>OZ005660.1:58605588-59158008 GCA_963930645.1 Salticus scenicus | reverse complement strand
AAATTATATGTTTCCATGCAATAATAAAGTAAGAAGTCATTAAATATAAAAAAAATAAAATAAATTACAATGTATAAGCATTTTTCTTTATGTAATATGTTCTTTAACACTAGAAAGACGGAGACTTAGTGTATACCTATATTGCCCCAAAGCAGTCAAAATGACTGCATTGTGAAAGAATAACTAATGTGTAAAGAAATTTGTTTAAAATTAATTTTCAATATTTCTTATACTATTTACAGTCATATAGCAAGTTATTAGTAAGTATTAACAATAAAAAAAAATTTACTTCATTTGGAACAAAAAATAATTTATTCATTATTTGTATATTTTAAGCAAATGTAAGTTGAAATCTTTTTATGTGTACATCTTCCGCAAACATACTTTTGACATTTTTCACATATATTGTTTTGTTTTTGTTGCAAAGTCGTACTTGACAAAATTTTCGTTTGTTAGAATATGTTGTATTTGATGTTTGTGGGTCCTCATTTTCTGATGACTTTTTCTGTCTTGCAACACTGTAACCGGTGGAAAGCTGTTCTGCAAATTGGAACAAGAACTGTTTTCGTTGTATTTGTATTCCTGTCTCCTCTTTGTAAAGGATCCAAGCGTTTATAGCAGCCAAATCTAAAATATTGAAAAATATTTGGTGGGGCCATCTACGAGAACTCTATTTTACGGTATCTTTTCTTGCCATTTGATCTGTCATATCAACTCCAAATTTTGTTTTGTTATAAAATTGAATAGTGTCCGGTAACACTTTTTTATTACTTCTATCAATTTTCACAAATTTATGCCTGGAATTTAGAACAGCTACTCTTTTACTCGGTTTGCTTTTATATATTGTAAGGACAAAATTTTTCGATTTATATAGGAGAGTGGAAAAACGAGGCATGCTATCCTTTGTTTGTTTGGCTACTTTTGGTAGTTCTCTTTTATTTCCTCTAATAGTTTCAACTAGTGTCGTTTTTTTGGCCAATAATTTCGTCGCGAGTGACACGCTAGTGAAGAACTTATCGGTCGTGATATTCCTTCCACAGTTTGTGTATGGCTCGACCAGTTTCAGAACAACGTGTTCACCGAGAAGCATTGACGATGGTCGTTGTTCGTCTTTCCCCAAGTAAGGAAAACCATTCAAAATATACTTGCTACTAACATCTGATGCAAGCCAGAATTTGATGCCAAATTTGTTGGGTTTTAGAATATACTGTACTTCGGTATATACTGTATAAACTTGCACCTGGATTTTGTTGGAAATAATTGCTCGTCAACTGTTATATTTTGCCCTGGTTGATAGCAAGCTTGACTATTTTCAATAAACTTGTCCCATATTTCCAAAACCAAGGCAAATTTATTTGTTTGGAGGCGTCTACTTCTTTCGGTTCTTTTGTCAAAACGAATAAATCGTAGGATTTGCTTGAACTTATCTCTGGGCATAGTTCTAAAAAAATCGGGACCCCACTTTGCTGACCATAAATAGCTCAGTTTTAAATTTTTTGCCTCGTAGGCCCCACGAGCATATAAAATCCCAATAAATGCACGTATTTTCGGTAATGTTGTTGTCCAATCGTACCCCAAAATTCGGCGGCCTTCTTCTGTGCACTTTTTTATATGTTTGATAATATAGTCATTTATTATCAACGAGAATGCACTGACAAGATTATCTGCCATAATGTTCCTTTTTGCGTAGCCTGTTGGTCCTTTCAGACCCTTGAAAACACAAGCAGATGGTGCCCTGCCAGGAATACCACGTTCAGCAAATTTTATCCAAATAGTACCATCGGCAGCTGTTTCGGTCTCCTGAAAGATGTTTTCAGTTTCTTTATCAGAGTCGGAACTACTTAGCACCCTACACCTTTTCCTGTTAAAATTTTCCAAGTAGTCAAAATGACTGCTTTTAGGCAATACAGGTATAACACATATATATACCGAAAATGAAAGAGGCGGGAAAGCAACTACAATGATTAATAAACGCATTTATATGTTGTACAAAAAGTCACAAAATTCTAAGAAGCTGTGTCATTATATACACAATTGTTCTTCTAACTGAAATTGAAAAGCAGTCAAAATGACTGCCTTAGGCAATCTAGTGTTAAATTAACGCTATTGCCCTTCAAATATTTTGAACATAGATTATAAAGAAAATTTCGTTGTGTTCCTGTAAATCTATAAATTCTAGACTCACTAAAATCTTTACAGTTCGTGTGACGGTCACCTATAACAATTATATAAATTTTCAGCTCAATCGAATGAGGCGTTCAGACGCTATCGCACTAAAAAAAAAATTGAGCCCATATAAGCCACAGTAATTAAGAATTTTTATGTGTGCCACTGTATAAAGACTAAGTGCTACAAAATTGATACAGCTCGTTTGAAGGTAATCTATAACATGCATATAAGTTTTCAGCTCAATCTGATAGCATTTAGACGTTATCGAACTTTAACGAATTGGGCCCACAGATCATAAAGAAATTTTCGTTGTATCCTTATAAAAATCTATGTTACTCGCCGAAATTTATACAGCTTTTGCGACGGTGGCCTGTAATATGTATGTAAATTTTCCATTCAATCGGATGAGTCATTTAGGCGCTATCGCATTTTAAATAATTTGCGCCCATAACGCAATGATAAAGAATTCTTTGTGTTCCTCTAAAAATGACTAAGTGATACATGGTCCCAAACAGATATTGTTAGTATAACGGCAATCTGTAACATGTATATGAATTTTCAACTCAAATCGATATGGCGTCTAGACATTATCGCACTTTAACCCTAGAAGTACGTAAGTTCTACGTGCGGTTTTCATTTATTGGTTTTTTCTGCCCTTTCCCTACTGCCGAAGCAGATACGCTTATTTGACCTTGAGTGCTTCGAAATTATTCAGTTAATGAAAAATTAGTAATATTGGGTAAAACAGCAAATAATTAAACATATTTTAAACATTAATGGAATATGAGCAAATAAAACGACTTTTGCATGAGCACGTAAATTTTATTTTTCTAATGATAGCGGCATATATGAACAAGCTAGTGTTCTAGGGTTAAGGAATTTGAGCCCATAGGGCATAAAGAATTTTTAGTTACCTCCCTGTAAAAGAACTATACGTGCTAGATTCACCAAAATTTATTCACTTCGTGCAACTTATAGCATGTGTATAAATTTTCAGCTCAATTGAATAAGGTGTTTCGACATTATCGCAATTTAAAGAATTTATAGACAATCACGATAAAGAATTTTTTTTTCTTTATGTCCCTTTAAGAAAACTATAAAAGCTAGATTCACTAAAATTTATACAGCTCGTGTGACGGCGGCTCATAACATTTGTATAAATCTTCAGCTCAGTCTAATAAGGCATTTAGACGCTATCTCACTATAAAAAAAAAAAAAAAAAAGGCCCATGATAACGATAAAGAATTTTTCTTTGTATCCCAGTAAAAAATAAGAGCTAGACTCACCAAAATCAATAGGGTTTGCGCTATGGTGACCTATAACATATATACCCACTTTCAGCTCATTCGAATAAAACGTTTAGGCGCTAGCGTGTTCACTCACATACAGTCGATAACGAAAGTCTCCGAACACTATCGAAAATTCCTATATGAAAAGAGTACACTTAATACAGTTTCGTTAAATAAATCTTTGTCAAATTCTGTTTATAGACTAAGAACAGGATTCGAGAAAGATTTATTTTACGAAACTGTATTAAGTGTGCTTTTTTTAATACAAGAAATTTTGCTAGTGTTCGGAGACTTGTTACCGACTGTACATACACACATAATCTTAAAAAGAGTAAATATGAATTCAGGGATCCTCAAAACGTGTAGAAACACTAAAATATCAAATTCAGGTTTTTGACATGATTACAATACTTTCCTCACTAATAGTACCTGGCATGTAAAAAATCCTGTTTAATCGAAGAAAACTTTAAAATATTACTAGAAATTTCTATAAGAAATTTCCGGTTGCAAAAAAACTTGCAAGTTGGCAGCTATGCACATAATATATAAAGATATTGCAAAACTCATCCCTAATTCTTTTAAGTAGGTTCTATTAAACATACAATAAAAAAAAAAAAAAAAAAAAAGTCATCTTAAATTAGAAATTATTGCACTTTGAAAATCATGAATTCATGAAAAATATTCTTTAAACTAAATTTTCCCAATCTGCATAAGTCAAAAAAAAAAAAAAAAAAATCTAAATACTATAAGAGCTGTTTCCTTAATATATATTTTACTGAACAAACCTAATATCAATTTGTATATATTAAATGAAAATATAAGCTCTTATATGAAACTTTCAAATGGTGCCAAATCAAAAAGTGCCAGGTCCCCTTAATGTCCCAAATTAAAAATGACCAAATAAGCTCTTACTTCAATAAGTTAAACAGCTGAAGATCCAGTCTCTTCATCATTAAGCTCTTTTCTTTTTCAGAAATTGGCAAGTACTTCTCTGCAAATGCTAAAGCAATAAGGGCTCTAGGCGTAAACTCATTCCAGCCGTAGTCGGCTTTCCTTTGACTTAACAAATAATGAGCAGCTTCCACGACCGCTTGTACAGATTTTGAATGATCTGTAGTTCTGTGAGTACCTAAAGTGCGGAAGGAATGTAGCAAGAAATTACAAATTTGATAATGAGTAGAGTCATGTCACCTGATAATCGTGACTTGGGAGTAGTTTGAGTAGAAAAAACTCAAAAAATTCATTGAATCATTTTTATTTGACTAGCGATTTATGGTGTTTCATGGATTTTTTTTAAGATTAAAAAACAATCTCTTTCAATATTAATTTTATTCAAACTTTTGAACATATAAAAAGAGTAATATTTAAACAATATTTTATAAAAATTTCATTGAAAAATTCAACCGGTGGGTCCTGGTTTCCGGAGACCTTTAGAAAAGCGGTGGACACTCAAAAACTAATGCACCGATCTCCAGGGCCTGATTATCGCACAAGCCGACTAGGCCTCGGCCTGATTATCACACAGGCCGACTAGGCCTCGGCCTCTTTTATCTAGGGGCATCAAAACAGTTTTTAAATTTAAAGTGCTTTTTTTTGCAAAGATTTCCTTAAAAAAATTAACTGAAAGTACGCTAACGATAATAATCTATCATGGGCGTCGGCACAATGGGGCAAGGGGGCACTCCCCCCCCCCCCCCCTGGAAAATTCTAGTAAGCGTTTTTTCTTTAACTTTAAAGTTGTTATGGTATCAGAATTTTATTAAAAAATTTTTTTCCCAGTTGGGCCCCCTCCCCCCCTTTAAATTTTTTCTGGCGATGCCACGGAAAGAAACTGAAGAACGAAATCGAGAAATGTAAACAACGGACCCAACATTTGGCTATTATCCCCCCCCCCCCCCAAGGATGTTTAAAAGGGAAAATAACAGGGTGTTCTGTAATCGCGATTCTCTGAAGGATTTCGTTCTAAAGACTACCGTATGTGATTTAAACAGTCGAAAAGGCGTGATTGACGAACATACGTTCGGCAATTTGTATCAAACGGCATATTTTAAAGATTATCGTATAGTTCTCCGTTTGATAGCGGCTTTAGCATATTCTGTGCTCAATTTTCTCTTTATTGCACAATTCGAGCTGAAATGGCATGACGACATTGGATCTTAAAAGGAAACATGCGTACACTGTAAAAAATATGCCTTATTTGCTGCCAGAAATCCTCTAATTTGAGAAAATATGCGTAATTTACGAAAAAAAAAATACGTTGTCAGAACGTATTTTCTCAAATTAGAGAATTTCTGGCAGCAAACAAGGCATATTTTTACAGTGTAGATTATTTCTCAGAATCGTATGGGTGCTGGATGGCTGCAATCGATTCTGCTGCTATTCTTATGAATTTCCTTGGATATATGTGCATAAGATTTTTACAGCTTTCAAAATAAACATTCTTTTTTTCATTCGTCTATCTTTGTTTAGGAATAATTTAATTTTAAAATTGGTGCCGATTAGTGGACACGCTGTAAGTGTATAAGGGAAACAGCTCAGTTAATGCAAAAATCCGTATCAGCCGCTTGCAATATACAATGAAACAAAAAGACTAGGGATTGTCTGTCAAAGCTTTTACAGAGTTACCTGTATTAAAAGAAAAAAAAAAAAAAGCCGAACAACTCCGAATAACTAACACTTAAAGTAAAATTCGCGTGGTCCTAGCCGCTTTGAAAGTAAACTTTTTTTTTTTTTTTTTTATCTCTGATTAAAATGGACAGAAAAAAAAAGTTTATCCAAAAGTTTTTTTTTTACTTCTTTTAGAGATGCGATATATTATGAAGTTTCACTAGTCAAAAAGCGACGATTTTGATTTATATAATTTTAAAATGCGCATGAAATGCCCAACGTGCAGATCTGTATTTCAAGATTTTGTTGAGAGGTAGTTGTGTTAGTTTTATTGTAGGCTAGTTAATGCTTTATCGTATCACTTAACATTGCATTTCTCAAATACTGCATTTGAGTTGTGTCACTTCTTGTCGGGAAAGAGTTTGCAGAAAACTACTAAAAAATGAACAGATGAAAAGGACCAAAATACAACTAAATAAAATAGTGGTAGCTTACAGAATTCATGACTTGATCTGTGGCATTTTAAGAATAGTGCAAGCGAAATGCCATGGTTTTCAGTAAAGATAAGTACATAAGGCTAAATGAATCTTTTAATGCCCGAACCACAAAAATGTGAAATATTGAAATGATTTAATATACTACGATGTAACAATACTCAAGATGACTTACCAGTTACAGACATAAAACTTGTGAATACAATTAGAAACTAATGTCTGTTTATAGTTGATATTTAGACTATAATACAAGATATTATGGAAAGAAAAAAAAAAAGCAAGATAGCATTAACAATACGAGTGAAATGAAAACTAGAATGAATTAATTTTGAACTGCTCTAGAAACAATTTAATGCAACAAATGTCGTGTTTTTAAAAAGATTATGCATGTAAATAAAATTATTCACTCTAAATATATATGAACAGATTGAAGCAATTAAACAATTGTGATGCTGTCATCTAAAGTATATTTAAAAAATATATTCAAAATTACTCGTCGGTCGCTATAATAGATAATGTAGGAGTGTAGAAATATTTGTTAAGTCTTCTACAGATTTCAAAAGTAATTTTGGGATCTGGAAAAGAATTCGGAAGAGAACAATTAAGTCATTAAAAAAGTTGACTACTGTTAAAAAAAAAAAGGGAGAAGTGTGAAAATGATTGAAAATTAAAAATTGAATATTTAAACGCTATTATACTTTGAAATACATCGCACAGTTACGAAAGTTTATTTTAACCCTTTCACTACCACTGGGACATATACGTCCCAAGCAATGCTGCCAGATTGAGGTAATTTTTTTATTGAATATCCACCAATAAATTTTAATTGCAACGGTTGTATAATCATTCCGAAAACATCTAACAAAGAAGTCTTCGAAGTTATTAGGCATTTAAAATTTAGTGGTAGATATCAAATACAAAGAATTCCCTCAATCTGGCAGCACTGGTCCCAAAGGCAGTTTATATTGGTAGTGAAAGGGTTAAGTATGGGGCGATAAAAGACTCCCAATGATTAGATACTATCCATTTGTAAAATGCTTGTTAAAAATGTGCCCCAAAATAAACCTTTGTAATGGGTTATTTCAAACAAAACTACTGCAAATATGAAGTTTTACATGTAGTTTCTTAAATTTTAATTAAAAAGTTAACTTTCATTACTGTACTTAAAATTTTTAATTTATGGAACTCTTCTAGTTTAATGATACATATTTTTACTCTCTTTTACCCATAAGGTAGAGAAAGTATTGTTTTGGGGTCAAATTCTCGAAAGCGAGATGTTATATTTACACGTTTTGAGGTCTCCTGAATACGAAAATCATGTTTTTAGCGGTTGGTGTGTGTGCGCACGCATGCATATCTCAAGAACAAATAGTAGCAGACATTCCAAACTTTGTATTCTAAAATGTGTATCATATAGGGATGCTACACAGTAAGCTTTTCGTTAAGATCAAGCAAATGGTTCGTGTACAGGGACAATCAAGAGAATTCTAATACATTACGTCTATGGGGAAAATTGCAGGTAAGTAGAGTTTAACGTCTATAGACTGCACTAAACCAAATGAAACGAATATATATTTTTTGTAATAGAAATAGTAAACTGGGAAAAATTTTTGGTGTATGTAGGAGCCTCGCACCCCCCCCCCCCCCCACATGGGCGGGAAGTCCCCCCTCGAGGGGAGTAAATTTTCATGATGGGTGTCTTTCAAAAGAGCTCGCCAATACCTTTTAAACGAATGATTGAACCATCGATCTGCGATCATTTAAAACAAAGTTTTTTTTTTTTTTTTTTTACTTTTAACAAAAAGACAATTTTTTTTTTTTTCTAATATTGAGAATAAAATTAACTTTTTGGATATTTGGTGTTATACTGCTTCTCTAATATGGAAATAGTCTGCATTATCATAAAAAGATAATTTTTTTAAATTATTTTAATAAATTATTTTTTAAAAACAGCATTATTTTTTAATAACCGAATTAAATTCTATATAAATGTAGGTGCATTAATGAAACGGGGGGGATTAAGGGGGCGGTAGCCCCCCCCTCACACAGAACTAGTTATAAAACTCCCCCGAAGCCTAATTTGAATTGTTATAACATAGGTTTACATAACAGTAATCGTTACCTTACCTCATAATCTCCAACCTGTATTTATAGTATTAAATTTCAGGGTAAGAGAAAGTCGTGTGAGTGAAACACCAGATTTAATTACACTAAGGCATGCCTCTGAAGAAGGGATACCTCTGTTTAAAAGGAAAAAAAACACCAATGTGTCCCTTACTGAAAGGTAACATAAACTAAAGTTCTAGGGAACATCTTTCCGATGTAAACAAATTCAGTATTCTTAGCTTAAATGGAAAGAAAACTTAGCAGAAACATCTGATGAAACGAAGTTCCCCTAACATCTATATTTAACTATTTAGGAAAGTATGTCTTTATGGAATTTTAGACAATATGAATTAGCATTCATTATGCATTGCCATCGCTGATGAGACAATTTGTCTAGTATTAATGAAAAAGTGAACTTATTCATATTTTCAAGAATGATTCAAAATAAATTGTTCGCATATTGAGGTTATAGTCATAATTCAAGTCTCTGAACTTACCTACAATCACCTGATCGCAATCTTATGGAAATTTGTAGCGTAGTTTGGAAATGTGAAAATAAAAAAATAAATAACTTCATGGAAGATTGAGTAAAGTTAAACTTGCCAAAATTAATAGAATCAATGCCCAGACAATTACAATTCATTCATTTTCTATGCACAAAGTAAGCGTACAAACATTAGGAAATATAAAAAAAAAAAAAAAAAAAAACCTTATTGACAAATGAACAAATACTTTAATGTTACAAGTATTCATTTTTATATATTTTTAACATTTGAATAATGTTACAAATTATAAATTCAGTTTTTATCTTATTGAGTTGCACCGAATATTCGGTTACTATTCGGTATTTGGTAGATTATATCGAATATTCGGTTCAGCCGAATATTTTGGTATTTGGCGACCAAATAGTGGAGTAAAAAAAATTTCTAATTTCAATTTAGTAAAATTAACGTTGATATGCATTTTTAATTCATCAATGTTATGATGTCAAAGAATTTTAAATAAGTAAAAAATAGCAATCTAATAAAGTTTCTATTGCATTATTTTCTAACCTAGCCTGCATTCAAATGGAATACATTTCAAAATAATCTTATTGTAGTTCCCTGAACGAAAAATTGCATTAACACATAGTACAAAAAAAAAAAAAAAAAAAAAGTTAAAGTAAAAAATTAATGATCGAAGATAGTTTATCAAAAATCAATCACCGTATTTAAATTTCGGCAAATTACGATGTAGGATCAAAAGTTTTTTTTCCCCCCTTTGGGGAAGGGGGCATTTTCTGACAGAACGTGTACGAGAGAGCTTGTCGTATTAGATAATTTTATTTAATTGTGTACGTGTGTGTAAATAAGATAAATTTTTACAAATTTATCGAAGACAGATCTTTGATTTATTCTTATTTATCGTATTAGGTTTTTTTTTTACTCTATTTGCTAAAATTCAAAAAGAACGTTATTTTAATTTTATTTTCAATATAAAAATTTAGATTTTATGCTGACACTTTTTAACACACGTTGTATTTATAAATTTTAATATATAATTAAGCTATTTTGGGTGTGAAAAAATATCTACACTGAAGTTTAAGTATTCAGTCAAAATTTTGACCGAATATTCGTATTCGAAAACAATCACTATTCGGTGCAACTATAGTACCCTTTCCCCATACATATTCCAGGGGTCGATCCAGGCAAAAACTGGGGCCCTTTTGCTGCCCCTTCACAAAATTCAAATCCATAAAAACAGTCCTTCCACAAAATTCATATCCATTAAAACAGTCCTTCCACAAATTTTTTTATAAAAATACCAGGGATGGAACACGGGCGCAGAATTCATACCACTATCGATGCAAGAAAATTTCTACTTCTTAAATCAACGATATTATAAGTAGAGAAATTTCTTAAACGGATTCCGGTATGAATTCTGCACCCGTGTTCCATCCCTGAAATACTTTTGAAAAATTTTTCCATGTTTACAATATTTTTAATAAGTGTGTATGCTTGTTTAATAAAGTGCTATTAACTTTACGTTAAACATTAGATAGAGTAACTGGTAAAATGAAATGTTTTTAATCAGCACTTTTTTTTTTTTTAAACAAAAGAAAAAAAATTCACAAAAGTATTTTGATTTTCACAAAAATAATTTTTCACAAAAATGGGCCCCAAAAGTTTAAAACCTAGATCAACTCCTGTATTCCTAGAATGGCTTGAAACCGGTGTTATGGTATATTGTATATTTAGAGCCTGATTATCGCACAGGCCGACTCTGCCTCTACTTCATGACCCCCAAAATAAGCAAAAATAATTTTTGGAAAAAAAAAAAAAAACAGGGAGGTTGTTTTGGGCAAAGATTTCTTTAAGAAAAAAAAAGGGGGGAGGGGGGGGAAGTGATAATTGAAAATTAAGTAGCTAAACTACAAGAGATTTTAAGACCAAAAAATAAATTGCAATATGTCTGATTTAAAAATACTGCTAAAATTTTTTACCCTGAATTCAACCCTATCACTATGACCTGGGGTGACATCTCACCTCAAGATGTATTACAGAATAAAAAAGCGATTGCACAAATATCAGGGGGAGAAACTGTATTTTATGTCAATATTTCTGGCTTCTCATGATGCGGTAGATTTGCGTTTTATAAAAACACAGAAAAATTTAAACTGAAAATTGTGCTTAAACTTTATATATTTTTCTCGGGAAATTTCTTTAATTTGTTCGAGCCTTCCCCCTCCAGTGTCGTACTGGGCCTTGCGACTCAAACCTTAACCCTAGAACACTAGAGTACGTAAATTTTACGTGCGGTCTTCATTGGTTCTATTCTGCCCTCTCCTTTCTACCAATTGCACTTATTTCACCTCGAGTTTAAATACATATAATTATTCAGTTAAAATTTAGTAATATTGGGTAAAAACAGCAAATAATTAAACATTTAAAAGCATTAAATATAATCAAATGAAACTAATTTCATATGAGAAGTTTTACGTGTCTCTAGTGGTAGTGGCAGATATGAACACGCTTGTGTTCTAGAGTTATTCGGGCTCTGAGCATGCAATTTGTACTAGTATTTGCAATATAGCAGGTACAATGCAATACTATTGCAATTTGTATAAATAGTACTAACGTTTGTGCTCAGGAATTAAGATTTTATGTACTAGAACACAAGGTTTCTTTAAAAAAGAGTTTTAAAAAATTGCACAAACAATGAATTAAAACACATTTAAGAATACGCTTCCTACACACATGATTTGGATTAACTGTTTACTGGGCCCCACCAAAACATCTGTATATATATATAAATTACGTGTCACGATGTTTGTCCGGGGTAAACTCCTAAACTAAGGAACCGATTTTAATGAAATTTAGCACACTGTGTGCAGTTTGGTCCAACTTGAGAGATAGGATAGTTTTTATCTCAATTTATTGTCACAATATTGTTTTATTGCAATTATTTGTTAATTATAGACCTTTATTAAAGTTGCTCCAAAATATCTGTGAGTTCCATTAATTTAATTGTTGCCAAAAAGAAAAAATACGAGTTCATTTTCTTTCGGCATAAAAGTAAATACATTTAATCAAACGTGAACGTTAAAAAATTATAAAAAGTTAAATTATACATCTCACGAAAATTGACGTCATAATCAATTTAAAGATTTTATTCGCATTGATAAAGTATGTAGTTATACGAGTTATACACAAGCGAAGTGTGACGTCACTGACAGTCTGTGAAATCAAGAAAAAGATTTCTTATGTTAATGGCCCATTGTATTTTTTGTAAAAAATTATTAAAAACGAGGAAAAGTATTTCCGGATTTTAATCCCCATATTTTTGTATAGATATGTATTATTTATCATGTGCATACGTTAGATTTAGTTATTTTGCTGTTAAATTGACAAAATTTTAATTTTAAATTTCAAAGCTCTGTCGTCCTTGGAGTTTTTCGTATTTGGCGATCAAAAACGTAACACGAAAATATACAAGCTAGATTTATATTTTCGTAATATGTATTGTGTGAAATATTGTTTCATATTATTCATTACTCTCTTAATATAAGTTGTTAAAATAACCATGATTTTTGAAAGGAATTAAATGTGTGCGCCAGATAATTTGGCGATATTATTTTTTTTCCGCCAAGGATGATGGATATGAAATTTATTCCGCTGCAACATGTTAATGTCTTATATCAGATACATTATGTATATGCTACAATTTATTTCACGTGACACGTGTGTTAAAAATTTATTTACGACATAACCTTGCTTTTTCAATTTTTGTTGCATTATTCTAATCTGTATCACTTCGTTTTCTTTAAGAAATTTGTGATCTATACATAACGTTCTAAATAAAAAGTAACCATTTCAATATTTTAAAACTTATTTAAAAGTCTGTTTTATTTAACATTAAATTTTAAAACTTAATTTAAAACTTATTTAAAAGTCTGGAAGAGTTTAAGTCTGTTTATTTGTTTTGTAACGCTAATCTATATGATCGATGTTCGAAACTTTAATTATTTCTCTTATTTTTCTTTACTTTTTCTTTAATAACTTACCAATTTAACGTTCCTGATGAAATTTGTGATTTATATATGTATTTTGCATTAAATTTTGACTCATATTTATTGCTGAAAATGCGATCTTAAAATCTTGCAATTTTCTTATCTTAATCCTCAATGCTTTCCTTCTTGATTAACTTGAATTTACTATTAAAATTTTAACATACTCAGAATCTTCTCACCACTTCGTTAATATATTAATCTTTTCAGTAATATATTAATCAGTATATCTCCACAACGATATTTGGCAATTTTTTGTTGGCGATTATGGCTAAATCGTAAATCTATAAATGATAAATGATAATCTAAATCATAAATCAAAAACATAAAATAATAAATCCAAAATAAACAACATATAGGCTGCCATATTATATCACAAACAGTCCAGAGCGACATCGTTATCGTTCAAAACGGCGCCAAAGAAAAATCGCCAAATTCAGCTGTGGGGATATACTGATACTGAAGTTATAATTATCCTAATATAATTACTGAAGTTATATTATAAGTTATAGTTGTGGGTAACAACTATAGTATTTCCCCACAGCTGGATTTGGCGATTATGGCTAAATCATAAATCTAAAAATTATAAATGATAAAATCATAAATCTAAAATAAAAGCATGCAGGTTACCGTATTTTATTGCAAAGAATCCAGAACGACTTTGTTATCGTTCAAAAAGGCGCAAAAAAAAAAAAAAAAAAAAAAAAAATCGCCAAATCCAGTTGTGGGAAAATACTATATACCTTATCAAATTATCAACATATTACTTAGCCGCAGCAACGCGTGGCCGGGGCTGCTAGTACATTATAAAATAAATGGAGTTTTTTTTTTTTTTTTTTTTTTTTGGGGGGGGGGGGGGGGAGGGGTGTAATGCGTTTAACATAAATTTTAAAAATATTTTAAATTACTATAAAATTTGAGTATATAAAAAGCACAACATTTAAACAATACTTTATAAAATTTTCCCGATTAAAAAAAAAAGGCAATTTCAGCTGGTGGGTAGCGATTTCCATCCAGACTAATGCGCTGATCTTATTGGAATTTAGCATACTTCTTCAAAATAGAATTTATTAGAGCTTTAAGGGTTTTTTTTTTCTTTTAATTACTACTACAACTAGTTTTACAAGGTTATACTTTTTTTTTTTTTTTTTTTTTTTTTGTAATTTGTAGTGGAAGGCTGATTTTTATACCAAATATGTGAAAAATAGAACAGCCGGGGATCGAGCCCGGACCTTCCACTTAACGCGCGGATGCTCTACCACTGGATGATAACCAGCTGTTATCACCCAGGGTAGCTCAGCATCCGCGCGCTAAGCGGAAGACCCGGGTTCGATTCCCGGCTGTTCTATTTCACACATTTAATATAAAAATAAACCTTGCACTCCAAATTACCTAAAATGATTTAAAGCTGGTGAATAAAGAACTTGTGGCGTTTGGCAACAGCTTCCATTTCCCGAGTTTCATCGAGTGTCAACCTTCCTTTCATTCGTCAGAACAGCTGAGCTATAAATACGAAGATGAAAGCCCGAGCAGCGGCTTCAAATGGATTATCATTTGTTATAATTTAATTTATTTAAGTTGCAAGATGCAACATAATTTTAGTTACATGCTTTGTTAATGTTAATAAATTATATTATTGTTTTAATATGAGTTAGTTTTACTAGTATCACCAAATTAAACACAGCCAGTTTAACCCTTTCCTTCCCCGTGATTCCAATTGGAATCATAACATTTCAGATTTTCTTTCTTACCATCCAACACTCCCTCTGATTCAAAATGAACAATATTAAAATCTATATACATTTTCCCACCGAAAAATACCTATTTTGGATGACTTCACTATCTTTGTTGATAATTGGAAGTATATTTTACGCTGTTCTGATAATATTGGAATCAGTTTCCTGTTTTTGGCAATTTAAGTAAATTAACTGTTTGAAATATTTTTTATTTTATTCTTTAATGTTTATAATATGTATTTTAATTAATTGCAATATGTATTTCTCCTAAATTTTGATATTTTTATTTATTGAAAAATTAGGATTTTTAATGGCATCAGTGGTTATATTAAACATAAAAAAACATCTATCAGTTGCTTTGTTAGCTATATTAATTCGTAATCTGCTATTCTTATTTTAAAAACTATTTATATACATTACGTTTAAAAAAAAAAAATGACTAATTATAAGATTTATTGTTTTATGGAGGGAAAAAGTTGGGAATGAAAGGGTTAAATGTCCTGGTGAAGTGAAATGCCACAACTTCATTGGCGACAAACTTTTAAGGTTATACGTGGTTTAAAATATATTTAAGAATTATACCTTTTTTGCATGTAACTGTCCATTTTTTTTTTTTTTTTAATCCTTTATTTAAGTACTAGCTGACCCGTCCGGCTTCGCACTGATGAACAAATTTTAGTTAAAGATGGATTGATATGTAAAAAATCAAGAAATATATCAGTTTATATGTTATAGTCAGGCAATATTATTAACTGGAAAGTCAAAATATAATTTTACAATTATTTTTTTTAATTAGTTGTTAAATGTTGGCAATTTTTACTTAATGCTATTTATTTATTTATTTATTTATTTCATAAAAAGAAACATTTCTTTAATCATGAATAAAAAATATTGAAAAATAAACCTATGACATGAAAATGTTTTTAATAAAATTGACGTCAGAATAGCTTTAATTATTATTTATTTTTTCATTTCGCAAATATATTTAATTTTTTCCATAATTGATTATTATTTTAATAATGTATATTAAAGGAGAAATCAATAATATGAAACAATATTCGTACAATATATACTATTACAGAATCTGGTGTGAAACAACCACACGACTTCCATTACCCACTATTACACGTAATATATACAATTTTTTGGAGATATTACTTGCATTTTTTGAGATTTTCGAGTAAGAGAAACTTGATACACGTATAAAGACACATACAACAGAGTTTGCATAGCGAGTTAAAAAATAAGGGGAAAAAATAGATAGTTATTTTTTTAAACACGAATTTCCGAGATCTAAAACTGAACTACCTAATCAGGATGACCGTTAATATTCCTGTAATAAGCACGTAATACTTGAGAAAGGTTATCTAAATTTGATTAAAGAAAAAATTTTCAAGAGCCGTTTTTGAGATACCAACTTTTACCAAAACTTAACATACTCAATTATTGACCTAAAAACAATAATTACATGCAAAAGGATATTTAATAGGAAGTTAACATGGCGAGTTTGAAAAAAAATCCGTACAGGCGTTTTTAAAGGAACGCACTTGCGAAGTCTGAAATTGAGCTGTTTATAGAGGACGCCTATCAATTTTCCTGAACTAAGCAACTTTTCAATCGAAAGGGCATCTAATATATTATTTATATAGCAACTTTGAAGAAAATCATTAGAGGTGTTTTTGAATATGGGCTTAGGGTCCCATTTCTGGTTTTCGATGACCCAATTCCGGTTTTTCAATTTTCACGAAAATTTGGAAAATTTATCTGTACACCAGACCTGAATCACTTGTGAAGTTTAGTAGTTCTATTTTTATTAGTTTTGGAGATATGACAGCCAGAAGATTACACACACACGTGCACATATACACACACACTGACCAATTGCCAAAACCTATACAATACTACCACTACCTACGGTAGTAGGGTAATTGAAGTAAACACATACATCTCGTATTTACTACGATAATATACAGATTTTCGTATTACGTTTTCGATCGCCAAATACAAAAATCGCCAATGACGATAGATATCAAATCTATGCTTTGTTTTCAATTAAAATATTGGAAATTTTAATTAAAAATTTATTTTACCAAAATTTATTATAGCTTCTAGCACTTACAGAGAGACAGTGTAACTTTTGATTATTGAAAGAAAAAAAAAAAAAAAAAAAAAAAAGCAATCGGCTTTTTAGTTCTAGCGATCGTTCTCTACATATGCATATAAACCTTTCTTTTTTTTATATTAGTATAGCTATAGAGCATAGGTATATTAAATAGGTTTCCAGTCAACATAATGTAACTCAAATAATTAAATGCTATTTACATTTCAGTAATGGCTGTATGCGCTATGTATATTGAGCTACTTGCCATAACTGTTAGTTGCTAAAAATAGTCGCCAAATAAATTTAAACATCTCAATACGCAAGCGGAGTATGACATCACTGACCGCCCGTGGATGCAAGAAAAAGATTTTCCATGTTAATCGCTCATTGGATTTTTTTTTTTTTTTTAATTAAAATTCTAGAAGAATTATTTCCCGATTTTAATCCTCATATTTGGGTATAGATATGTATTAGTTATTGTATGCATGCGTTAGATTGAGTTATTTTGCTGTCAAATTGGCAAAATTTTAATTTTAAATTTCAAAACTGTCACCCTTGGCGTTTTTTGTATTTGGCGATCAAAAACGTAATACGAAAATATACATGCCAGATGTATATTTTCGTAATATGTATTGTACGAAATATTGTTTCATATTATTCGTTACACTCTTAATGTAAGTTTTTAAAATAACCATGATTTTTGAAAGGAATTAAATTATATTCGCCAGATAATTTGGCGATATTTTTTTTTTTTTCTGCCAAGGATGACGGATATCAAATCTATTCCGCTGCAACATATTAGTATATTATATCAGATACTTTATTTAGACATTTGAAAACAAATTTGACTTCAAATTATGATAGAATATTTATCCTTTCCCTTTTAATTAGTTTATTAGTTGGATGTTTATTGTGTAAATATCATCCTTTGAAATGAAATGTTTATGTTTTCAATCGAATATTGAAATTTGCCATTTTTTTTTCTAGAGTTTTGAAATTTAAAATTCCAATTTTATCAATTTTACAACAAAAACAATTTAATCTAACGGATGCACATGATAACTAATACATATCTATATCCAAATATGGGGATTAAAATGGGGAAATAATTTTCCTCGATCTTTATTATTTTTTTACAAAAAATCCAGTTCACTTTTTATATTATTGTTCGCGTGAAAATATATTTTATTATATGTCTAAAAATAAATTAATTCGTAAATCTTTTTGGCAACAATTATAAATTAAAATAAATAATATTATAAAATAGAATTTCTTATTTTATTTTATTTTATTTATTTATTTATTTTTAAATTCCAATTTCGTTTACACACATCAGTTTAAACCACGGAGTAATAAAGACTCCGTGGTTTAAACATTGATGCTTAGATATTATATCATATCATATCAAATTAAATTATTAGAAAAATAAACACTTTTAATTCTATAATGACGTCAGATTTAACGTGTAAGTTTAACAATTAAAAAAGCTTTATATGAATTTCAATTTAATGCACGTGCAAATATATTTCTTTTCTTTTCACATCAAGATATTTTAAAAACGAAATGAATATGTAAATGTTTCTTTTATGTTGGCAGCAGCTAATTTTTTTAATATTTCATTATTTCCATTTCTATTACGGCTTCTATGGGGATTTTAATTAAAATGCTCAGATTTTAAACTAAAATTTATTTTATCAAAATTAAATATAGCCTATAACAATATGGCATACTGTAGCTTTCGGTCAGTGAAAGAAGTTTTTAAATCGGTTCAGTAGTTTCAGAGATTACCCTCCACAAACAAACAATTTTTTGCGCTTTATATAATGACTAGCACATTTTTAAGCCTGACATTACTTTTTAAGCTGCCAAATTAACCTGCACAACTGTAAACAATATGCAGCGCTTGCTGCACTGTTTCTGATACTGGGTAAGTAAAGTAGGTGCAGATAAGAGACAATCATTTGAAATAATAATAAAAACGACGTTTCTAGCATGAATTCAAGAACAATTGAAACACTGACTAATTTTCTAAATAAATAAGTAAATAAGGTGACCTATATTTTTAGCATACGATCAAAACAGTAATTTTAGTTTCACATTGACACAGTTGGTCATAAAAAAAAATGAAATACAGTGAAAAAATGCTGCATAGCATTAATATGCAGTCGGGACATCTGCTATAATTTAGCTTTCATGAATTTTTAGATCAAAGGGCCCATGCTACTCTGAACTCTCTTTCATACACCCCTGGTAATGAGAAGGGGGAAAAATACAAGAATAAAATTAATTTTCAGCATATTTTTAATTGAATATTCATTGTGTTCTTGACATTTTTTTAACAAAATTTGTCAGAAGCATAACTTTTCTATTTAACATTATAAAATAATAATAATAATAATAATAAAGAATTAAGTTTACACTTTTCAAATAAGAAACACGGAATTTAAGGGAAAAGAAAGGAAAGCGACTTTTTAACTGAAAAATGACCGCTGAGAACCTTCAGAAATTATGAAAAAGAATCACTTTTACAAAACGAAATTTTGGAAATGAGCTGTTTTTAAGAATGATTTTTAATTTTGTTGAGGGACCATTTTATAGATCTGAATTTTGTAAAATTTCCTTAATTCTTGACAGGATTGCTCTGATTTGTTATTAAAAGTTTTACTGGATGCGATTTCGTTTTATAAAAGATTATTTTAATGAGCTTTTTTTACTTCCGCTTATTATGTATAACATAACAAAACTATCTGCATTGATTTTGACTTTATATATATAGTATAATCAATATATTCTACATAAAATTGCTTTCCTATAGGTACTCATTAATTTGAGGAAAAAGTAATAAAATAAACTCACTTACCTATGAAATGATATTCCATGATCTTTATTTCTTTTTTGGCTTACATACGATACGAAGATGCAGCTGCAGGTCATTCTCACCAAGGTTCTTCTATTATAAGGTTGGGCCATTTGAAGAGTAGCCAATCAGAAGCAAGCAGAAGTGAAACGTCACAAGGCGGAATACAGAAACAAACTACGATGCAAATATACAGCTGTTAGCCCAGAGCTAGCTATTACTTACTAAAAAATATATCTTATAATCTGATATAAATATTACCCAAAAACGAAAATCATGTATGGTATTACATGAAATAAAAGTACATTCGTTAAAATATTTATTTTAAATACATATAAGTTCATAAAAAATTATAAAGCTTTCGCGTTTTCGGCAACATTACTATGCATTTGTTTACATTTATAATACTTAAATAAAACGATGAATTTCAATTATATTAAAATGAAATGAAATAAAAATGCAGTTATTTAATTGTTGTGCTCAAAAGAAAGCACATTAATATTACTCCGTGGAAAGCACATATATTTTTTTAAAAGAATGTAAAATAGATACATTTTACTATACGATCGCGATATGTTTGTTTACATTTCAGATATTTCAGTAAAATTATGAATTTTAATTTTATGAGTAAAAATAAAATATAAGTACATTTTTTTAAATATTTGTTCAAAATAAAACACTTATATTTTTCAATTTAAAAAGAAATACACAATATATGAAGTTATTTGTGATATTGATATGTTTGTTTACCTTTTAAATACTTCAATATTGTCATGAATTACTTCAGTAAGACGATGAATTTAAATTACATTAAAATGAAATAAAAATGCAGTTATTTAAATGTTTCGCTCAAAAGAAAGCGCACGTATTTGTTTAAAAAAATCTAAAATATATAAATTTTGCTGTACTAGTGTGATTTGTTTGTTTACATTTCAGATATTTCAGTAAAATTGTAGATTTTAATTTTATGAGTAAAAATGAAATAAAAATACATTCTTTAAAATAGTTTGTTCAAAATAAAACACTTTATAATTTTCAATTTAAAAAGAAATACATAATATATTCAGTTATCTGTAATATTATGATATGTTTGTTTACCTTTTAAATACTTCAATATTATGAATTTTAATATTAAAAGTAAACTAAATATTGGAAATAGGAGAAATTAATATTTATGTCAGACTTTAAACTCATATTAAATTTATTATTTCCCCATTTAAAAAAAGTTTCAGCATAACAATATATTTCAAAACAATTATTAGTATCAGTTTACAAATAAAATAGGTTCCTTAATAACAGAAATTAGAAGGGTACTAAAATCACTTACCGAATTTTTGGTTGTTGAACTCCACGTGTATTTTAATTATATATAATTACAATTATTATTTCGTCCCATGTAACATGCTGAGTGATTGGTAATTGATCAGCACAAATTAATAATTGATTTATCTTCTAATACAGCTAAATTTTCGCAATCCACTAATCAACAAATCAGTTGTGACAGTGTTTGTTTACATTGCAATTGATATGTGGACTTCAGAGAATTGTGGATTTTTGAGAGATGATTATACTTCACTTTGCATGAAAGAAGAAATGTATGAAATTTTGTACTGCAGCAATCAATAATATGCATGTATGTATCATATGTATTTATGTAATCAGTAATATGCTTAATGTACATGAAAAAAAAAAAAATCTTCGGATACAGCTAACTTGTCTTGCATGAAAATCTGTACTGTAGCGGAAAGTAATATGAATATACAAAAAAGTCTGATATGAGAATGGACTCATGATAACTTTTTTTTTTTTTTTTGGAAACTTGCGTAAATACGGGCTAGGACCCCTTAGAAAGACCCCCACGGAGGGCATTCCCCCCTCTAGGCCTAGGACACATCAGGAGTCAATCGGCCTTAAAATCCTACAACTAACCAACATGATAACTTTTTTCATTCTTGCACCGAAAAGGAGGGAAGGGCAGTTGATAAAACACAATCCAGAAAAAAAAAAAAAAAAAAAAAAAAACATGATACGTGGTGGTGAGTCTAACATTATGATAGCACAGTTTAAAAACAAAGCAAAATGATTTTGCGCTTTCATGTTTAAGCTACAAATGATAATTTATAGTAGTACTGAAAATTATTTCAACTGAATTATTCATTTGAGTATTCACTTGCTGTATAAATACAAATTTTCCGCATATTTTTGAGTAAAATTTGATAGCATATCAAATATGAAAGAAACGCCTCTCTCTCATTGAAATCCGAGCCGGACAGTTGGATGATGTTCCTTGTAAGTAAAAGAAATCACTGGTATCCAAAGAATTAATTAACTTTCGAAAAAGCTAAAATAGTGCTTGCCTATTTTCGCTAAAATGCTAAAGTAATTTTTTTGCCAGGTTAAACCCTGTCAGTAAATATACTCCAAATTAATAAATACGAAACTTTGAATAAACACCATAAAATGCAAGAACTTGCAACATTTGTTTCAGGTTAAAAGAAAACACAACACTTCATCAAGGCGAATAAAGTAGGCAAGAGTGCTGCCGAAGGGTCATGTTTTCTTTTCACCTGAAACAATTATTGTGAACTCTTGCATTTTAAGGTGTTTATTCAAAGTTTTGTACTTATTACTTTTAAACCTCAGTTCTGTGGTGTTTATTTATTTATTTTTTTAATATATATATATATATATATATATAATACTCCAAAATGTTTAAGCAATGATCAACATTTTTTTACAAAAGAAAAATTATATTCATTGTTTAAATATGGGGTATGACAGAAATAGTTTCAAAACATTTTGCTCATGTTGGCTTGTTGGTATTTTTAAAACTATTTTCATTGGAAAACATGTGCTACTACTGACACTTTTAACATGTTATAACAAAAGTTACATTGAAATGTGTTACTACATAAAAACAATTTCATAAATTTTTCAATTATCCAGATACTTTCTACAGAGGATTAAAGAAAGAAAAAATTAAAATAAAAAAAAGTACTAAGATTTTTTTTTTTTTTTTTTTTACACACAAGTTTATTTCATTTTAATTGTATTAACTGCAAATTTAATTTTACACTGCAGAAATATTTTTGTGTGTACTCATTTTTATCCACTACATAACTTAATGAGATACCACAATTTGTTTCATGTTTTATAAAGATAATAAATTTTAACAAAATCTTAATTATGTTCCTATTTGAATTTAAAAAAAAGGTCACTTTTAACAGCAGACAACAGGCATTGGCTACTGCCTGCTTTCAAAAGAGTATACTTGAAAATCGAAGGGAAGTAGCATAAACATTTAACAAACATACTTAATATATGATTATTGCTAATTTAATATCCCTTTGATTTATTACTTCTGATCTGGAAAATGTATGATGTAATATACACGATGATATTACTTACATGATTTGATTTTATGAGCAATTTATGTATTGCTATTATACATCACAGTTTTTCAGCAATGTTCTATCACTTTCAATAATGTATTCTTTAAAAAATATATGTGCTCTAATGCGGAGCATGTCAAAGAAGCAACAAAAAGACGTAGATTAAGATTATCACACGGTACATTTAACAAATTCGATTAAAAGAAAAAATAAAGAAATAAATAATAAAAAAAGCAATTTAAACACAGTTATTTCAAATGTAAACAAGATTTGATCGATGCGCCTTACGACGTAGTGCGCGAGAAATCTCAAATAGCTAAATATTCGCGCATCTATGAAATGGCACCCCCCTGATTCTCACAGAGCACGGATGGTACTGATCACATATATACATAGAGACGCCAACAAGTCGCCAACCAATCAGATTGTTACAACCCCAATACCCAGCATTCCTGGATTTTACGAACCGAAACCAAAGCATATACGCTCCTTCTTCTCTATTATTATTCTATGTATAAAATAGAATTTCTTATTTTATTTTATTTTATTTATTTATTTATTTTTAAATTCCAATTTCGTTTACACACATCAGTTTAAACCACGGAGTAATAAAGACTCCGTGGTTTAAACATTGATGCTTAGATATTATATCATATCATATCAAATTAAATTATTAGAAAAATAAACATTTTTAATTCTATAATGACGTCAGATTTAACGTGTAAGTTTAACAATTAAAAAAGCTTTATATGAATTTCAATTTAATGCACGTGCAAATATATTTCTTTTCTTTTCACATCAAGATATTTTAAAAACGAAATGAATATGTAAATGTTTCTTTTATGTTGGCAGCAGCTAATTTTTTTAATATTTCATTATTTCCATTTCTATTACGGCTTCTATGGGGATTTTAATTAAAATGCTCAGATTTTAAACTAAAATTTATTTTATCAAAATTAAATATAGCCTATAACAATATGGCATACTGCAGCTTTCGGTCAGTGAAAGAAGTTTTTAAATCGGTTCAGTAGTTTCAGAGATTACCCTCCACAAACAAACAATTTTTTGCGCTTTATATAATGATATAGATATAGACTTATCAGTTCTGTTTTGAAGAATTGTACAAAAATTCAATAAGATTGTTTCATTAGCTTTTGAAGAATCGTATCCATCGCTTTCCTAAAAGGGTCTCCGGAAAACGGGACACTGGCTGAATTTTCCAATTTAATGAAAATGTTATTAAAAACATTGCCTAAAAATGTTACTCCTTTACATGTTCCAAATTTTTATTTTTATAACTTTTGAAACCCACGTAACACCTTAACACATTTCACTATTGTTTGAAATCTGATGGTTAAAGGACTTAACCGGTAATTTCATTTATGTTTTACAACTGCTCAAACCGGCCCTTTTTTTTTTGGGGGGGGGGAGGAGGGGGGTAGTGAATTTTCTAAATATGCTCAACATTCTTTGAAATGGACTCTTCCCAGTTTAGTCTGCTCAATCATGTGATTGAGGAAAACTAATAATCTAATTCTGAGAATCAAATTCAATTATTGTTCTTAACAAAAATGTTAATATTTAATATAAAATAAAAGTAATATTGTGCATTTGTAAACAGTAGAATAATTGTATTTGTAAGTTTAATTTTTTTAAAACACTATTTTCAACTGTAAGAATCGATTTTTGTGCGTTCTAGTGTAACTGTTACATTAACTGATCTAGCAATAAATAATAGCTAGTACTTGTGGAATGTTTATGGATTATAATTGGAAATTTTAAAATGTTTCCATTTAATTTCATAAATGTGTTACAACAAGTTAATTAACTTGTTACTGGTCTAAATGAATTTACGCAGTATACGATATTGCACTGTCACCGATTTAAGTGCCAAAAATCGGAGTATTAAACATGTTTTTCATGAACATCAATGACAAATACATACTTGCCAACTTTTCCGGTTTTCCCCGAAGACTTCCGGTTTTTTAACGTATCTTCCGGTCTTCCGGACAGATGATGAAATCTTCCGTTTTTAAAAAAATCGCGGATATCGTTCGTTTTAAAAAGAAACCCAAATGTTCTACGAAAACTCCCGATTCCCAATCTTTTCCCATCCATAACATAAATGTCAATATTCATTTCAAACTTGCTTTATGAAATTCTAGAACATTTAAAGAAATAGAATTGTTAAATATTTCTTGCTGATGTAATTATTTTTGCCCCCCCCCCCCGTTATTTATCTACAATTAGTGATCAGCAATCAAATGTTCTGCAGAAGTCTTTTCTTTCCTAATCTGTATCCATCTGCAACATAAATAATATTATTAATTTTAAAGTTATTACATTAGGTTCTAGAAGTAGAGTTGAAAGAGTTTAAATATTTCTTACTCTGTAATTATTTTTGTATTCCCCCCCCCCCCCATCCTTTCCCCAGATTGTGATCAATTCTAGAAATGATAAAGCAATGGAAGTGCTCAATATTTCTCACATATGTAATTATTTTTAGATCTTTATTGCTGAATTTAATGAATCTGTTTATTTTTCCTCAATTAAATTAAATATTTGTATGTCATATTTATACCAAATGTGTAAACATGGGAAAAAATGAAGAATAATTTTTTCAGGTAGGAAAATTTTTCCTAAATCAATTTAAGAATATTAATACTCAGTTGGTTTTATGCACGTTTGAAACTGATAATTAGCTACTGCTACTATTTCTTATATGTATGATTAATGTACATACACAAAAATCATATTCTATATTTATTTAAAAAATTAGTTATACTTTAACTTAACTAAGTTTTTTTTGTCTTTGTTAAATAAATTTCTTACAAATTCTGTTTTGTAGATATTTACATGTTGAAGAGGAACAACTTCATTTAAATCTTTTATATATTTAGTATAATCAATCTATAATAAAACGTTTTTATAGATTGCTTCTAAATATTAAAATTGTAAAACTGTATTATTTAATACGTCAAAGAGAAAAAAAAAATCTTCCCTTTTTTTATGAAATCTTCTGGTTTTTCAACAAAAATCTTCCCTTTTTTTATTAAAATTGGTTGGCAAGTATGCAAATATAAACTAAATGATTGTAAATGTATACAGCAAACAAAAGATGAATAATGATATAAAATGGATTAAAAAGGGATGTACAAAAAAATAACAGATTAAATACGATTGATCAAAAATAAGAATAGAAAATATGTTATTTCAGAAATCGCTATAGATAAAGACTTCGTCTGCTATTTGTTTTTCCTCTATCATGTGACCTCACATCAGGTGGGAAGAGCCCATTGCTTTTGCGTATTTGTACCTGGTCAAATATGAATTTGTCCTTTAATCAAAACCACATTCCAACAATTTTTGCTCTATTCTTTAACAATATCAAACACTTAAATTCAGGAAGATTAGAAATGCTAACATAGGAATTTTTTTTTTACAATATAAAAAAAACTTACTTCCGCATGATGTTTCATCTGAACCATCTCCGCAGTTGTCATAACCATTGCACACCGCTTCAAAGGGGATGCATCTCCCATTTTCACAAGGATGGAGATTCTCGCAGTTAGCAGCTTAAAATGTTAAGATATAAATTAGCACAAGTTTTATTTATACATAAAAAGATGCACATGCTTCCTAGAAAAAAGTTAAACGGGCAACAGTTATTTTAAAATATATATATAATCAAATTTGGGAAAATGGGCAGCATTTTTAATTATGAAGGCCTGTTTAATTAGAGGTCAGGTACCTTTGAAATAAGAGCTGATTCAAAGTTCGATTCAATTTTATAAAAAACTTTATTAGAACAATACTTTTAAATGCTTATTCTAAAAACTTATAAAATCAATTTTTAAATTTTTTTTTTTTTTTTTTTTTTTTTTTTAATATCTATCAGTAGGATGTACTTAAAGGCTAAATTTATTTTTATCGAAAACTGATACCTATCAAAGGTTATGGCTTAGCTCTATGAATATTTTTGCTATTTATTAGTCTTCAATCGTCTCATAAGGTTTTTTTTTTTTTTTTGGAGGGGGGGGGGTAAATTTTAATAGCGTTAAAATTAAAAATTCATAAAAATATATCTCATCGGTTCAGCCGTTTTGAGTTATCCGTTTTCCACCAAAAATAATGTATTCTTCAACCACATTTGAGACCATGAAAGGCTCTGCGCAAGTGCTGGCTCAACGAGTCTAGTATTAAAATAGGGGTGGTTGTCGAGAGGAAATGAGCGTCGAATGACTGGATGTTTTCTAAATCCCGACCGGTGTCAATTTGGCATCCCTCCAAGCTTTTAGACTCGTGATTACGTTATAAATACAGATTAGGACTCGTAACGGCCCTCTTCACTTACCGTCGCCGGAAGCCCGAGCCAGTGTTATTCTATGGGGAAATTTTCTTTACAAATAACTTAACTAATAAATATTTTTAAATTCTGTTTTCACATTCAGAAAATTCCCAACTGTTAAATTGACGGACTTTTTTTTTCCCCCTCCATGTACTTTAATTTTTAATATTTTATTTTGAAATTGCAAAATGAAAAAAATTTCACATATTGAAAAGTCGTATTTTTCAGCTTCAAAATAAAATATTACAAAAATAATTTTTCAAAAAAGGTCCGTCAATTTAACAGCTGGGAATTTTAAGAATGAAAACAGAATTTAAAAATATGTATTAGTTAATAAGTTATTTTTAAAGAAAATTTCCCCATACAATAACATTAGCTACGGCTTCCGGCGGCGGTGAGTGAAGAGGGCCCTTAAGGACTCGCACACACTAGCGGCAAACAAGTGCAGGAAATGTAAACTATACATTGTTGGAAAGGGATCCTTGAACTTTTGGACATGTTTGCAGTGAAAAAACTTTATTGCTTGTTTAGAAATTTTGCAAAAAGAGACCCAAGTTCCGCAAACAAATTATCTCAGGAGGAGGTTTGTCTGAGGAAAAAACTGTTATACCAGGCTCGCGTTAACTCGAATCACATATGAAATTTAATTGAACCGGCCTTCCCGCACTGGAGTGGCGGAGGCCTGTTCTGTTCTTAACCCTTTGAACTGAAATGACGAGTCCAGCTTGTCATGAACTTTCTTGAGCAAACTGACCATGACGAGCTGCATTCGTGATGTGTGAAACAAATATTTTTTAATAAAAAAATTTTTGAGCAACAAAAGCGCAAGTTCCTATATAATCCCTCCTCTTAAAACTAAGAAAATTAAATTGTCTGCATGAACAGTGCTGTCTGAAAATAAATTGCAGTTCAAGTGATTAACCCTCTGGCTGATCATGCCGTGATTTCCACGGGCAACTCAAATGTAGCAAAATTTGATCATCCCGCGATTCTTGCGGGCATGAGTTTTCCTTTATTGAGGAGTGCATCCCGCCTTTTCACTGCCAGTGAAATAAATTATATACAGTATTAGACATTTAATTTAGGTTTTGGCCAACACAAGCCGATAGTCGTCCACTAAATTACGGCATTTGAAGATACTTTATAATTATCGTTCTAACTTCACTATGTTTTCCGCCTTTTTTTTAAAAAAATCAGAAATGACAGAAAATGTTCAGCAATTGAAAGAGTATATATTCCTGATGATTTATCAGATTCTGAAAGTTATTTTAGTTTTGATAGTGATATTTTTCGGACTGCTCCTCAGAAAGCGATGAATCTGATCCTGATTCATTATGTATTTTTTTTTTTTTTTTTTTTTTTTTTTTAAGTTTTATGCATTTTACTTTTTTATATCATGTAATAAACAGAAACTAACTAACTATATTTAAAAAAATTTAAAAAATGATAACATCTGAAATTTGTTTTTCTGACAGCTTTGTTTATCATGATAAAAATCTATAAATATCTTTTCTAGAAAGAAAAAATGCATATTTCAATTCTTTAACATATAGACTTAAAATATGCAAGAAAAATACACAATTTTTGAAGCGATTTCGGTCTACAAATTGAGCAGTCAGAGAGTTAAGAAAGGCTCTTCATGGAGAGCATTCCAGCCAGTTCTAGGACCTCAGCATAGTCAATTGTGTTTAGCCTGCATAAGTATATAAAATTTAACGATAAAAATCCATCTCGAATGATTTCAATTATCTATTCTTATTCGTCATGTGATTATTTACACCATGTGAGGAAAATTTCCTCATAAGTTCAATAAAGCCTCGCTTTTTCTGCACTTAAGTGCTCATTACGTTTATTTTTTTATTTTATTTTTTGGGAGGGGGGTGCAGGGGGTAGATTACTTTTAAGAAATCTACCTATTGCAATGGTCCTCATGACACGACTTCTGGAAAATTTCTTCATACCTTCACCGATCATGACCCCTAAAACCCAAAACCACTCGCCGTTCAAAAGAGTGGAAACTTTTTTTCACATGTTAAGTTCTGAACACGATAACTGGAGTAATTTTTATTTAACTTTAACCAGCTCGGGATATGCTGTCAGAACAGTAAAAATCTGTCAAGTTTGTAGATGGAGTATCCAGCTCCAAGGGGTTGGAAATGGGGAAGGGTGGAAATTTTCACTTGCTCATAAATTTCTTTAATATTGAACATAGGAAAGAACTTCAAATAAAGCGAATTACCGCCTTACCCTAAAGAAAAATTTTTTGTACTTAAACTTTTTAGATAGCTTCAATTGCTTAAAAGTTACAAGTTAGAAAGTGATTTTTCGTCAATTGCGATGAAGCCGACATTTTCTATAGCTTTCATTGCTTAAGGGCCCGCTTCACTCATCGTCGCCGGAAACCGAAGCTAATGTTATTCTATGGGAAGTTTCTTTTACTTATAACTAATTAGCTAATACACATTTTTAAATTCTGTTTTCACATTCAGAAATTTTCCCAGTTGTTAAATAGACGCTCCTTTTTTAAAAACTTTTTTTTGATATTTTATTTTGAACCTGTAAAATACGAATTTTCAGTGTGAAATTTTTCCATTTTGCAATTTCAAAAATCTCATAATACGCAAAGAATAACTGGAAACTTAAGCAATTAACCCTGTCGATTAAAATCAAATTTAATATTTATACAAAACTACTGATGGTTAAGCGATGAAATATCGGGGAAAATAAACATACGGGATGAGCAAAGATTGTTACATTTAGTACTTTACCTGTGGAAATCACGGAATAAAGCATTTAGAAATTAAGTCTGCAAAAAATGCAAATTGCATTCAGTTTAAATTCACATAAAAACAGTAAGATTATATTAAATATGACAGTAATAAACAAAGTATCACTAAATCTTAACAAATAAGGTTAAGTCATTTTCCTAGAGATAATATTTTATATTTCAATTTGCTATCAAACCAAAGATGATACCTGTTAGTTTTGTTTATGTACTTCAAACTAATTTCAGTTAAACTAATAAAGGCGTTAAAGCATTAAATTATCAGAAGAAACTGAAAGCAAATGCCTTCCACTATTTCAGTAAAAACTAAAGTTATAATTTTGTGCAAAGAAATACGGCAAATTGTGATCTACAGCCTTTTCATCACTTGGGGGTACTTTCGATTTTCATTGCAAGCTATAGAAAGTCCTAAGAGAGCTCAAAGTAACTGAATACTTAACTCTTCGATTTAAGTATTAAGCCTGAATACTTATGACCGAAGTCTTAATGTTATAAAAATTGCCTCACTCGCGATAACATAGAATTACATAACATTTTTACAAATGGTTCCTAAAGCGACATCAATGGGATTTCTAAATTTCATTTTAACCCTTATACAGCCCAGATCTCCGTAGAACATCATTATGTCTCAGAAACGTTCTTTGCTTCATAGGGAATCCCGAAAATGTCCAGAAGAAAATTAACTGTATGGGGGATATATCTTACTCCGGCAAGAAAAGCGATATCAATCTAAAAATTTAGATAGAGTTTACGTAGCTGAAAATTGTGTATGAAGTGTTGTAACGGACACAAAGCTTTACCTCTATTTCAAAAATTATCCACCAGAGAGGTAGTTCTATGTCAATGCTTTAGGGTTTTTTTTTTCTAAAAATAATGCATTTTTGAATTCTGTCGCTTTCCTTGCCAGGGTAAGATATACATGTTGCTTAACCCTTTCAGGGGCGGTGGTATGTATTATACACCACCTAATTTCACTTCCCAACTGCAAAAATTCATCCCAGAAAATTTAGAAAAAACTTACGTTTTCAACATATCAGAAAAGGCCGGTTTTTTTAACCTTAAAATTTAAAAATTTCTTTTAGTTTAATTTAGTTCATGAATTCCGGTGGCAGTATAATTTAAATGATCCGAATTGTCTTGCGCCACAAAGGGTTAAATTTGATTCCATTTAAAAAAAAAAACTTTGAAAGTAAAAGTTGCGCAAATTTTTTAAGTATTTTAACTGTAAAAATTGTCCAAGTATTAAGAGTTTAAATTGTAAAATATCTTAATTTTTAAGTCTAAACTGTAATAGTTTTGTCTTCAGACATATCTGCATTGTTAAGACACGTATTTCAACTCCATTTATGTAAATGGCAAGTATGAAAATCAGACAAGTGTGCTGACTAAGAGTTTACATATGTGTGTGTTATTTATATTTGAATTGGTATTTTGAACAAGTTTGTGTCCAAATTAAGATTCCTCAACTTGCAGTACAAGTAGTGCAATGGACAAAGAAATCAAATGTTTTCGCGTAAAACAAAAAATAAGATTAACTGAAATTTTCCCAGTAATACTTTAATTTAGTGGCAATTGCTGAAATATAAAGATATTAATACGTGCTAATTTGTGTGCTTGAGCCCTACTTTAGATTATAATAAATATAGTTTAAAAAACTAAAAAACACGCTTTTAAAGCACATCAAACTAAAAAGTGAAAAATAATTCTTAATATAAGCTGAAAACAATAATGAACGAAAAATACTAGTATAATTGTGAAAAAAGCGTGGGGTGCTTTGTGCCATATTTTTCGTATATCGAGCAACCCACGCTTTTTTCACAATTATACTAGTATTTTTCGTTCATTATTGTTTTCAGCTTATATTAAGAATTATTTTTCACTTTTTAGTTTGATGTGCTTTAAAAGCGTGTTTTTTAGTTTTTTTAAACTATATTTATTTTTCACTTTTTAGTTCGATGTGCTATGAAAGCATGCTTTTTAAACTATATTTTAAACTATATTTATTATTTTATTATTTATCACATAAATAGCTACAGTATGTAAGTTTTTGGTTAAAATATTTACACACAATCGAAAATATCCCCATTCGACTTGCAGGCCTCTTAAATCTATCTGTACCAATTTTGAACGGCCTAACTGTATTTCTATTTGTTTTTGCCCCATAGCCCCCCCCTTACCCCCTCACCCCCTACCCGCCCCTCCTAATAATTTTACAAATTCAAAAATATCCGCAATCGATTTGTAAGTATCGAAAACCGCTATGTACCAATTTTGAACGATCTGACACTATTTTTATTTTTTGCCCCCCTCCCTCCCCCCCCCTTCTTGCCCCTCCTAATAACTTTACACAATCGAAAATATCCCCATTCGACTTGCAGACCTTTAAAACCTATCTGTGCCAATTTTCAAAGGCCTAACTGTATTTCTATTTGTTTTTGCTCCATAGCCCCCCTTACCGCCCCACCCCCCTACCCGCCCCTCCTAATAATTTTACAAATTCAAAAATATCCGCAATCGATTTGTAAGTATCGAAAACCTCTATGTACCAATTTTGAACGATCTGACACTATTTTTATTTTTATGCCTCCCCTCCTTCTTGCCCCTCCTAATAACTTTACACAATCGAAAATATCCCCATTCGACTTGCAGGCCTCTTAAATCTATCTGTACCAATTTTGAACGACCTAACTGTATTTCTATTTGTTTTTGCCCCATAGCCCCCCCCTTACCCCCCTACCCGCCCCTCCTAATAATTTTACAAATTCAAAAATATCCGCAATCGATTTGTAAGTATCGAAAACCTCTATGTACCAATTTTGAACGATCCGACACTATTTTTCTTTTTTTGGCCCCCCTCCCTCCCCCCCCCCTGTTGCCCCTCCTAATAACTTTACACAATCGAAAATATCCCCATTCGACTTGCAGAACTTTAAAACCTATCTGTACCAATTTTCAACGGCCTAACTGTATTTCTATTTGTTTTTGCTGCATAGCCCCCCCCCCCTTGCTGCCCCACCTGGGGGCTGAATTTCTAAAATTCCAGAAATTGGTTTTTAGATAGTTGCCTTAGCTATATTTTAGAGCAAAAATTTCACGTATATCTTTTTTTTTTTTTTGATATATAGGATTATGCGAAATCACGTTTTACGCATGTGAAATCACGTTTTACCCCCCCCCTCCCCCCGCGGGGACCGAATTTCAAAAATTCTAGAAACCGATTTTGAGACATTTGTATTAGCTATATTTCAAAGCAAAAATTTTACGGATCTGTTTTTTTGTTTGAGATATGAAGGATTTTGTGCAATCACGTTTTGCTCCCAGAGAAGTTACAAACAAACATACATACATACAGGTGAAGCTAATATAAGCGTGTTAAAAAGCGTTACCGCTTCAAATTACAGCGCGAAAAAAGTTAATTGTTTTAACTATTTTTATGAAAACCAATGATTATGTGCATAGAAATAGGGCAAGTTTTCCTCGACAGTCTTTTTCCCACTTAAGTCGAGGCGATTTGTATTACAAGCCACAGGTGAAAATCGCAAGCGAGCTTTAAATTAGGTACATGTTATTCAAGACAGGAGCCATTGCAAAAAATTTAAAAAAAAACTCACTTGTGATTGCATACAAAGTACATCACACTCTTTCTACATTTTTTTTTATGCCCCTAAGGCGACTTCAATGTAATTTTAAAGTTACATTTATTAAAAATCACTTTAAAGAAATTGCAATGAAGTTTACTTACTACCATCGCAAAATTCTTCATCCGATCCATCTAAACAATCGTACTCTCGATCACACCACTGGGAATGGTGTATGCACGTTTCATTCTGTTTTAAGCAAGGTACGTGGTCGACATCACACACTGATGTTGCTGAAAGAAAAGATAAATATGAAAAATTTAAAGTACAGTAATTAACATTCGGTAAAAATCAGTCTCGTCTACAGTTACATATTTTTCTTTATACAAAAATGATAAGGTATTTTAACTTTGTTTCATAATACTCACATACTCAATAACTAAAATTCAGTCCCGTTTTAAAAATCGGTACACAATTGAAATTAGTTAACTTTTAAATAAGGATAGACTAGTTTAAGCTTTTCATTTTTATCCTTTCGTATACGCGTCTTTTACTTAGTACACGGAGGAACGAATTTTGCCTCATTTTTGTATTGTCCAAAACATTTTAATATAAGAATTTTTTTTTCAGAGTTTAACATCAACAATTACTTTCTACAGTAGTTAACATTTGGTAAAATCAGTCTCATCTACAGTTAGTAGACATTTTTCTTTGTTATGAAAATGATAAAGTATTTTAACTTTGTTTCATAATACTCACACACTCAATAACTAAAATTCAGTCCCGTTTTAAAAATCAGTACGCAATTGAAATTAGTTAACTTTTAAATAAGGATAGACTAGTTTAAGCTTTTCATTTTTATCCTTTCGTATACGCGTCTTACTTAGTACACGGGTGGAAAGAATTTTACCCTATTTTTATATTGTCCAAAACATTAATATACAAGATTTTTTTCAGTGTTAAAACATCAACAATTGACGACTTGACCTTCTGTCGTCATTCGACGTCATGGTGAAATTTAACCTATGGGAGTCTTAATTTAGCCCACAAATAAAGGACTTGCCAATCAAAGCGCATCTCCCCCCCCCCTCCACAAACAAAAAGGAAACTCCGCCTCGTTCTAGTCGTCCATTATTTTCTACAGCTCTTTTACTACTTTAAGAAATACAAGAAACCCCGAAAATTTTAATATATCTTTTTTAAAGAAAAAATTTCACTTTAAGATAATTTTGTCAGCGCATGAACTTACAGCATAAACCCTTGTCCCCCACATCCCGCTTACTTAACTATAAACTTACTACTACAATAAAACCAGTTTCTCTATTTAGGTATTTAAAAAGTATAATGAAAGCATTTCATCCATACAAATATACCACATAACATTCAGATTTTAGTTTCTTCAAGAATTAAAAGATTTATGCAAGTTATTTTTCAAGTATTTATTGTAAATATTTTGAATAGCTGTACTTTTAGTTTGATGCAACTAAATGTATGAATCGAAAAACAGACTCTGGAATTTCACTCATTTTACACATATCTTATTTCATTGCTAATTACATTAATAGAAAATTTATATATTCAATTCTAATATAGATTAAATGTATGTACACATCAAGTATTGATTGGAAATCTAAGGACTTTAATAATTGTAGCGTGAATATTATCTAGAACAGCGATTCTCAACTTCTTATCATAACACGCAAAAAAATTGTCAGTACACTAACAATAAGATAAATTAAAAAAGGATTTTACTTTGTTAGTTGATTAATGTACGTGAAATTTTATAAAAATGTACAAGTGAAACTACGCGAGAAATGAAAGGATAGTTGTATTTTCGCGATAAACTTCAAAATTCTTGATGTAGTACAAATGCTGCGGTACAGTGTTTGAGAATTGGTGATATAGGGGTACAGCCTAAACAGTCTAGGGGCAGCCAATGGCTTTTCAGTTAAGACAACCAAATATTGTCTATTGTAGACGTTATACGAGACGGATTAATCGTTATTTAGCGCATATTATTCCGAAGTCCACCTTTAATTTTTGCAAGTAAAAATTTGTAATTAAACTAAATTATCATTTTGCATACTAGTACGGATTTATAATTTCATAAAATCAACTGAACTAAAAATTAATTCACTCTGATAGTGTCTGACAAGACAATTACGCCTGACTGAGGTATTTCTTAAATAAAATAACTCTGGATCCGCGCTGCCTATCTAGACAAAATTAAGTTTAACGAGCTTACAGCCGTCCACAGGAGCGAAGAACGCTAGATCACCGCATGGACCACCTACTCTGCAAGTACCGTAATTTCGGATAGATAACCCGCAGGTAAGATGCGTCATTTCTCCACCAGAAATTTTATTTAATAGAGAAACCTATACTTTTTCGAAGGAAGAGCTCGTACAAATATAAATTTATTAATTTAAATTCCTGGTGCAAAACTGGATTATATAACCTGCAGGGTATCTACCAGAAATTACGGTGATTAAAGAGTCCCATAGAAATGAGTTGTATCGGTAACTCATCATTCAGACGTCTGATTGTAAAATTCCATCATCTAAGAGAGAGACTGTCAATCGGGCCCTGACTAACGGCAGGGCATACGGGGCAAACGCCCTGGGGGCCCCCCTTCTGGAAGGGCCCCCCTACAGGCGTATGCAGAAATTCTGCAGCCTAAAGAGCTCTTATGCCACTGCAAGGGGCCCCCCAGAATAGGCTTGCTCCGGGGCTCCAGGTAGGCTAAGTAGGGCCCTGCTGTCAATGAGACTTCATTTCGATGTTGTTTGACACAGTGTTCGACATCGGCACACTCGCACCTACAAAAATGCACGGTAGGACTGCACAGACCACGCACCTGAATGCATGGATATTTAGTTAAATGCACAAGTAGCTTTGAGAGAGAAAATTTGAAAAAAGAATTTTGAAAAGGCAAAAATGGCCGACAGATGGAGTGTTATGCTACATAAAGGAAGGATAATGTAATGATATTCATATTTTAGTATTCGGTTTTAATAACTAATTCAAAGGATTAGGGAAATAAAATAATTTGAGATTTAGTTTCGCCAGAATATTTTTTGAAGTATACATTTCAAATGTCGCGTTGAATATTTTACGCAGTAGAAAAATCCTGAATTAAGATATTTAATATTAGTTAAGTTTCGACGACTGTGGCTTCCCCCCTCCTTAATTGTTATCATTTTTTTATATTTTTAAACGAAGATTAAAAGTTAAAAATTTTAAAACAGTTTTGCTCATTTAACATTTTTCAAAGGCACGGCATGGAAAATAATTCTTAAATTCCAAAACGATTATTGGAACTTAATGTTTAACCCTCAATATTAATACATTTTACACACCCTCATAGTTTGAAGAAAATCTTTGGGAGTAGAGCACTGTTTCTTTAGTCTTTAAAGACATGAATTTTTAATAAATAACATTTGAAATCAACCGGAAAATGGATGTTGTTAATGGTTAAAAAAAATCCACATAAGAATTTTTTTAAGAATATTGATGTATTTCTTAAAAAAAAAAAAAAAAAAAAAAAAAAGAGTAGAGATTTATTAGTAGACAAGTATTTTTCTTTGTATGTTTTATTACTTTTTTTTATATAAATCTTAATTGACGGCTTGACTTTCTGTCGTCATTCGACGTCATGATGAAATTTGACCTATAAAAGTCAATTTAGCCCGCAAATAAAGGACTATAGCCAATCATAGCGCAGCTTTTCCTCGCAAACAAAGGGAAACTCCGCCTCGTTCTACTCGTCCATTCGTAACACCTGCCCCGAAATGAAATTTTACCCCGATAGCACGCCAACAATTAATAAACTATCAAAGATTCTAGTTGCGTTCGGAAACTAAAATAGTTCTGGTAAAAAATTAAATTAAATGAACACTATGCAAAGGTTGCTACATAAGGAGATATGAGGTTTTAAACATAGGATGCAGATCTACATCGCTATGCATTTATGGGTTAAACTGATGGTAAATAGTTATACAGAAATCATGCAAAATAACATAGTACAGAGTTAAATGATTTTCGACGATTAAAAGCAAAAATTCCGGAGGGACTCCCCTATACTTTCCAAACATTAAGTAATTGTTTAAATAAAGTAAGAAATCTTAAATTAATCGGTTCGAATAAGGCATTTAAAGCGCTATTGCATTTTTTCACCCCCTAAGTCATAAAGATAAAGAATTCTTAGTTTTGTTTCTGGAAAATAAAACCAAGTGCTAGATTCACCAAAATCGAAACAGTTCGTGCTATGGTGACCTACAGCATGCATGCCGACTTTCAGCTTATTCCAGTAAAGTATTTAAACGCTATCATGATCGCTCAGAAACAAACACACCACCGTAAACTCTGAGCTATCTCAAAATGTATAGGGGGTCATTCTCTGAAAAGTGGGCTTTTTTTTTTTAAGTTAGCTCAAATAAAATTGCTCCATTTTTTTTTTTTTTTTTTTTTTTTTTTTTTTTGTGCATATATACGTTAATAAAAATACATACACAGTTAAAAAATATTAACCAAGCCGTATCTGATAATTTTTGAAATAGTTATTAATTAGAAAAATGAGGGAATGATTGTGAGGGAATGACAAATTTCTTCTAGAAACTACTTTATAAAAATATTAAGTTTAGCTATATTTTCAAACACTTAATATTTATTAAACATATTTTTATTAATATAATAGCATAAAAAAGCAAATTTGATTTCTTTTAGTTAACTTTATAATGAGTGAGGGAATGACATAATAAAAATACTGTATTTCAATCTAACATTTCAGAGCTATATGCTATTCATTGTAAAATGTTTCCAACATAACACAAAATATTTTCTTTACTTTGCTTCTATATAAATTAAGTTTGACTTATATAAAGTAGGTGCTGCCATTAATGAAGTAAGTAGGGGTATAATTACAGTTTGAGGGAATGATATCGATTACCAGGGACAACAATAATAAGTGTTCTAATTTCTTTCATTGCATAATATATAAATGTAGTATAATGCATAAATATTTATTAAAATATGTTTAATAAATTTTCACTTCAAATAATCCAAATATAGATGCTTTAATACCATAGAAACCATTTTATTTACTTACATGTGGGAATGGAGACACAGCGAGGGAATGATATTTTGCATTTTAAAAAATTTTAAAATTATATTTGAATTCCAATAACGAAAAAATAACAGTTTATATGCAAAACCAATTAATATTGATAGTTTGGACTGTTTTTTGTTTCTGTGCTTTTAAAAGATATGCCCTCAAGACTACTGGGACAGGAGATGACCACTTTTCAGAGAATTACTCATAGTTATACCAAAATATCAAAGTCATTTTTGGCTACGATTATACTACGTTCCTTACATATGTTCGGAAAGCAAAAGTCTTTACATAAAAAAAATAAAGCACATTTCAGACATTAATAAACGGGCTACTTTTAGATCGAATATAATTTAGCACTTTACTGAAATACTATTAAAGATCTTGCAGGATAAGATACTTAACTCCTAAAAATTAAGACTGTCATAAAATTTTGCAAATTACACTAAATATTAAAATATGAAATGTAATAACGTGAAATATAAAATTCAAAATTGTGGAATGCAGAAATCTAAAATACGTTCTGTATTTTAGAGAATTTACCTTACACAATTTAAAAAAAAAAAAAAAAAAAGTTTATCTGGCCTATTAAAAAATTTAAGAAAGTTTTTAAATAGCATTTTTATGTTTGAACTCTAACGTTCACTACTTAATTTATTTTAAAAATTACTAAACTAAATTTAAAAATGGCTTTAAAAACACACAGCTGATCATAAATATTTAAAAAAAAAAAAAAAAAAATTAGCATTGTTCCTTTCGAGAAATTTTTGGTTTGAAACATCTAAAAAGTTAACCTTATTAAATTCAAATAATACTTAAATTTAATAAATGAAACACTTTGTAAGTAAATATTATCGACTACAAAAACTCGTAAGAGTTGTTTCAGGTGAAAATAATAGTCCAGCTCTTCGTTAAATGAAAGAAAAAACTAGACATGAGGGCATCGGCAAACTAGCAATTCGCACTCGCCCACACTAAGAAACTTCAAGTGACTTACGCATTTAGCTTCCTTTGAAGCATTATTTGTTGAATTTTGGAATAGTGCTGCTAACTACCGAGCAGAAAAGGAAAAAAAAAAAAAAAAAGAAAGAAGGTTTAAAACCTGATTAAAACAGGGGATGTTAAAAGAAACTGCTGAATAAAAATTGTTAAATTATGTCAAATGTTCGGTTTCGCTGCGAAACCAATGAACGTTAAAGGGTTAAAACAAGTATCAATTATACTTTGTCAAATAGATTCCCTTGCCCTACTTAGGATCAAAAATGAGAGTCAGACTAAAAATTAAAAAGTGTGGAGCGTAGATGAACCACAGATATATGTTATCAACTCGTCAGAATTTATAGATTTATGTATATAATAATTATTTCGAAACACAAATTACTATCCATTAAATGTTTAGGCATTTTTTAAAATCGGCTATTACACGATAATTTAAGTACTGTTTGCAAAATAATAAACTTCAACAGATATTTAACTTTTCAAACAGTTTACAGGATTTTAAAACATATCCTTCCCAATCATGCTTTTAATACAAAAGTACAGTGATAAAGTTCGACGATCAGCTAAAAATAATATAAAATTACAATTTAATATATCACTAGTTTTCGAAGTAGACAATATCGAAATTATCTCTCACATACCGTACGTTTCAGCCAGCAAAACACTAAACAACAAGTAAACAAACATCATTAAATAACTAACAATAACAATCTAACAAGAAAAATCGAACCCATTGCACTTTTTTTTTATAGTTATCAGTGAAAAAAGAAGCTGACGTCAAAAATAGAATGTATTTGCATTAAATTTGAAATCGAATTTCTGAATTCATCCTAATCACCTCCGCGAAGGATCAGAAACTTGATAGCATTTCTCAGGACCACCCCTAAGGACGAATCTTAGATCGTCACCAATCATACGCTGCGTAGTTCGAGTACGACCTTAAACCCATTCAACCTCAACCGAATTCATCCATAATGATGCAAGATTCCGAATTCGGCACTAGAGAAGGCCGAATATCATTGTGTATACATAGACCTATTATTATAGTGGATGGGACAATAGCAAACTTTTTGGAAAAGATCATTCATAACAAATCACATGATAACAGGCACTGCAGTAATCCAAAAATGGACAACATTGAACTTTTCTCGCGAAGCTGTAAACTCTGCGTTCTTATATTCCCGCCCTTACGGGATGTGCCCCAGACCATCGTCACTTACCCATTGCGCAGTACTAGTGCCACGTTAAACCCAACCAACCAAGCATACTCCCGTAATAAAGTAATTATTCGTCCACTGTGACTGTAATAATAGGTCTATGAGTGTGTGTTAAATGGTGGCTGGTTCCCATTATATTGATAACGCATATACAGTCGGCTGCAAAATTATTCGAGCACTAGCCAATAATTCCTATATTTAAAAAGTACACTTAAAACTGTTTTGCTAAGTAAATCCTTGTCGAATCATGTTCTTAGACTGATTAAGAACATGACTCGACAAGGATTTATTTAACAAAGCTGTATTAAGTGTACTTTTTTTTGGCAAGGATTATTGCTAGTGCTCGAATAATTTTGCAGCCGACTGTACATCAGATTTGTAAGCTTGACTCGAAGTCCGCTTATAAATCTTCGTCAGATAAAGACAGATAGCACATGACAGAATTACAATAGGAAGAATTGGAAAAACATCCAGGGCCAGCACGAGAATTGAACCCGCTCTCCTACGCTCGAAGGCGATTAGCAGTGTGGTAACATAGCCACTCGGCCAAAGAGGGTCCACTGGTTCCCGTAAAATCAGTCGTGGGGACAATGTCTTTCATGTGCCCATCACAAATGACACATCTTGGGTATGGTGACAAATTTAGAGTACTTTTATAAATTAAAAGCGTTAATAATTATTATAATTCCCTAATTAGGAATGTTCCCATGAAAAATTATACCACTAGGGGTCACCGAAGTGGGAGAGCCATCCTTTCGGTGGAGGATCAAAATTGTGATAGCATGTCACCGGAACACCTTAAAGGGGTGTGTCCCAGACGGTCGCCAATTTCCCATCTGCGTAGCACTAGTGTGACGTAAAACCCAACCATCCATCCATCCCTAATTAGGAATATAATTTTATGTAAATGGAAACCAAAATGCCAATTATTATGATATATAATTTTCCTTTAAAAATTTTTAGAACTTAGAAAAATGGCTTGCAAAAACAGACCGTCTTCTAAAAAAGAGGGCATCTGATCAGCATACTCTTGGAGATCACCAAAACAGGGAAGCCATCCCTTCCTTGAAGAATCGAAATTTTGATGGTATGTTTCCGGACCACCCTTAGGGGCGTGTCTTAGATCGTTTGACAATTCCCCATAGCTAAGGGGTATATACAAACGAAACACTTCCGGTTGCAAAGCCGTTTGCAAGCGTTCCTCCAAATGTACAGTCGGCTGCAAAATTATTCGAGCACTAGTAGAGATGTAAAAAACCCGGGAATTTTGCTTCAGGGGAATAAACATGGGAATTTTCGGGTTTAAACCGGGAATTTTGGGAACTTTGGAAACTTTGATGGGAAGAAACTAATGTTCAGTGTTTAGATTTAATTTCACTTCTTTTAAGTGTACAAACAACTTGTTTCAATATCATTTTTATTCCATTTGCTTAAATAAAAGTGATATAAAAAATTTGCGATTATTTTACAAAAAATTGTAAAAAATTAAACATTTATGTTATTGACAATAATAAATGATGAAGTTTTCTCTGCCTATTTAAATAACTTTAGAACTTTTTTTCGTTTTTTTTTTAAAGACTACCATAATAAAATATGTTATAAAAAATAATACATAATGAAATTAAATTATGGTTAGAATACTTTAAAATTATTAAATTTTATTATAATTCATCGAACAAAATTTCACAATAGTTCATGAAATTTCGTTATAAGCAGTTAAAGAGCACGAGCAACAAAATCGAACATGAGTTCTTCGGTTATTAAGAATTAGAGCAATAATTTTTTAATGCATCAAATCAATACATAAAATATTCAATAGCTAATAATTAACAATTTGGCTGTTATTTCTTTCTTTGTTTGTTTTTTGCATATTAATATTGTTGAAATTTTATCGAAATAATATTTTCCATTGTAATATTATTGATTGTTTTAGTAAACGCAGAAAATTTTGAAGCATTTTTGTTTTATTTTTTAAATAAAATGTTAAAGATATACAACTGAAACATGATAAACTCCGATTGCGAAAAAAAAAAAAAAAAAAAAAAAAAAATGTTATATGAACTCAGTGTGTATACAGTCAGAACTAAGATATAAATATACTGCAATAACAGAAAATAAGTCTGTTAATTAATAAAATTTGAAACTTGCACTTTTTAAATATATAGACGTTAAAAGCACTATTTAAAAATTGAAAGATCATAAAAAAACATCTAAATGTGAGATAACATTTTGAAATGCCTTAGAGCATATCTATTCTCAGAAAAAAAAAAGCTAAATTGGTAACTTTTGAAAACTTTCAAAATTCCCTTGTTTTGGAAACTTTCAAAATTCCCTTCCCAAAAATCCAGGTTTATTCCCTGGTTTAAACCCGGGTTTTTTCCCCGCTCACATCTCTAAGCACTAGCCAATAATTCCTATATTTAAAAAGTACACTTAAAACTGTTTTGCTAAGTAAATCCTTGTCGAATCATGTTCTTAGACTGATTAAGAACATGACTCGACAAAGATTTATTTAACAAAACTGCATTAAGTGCACTTTTTTTTACATAGGAATTTTTGCTAATCCTCGGATACTTTTGCTGCCGACTGTATTTGGAAAAAACTTTCAAAATTTACGTCATCGAAGTTACAAGCGTTCCGTTTGTATGTAACCCTAAGGCTCATTTATATATGAGCTGGCGCATCAGGCATTTTGTTGCCTTAGGGTTGCCATTCCCACATGTACCCAGCGTGTTTCATTGATAAATAAACTTCAGTCAATTTTTTTTTTTTTTTTTGGACAAACCTTCCAAAATCGGCACTCGAGAACAGGTCTAGCATTTCCTCCAGTTGTTCTTCAGCTCAGTGGTTTTATTTAAGGGGCTCTACCCCACTGAGCTGAAGACCAACTGTAGGATGTGCTTAAGACTACTATATAATAGGCTGAATCATTCGCCGCCATTTGTACGTCAAGTCCGTCATTGCTAAACCTAAGACTACTATATAACACTATTATATGAGAGGTACATCCAATTACCCATAGCGCAGTACTAGTGTGACGTTAAAAATCAATCAACTAACTATAGAGCGTCTCCAATTGCCCATTGCGTAGCATAACGAAACGTTAATCCCGCTCAGCGTGGCTCCCTTAATTTGTATTCATTAAAATATCATTAAATTAATTAGACCGGTAACACTCGCATGGGATGATTGAGTCACTACAACTGCTAAAACTTTTTAGGGATACATACAAATGAAACACTTCCAGTTGCAAAGCCGTTTCCAAGCGTTCCAAATCTATGACTGCAGTCGGCAGCAAAAGTATCCGAGCACTAGCAAAAATTCCTATGTGAATAAAGCACACTTAACATTATTTTGTTAAATAAATCCTTGTCGAATCGTGTGCTTAGACTGACTAAGAACAGGATTCGACAAGGATTTATTTAACAAAACTGAATTAAGTGTACTTTTTTACATAGGAATTTTCGCTAGTGCTCAGATACTTTTACTGCCGACTGTATTTGCAAAAAAATTGCAAAATTTACGTCATCGAAATTGCAAGCGTTCCGTTTGTATGTAACCTTTAATAGTCAATAAAACTATGTAGAGTCGGCTGCAAAATTATTCGAGCACTAGCAATAATCCTTGCCAAAAAAAAGTACACTTAATACAGCTTCGTTAAATAAATCCTTGTCGAGTCATGTTCTTAATCAGTCTAAGAACATGATTCGACAAGGATTTACTTAGCAAAACAGTTTTAAGTGTACTGTTTAAATATAGGAATTATTGGCTAGTGCTCGAATAATTTTGCAGCCGACTCGATGTACCCCTAAAGATGGTCCGGAGACATGCCATCACAATTTTGATCCTGCACGGAAGGTATGACCTCTTAAGGTAATATATTATAACTAAATTTAAATGTTCAGTTTTTTTTTTTTCTTTTTTCGTTATTTGAAGACGCTCACTATATACTTACAGTCGGCTGCAAAATTATTCGAGCACTAGCAATAATCCTTGCCAAAAAAAAGTACACTTAATACAGCTTTGTTAAATAAATCCTTGTCGAGTCATGTTCTTAATCAGTCTAAGAACATGATTCGACAAGGATTTACTTAGCAAAACAGTTTTAGGTGTACTTTTTAAATATAGGAATTATTGGCTAGTGCTCGAATAATTTTGCAGCCGACTGTATAGAGATTAGTGTATAATCGATTTTAAACATTTTTCCCCAAAAGTTATTTTTAAAAAAATGGCGTTTGGAGGAGTTTTTTTTTTCCCCCATCAAGAATGAGATTGAGTGAGTTTAACGTCTAACTAGAACTGCGCAGTGGGATATTAGCGATAGACTGTGATTAACTTTGAGGGATGGGTTAAAGTGTTATATTAATTACGTATAATATTATGTGCATTTAATTTTATATATAATGTTTAAATTATATATATATATATAATCAAAACATGTATGTGTATATATAACAAATTGTTTCCATACGTATTTTAAACCCTAGGCTTAAAATCAATATTGTCTCCAATAACTCACTATGCAGTTCTAGAGCGACACTAATAAACCCTTTCTAGTCTAATCCACATGTATTTAGCGTTCTGTTTGACGTAACTCGCACTCTCTTACGTATCCTGTGGAGGGTTGCAATTTTCGGCACGATAAAAAAAGCGCCATGTTGGCGATTTTTCGAAACCGGCTACCTATTCCAATGAATTGTCTTTGTTGGGGTAACTGAGTCACCCCAGCGAGTGCTACCGGGTTAATGAAATATTTTAAAAGCTTTAATAATGACTATTCACAAAAACATCGAAATAAATTGGTAAAGATTAATAAAAAAGCATCACAGAGCTGGTGTTTCAAAATAATAAGCACAAAACTTTGAATAAACATTGCATTTTATGGTGTTTATTGAAAGTTTTGTATTTATTATGATAAAGATTGCAGCCACTGAACAAAGATGGCGAATTTTGAAAATTTGCTGTCTATCTCTCATCTCTCTTTTATCAGCGCCATCTATACTGCTCCCAACATTTTTCATTGATGGTTAAGTTGAGTGGAATTGTTGCTTTTTTATTTCTCCTTGAAGAAAAAAAAAAGAACAATAAAATTAGTGATTGGCTCTTCTGTTTTGGTAGGCGTTTGCTTTCGCATGCGTTCGGGTAGCTTTCATTCTATTTTTCTTGCTTCTTTCTGCTGGGTTTTATCACCGAACTAAGTTTTTCGGTAAGTTTTAGTTGCTTTTTTCCCCTAGTAGGGCTTTTTTTTTCTCCCAGTTCTGATATTTTATAGTTTGTTTATTTCTGTCATACGTACAGTGTACCCTGGTTTTGTCTATGGCAGACAGGCGGTCGCAGGTTGGGTCGCCTAGCTCGCCGCATTTCTTTACTAATGAAAATAAGTTATCTGAGTCGTTAAACATTGCTGTCAACGATGGTGTTGACATTATTTCCTTGATAATCTCTGCCAAAAACGGCGCTTTACCGCAAACGCACCCAAAAGCTCTAAAAGAAGAACTGGCAAAAACTGTCACCAATTACAATGAGATTGATAGCTTACGTCTCACGCGGCATAATAAACTGTACATTACCACAAAATACGTTCAGGTAGCCCAACAAATATTAAGTATAGAATCATTGCTTGGTGTACCAGTTGACACATTCATTCAGAGGGAAACAATCTCTACCAGATTTCTCCTTCATAATATCGATACTTCTGTATCCTGTGCTGACATAGCGGAAGAGTTGAGTTACCAAGGCCTACATATATTGGAGGCGAGAAGATTTATTCGTAAAGCTCAGGGCACGGATCAACCTACTTTGACTGTACTCGTAACAATCTTAGGCACGACCTTACCAGCAAATGTAAAACTTTGGTACCAAATATACCGGATTTCATTGTTTTATGATAAACCACGCCCATGTAGTAACTGCCACAGATTTAATCATACTCTTCGATCGTGCCGAAACAATAAGATATGTATCCAATGCGCTGAATCGCATACAGAACCCTGCTCTTGTCCCACACCTAAATGCATTAACTGCAGTGGAAATCACGCTGCAAATGACAAAAACTGTCCAGTCTACCAACGCGAGTTACGTATCCAAAAGTACCGTGCCACCCACCATCTCACGATTGCCGACGCGAGACGACGATTTGCAGAAAACGAAACCACCTCAACGAAATCATATGCCAATGCCGCTAGCTTTTCCTCCCCATCTGTTGTTACCAAAACTGAGCTGGAAGAGGCCATGCAGAGCCTCTCTACCCACTTTACCTCCCTCATGCAAGCTATGGTTACCGAACTACAAAAATCTCTTCAAAGCTTTGTTGAGACGACCATACAGCCGCTCATGGGCATCATCCAAGACTTACAAGTTAAACGTTCCCCAAAACTCCCTACTGCCCTTTCAGATGCTGTCGCACAACGACTCAAAAAAGCTCGTACAGACCCTGTCATCACCAACTCGGATTCTCTCAACATGGATACCTCATCACCAGTTGCTCTGGAGCCTCCTGGCCCCCGCCCTCCTCCTGAACCACCGCATGCTGTCTAGCTCCTGTGCCGTCGCTCTCATGTTTTCTGATCTCTGGCTGTTTTTGGGGGTAAGTCCTGATTGTTTTCTGCTGTTATTTGTTTTTTTTGTCATGTCTTCTGAGTTATTTTTGCTCCAGTGGAATTGCAGAAGTTTCCGTGCCAACGGTCATTGGCTACTAAACTCCCCCTCCCTTCACGCCCGTATTTTGTGTCTGCAAGAGACGTTTCTTTCCCCCTCTGATATTGTCTCCCTCCCTGGTATGATCTGCTACAGGGCTGATAGGTTATCTGCTCGGGGCGGTGGTCTGTTGACTGCTGTTCATTCTTCTCTTCCGTCCACAAGGTTTTCTCTCCCTACTTGCCCTCTCCAGGACTTTGAAGCCCTTGGCATTAAGGTCTTTTTTGATCATTCTTGGACTATAATTATTAACATTTACTCCCCTCCGGTGCCCTCCCTGAGGGGTGGCTTTCTGAGATTGTTTCCGCCAGTGACTCCCCCCTCCTTATTCTTGGGGATTTCAACATCAATGCCGGTGTCCGGTCTCCCCCCATCCCTGTTAGAACTCGTCAATTACTAAACTGGGTCGCCTCACAAGACTTATGTATTCTCAATTTAACATCTCCTACTCGCTCTAGCCCTTGCAGCTCCCCCTCCCTTCTGGATCTGACTATGGTGTCCCCTCCGCTTTATGACAAATTTATGTTTTATGTCCATCCTGATCCTTATGACTCTGACCATCATCCAATCCTCTTATTCAGGAATTATAATTCTCCTCCCTCTGCTAGTACTAAAAAGTGCTACAATTGGTCGAAAGCTAGTGCAGCACTTAACCGTCGGGAGAACCTACCGAATCTCTACTACGAAGACTTTGAGAGTTCTTGCATGCAAGCTCTTTCGGACACTTGTTCTACCTACCCTAAGGCGAATAACTCAACGCGTCCCTGGTGGGACAGCACTTGCCGCCATCTGCTTGCTCGGAAGCGAAAACACCTTCGCCTTGCTCGCTCCCTTTGCTCCAGAGATGAATGGCTCCGATACAAGCATTACGCTGCTAAGCTCCGGCGTTACATCAAGTATTCTTCACGATGCTTCTGGGACAATCTTTGTCGGGAGAACAGCTCCAACGGGAAAATCTTCAAAATTCTAAAACGGATGGCCAATCGCGAACTCCCCGTAGATGACAATATCATCCTCAATCCATTCCCCCTCACTTCTGCCTCTCTCCAAGCCCAGGCTTTTCTTCAACACTTCACGAAAGATAGCATTGAACCTCCCATTCCGTACGATCTTAGTGATGGTGATCCTATTCTCGATGAGCCCTTCAGTATGGAAGAACTAAGCCATGCTCTCAAGCACTCTCGCCCAACAACTCCTGGAGCAGACGGAATCTCTCTTCACTTGTTAAGTAAGCTCTCCCATCAGCACCTGGATTCCCTGAGGAGTACATTTAATAACTCATTTAACACGGGTGTCCTTCCTCCTTCTTGGAAATTGGCTATCATTCTCCCCATCCGAAAACCCGGTAAACCCTCTTCCGATATTGCGTCTTATCGCCCCATTGCTCTCACTTCGGTGGGGTGCAAAGTTCTGGAACGGATGATACTTCGCAGGCTTTTAGCTTGGGCTGGCCAACGCAACCTCTTTCATAGAGATCACTACGGTTTCATCCCTTCCCGGGACTGCACTGTTGCCCTCAGCACCTTTTTCCTGGACGTCTCTACTGCCCGTGCTAATCGCCACTTCGTTGCTGCTGTCTGCCTGGATATCAAGGCCGCTTATGACTCCGTTCAGCCCGACATTTTAATCTACAAACTCGCCTCTCAAGGTATCCGTGGTAAGATGGGCCATTGGATTGCTTCCTTTGTTAAACATCGCGTTATCCAGGTGCGTTGGAAGGCTGCTCTTTCTCAGGTCGGTCCTTGTAATCAGGGTGTCCCCCAGGGTAGTGTCTTATCCCCATTCTTGTTTATCATGTACATGCTGGATGTTGTCGAAACTCTTGAGGAGGGTGTTAATATTATTGTCTATGCTGACGATATTTTGGTATATGCTATTGGCCCGGCTGAAGACCGTGCTCGTCAAAAACTTCACAACACGTTATGCCGCATCAATACTTGGTGCTCGGCAAATAAGCTCTTAATCGTCCCTGATAAATGCTCTGCTATAAATTTCTCCCGTTCCAGAGATCCCGGCCCTTCTATCATCCTTATGGGTTTCAATATCCCATGGAGCTCCCATGTCAAAATCCTCGGTATCTGGTTCTCCCGGTCTCTTTCTTTTGCTCACCATTTCTCCACTTTGAAAGTGAAGGCTTTCCGGAAAATCAACTACATTAAGGCGGTTGCTAATCGTTCTCGGGGGTTAAATAGCGATCATGCTCTGAAAATCATTAATTCCCTTATTCGTAGTGGTCTAGAATATGGTGCCCCCCTTTTTTACGACGCCCCTCCCTCTTCTCTAAATACTCTTGAGATTTGCTATAACGCTGCGATTAGGGTTGCTACTGGCCTTCCCCGCTGGACCCCTATCCCTGTTCTCCGCCGTGAGGCTGGTGTCGCTAGCATGACTCTTCGGTTGTCCCTCCTCACTAAGCAGTTTCTCCTCCGTCTCCTTGCCTCCCCTCCAGGCCTCCGCCTTTGTGACTTAATCAGGTCCCAGGTACTTTGCCCTTCAGCGAACTGGAAGTGGGGAAATCCACTTCATGAAATCTGCTGCTCCTTAAATTGCTCTCTTCTGCAGGTCCTCCGTTTCGTCTGGCCCCCTCCCCCTAACTGCCTTCAGTTTAAGGTGGTTGTTGACGTTTTCCCTTTCCAAGATCCTTCCACTCCTGACGCTCTCATTGCGAAAGCCTGGAACAATTGGCGCTCCACCCTTCCCCCGTGCACTCTCTTGGCCACTGATGCCTCAAAAGACGCTCACAAAACGGCTATTGCGGTGGTGGATGCAAACTCCACCTTTTCTCTGGCTTCTTTGGTATCCCATCACAACTCTGTTTTCACTGCCGAAACCCTGGCTCTTGTCCTTGCCATCTCCGAGGCTCCTACTGCTTACTCCCAGATCATAATCCTGTCGGACAGCCTCTCTGCCCTGCGTGCTTTGAACTCCTGGTCTTTTCATTCTCCTAAAGTTATACTCCACCTTCTTTCTGCTATCCATGCCTGCAATCAGCGTGGGCACCTCATCATATTTGCTTGGTGTCCCGGGCACAAAGGCATCTACCCCAACGAAAGGGCGGACAGCTTGGCCAAGAATGGTCCTTACACCTGCCACTCCATCCCTGGGATCTCTCCTGAAGATCTCCGCTTTGACTTAAAGAAATCTTGGATCAATGAATGTGAATACAGTTGGTTGCAGAGTGATTATGCCTCTCCTTTTGAGTATCTTTCTCCGGATAGACCCTTTTCCAGGTGGGCCCCCTCCCGCAGGGCGGATGTACTTCTGGCCCGTTGGCGTTCTAAAACCATCATAACCCACCAGCGACTTTTTTGTATGAACCTCTCCTTCTCTCCTCTTTGTCGCCACTGCTGGGATCAAGATACACCTGATCATATCCTGCTGTACTGCCCGTTCTATCGGAATGTTCGGCGCCGACTTCTCTCCGCTCTTAATCTCCCGGATGGTTCCTCTTACGGTGATATTATCTCCACTGCTCTCAGCTCTCGTAATGGGACCATGAGTCTCCTCTCCTTCTCTAAAATAGTAAAACTGACATAACACATAAATTCCCATTCAGATGTTAGTTCAATAAGCTACAAATGTTTTTCAATGTTTATCTCTTCAGATCTTCTCAACCACATATTTAAAAAATAAAATACATAATCATCTAATTTTAAAACTAAAATCAACACTCTCTATGTATTTTTATTGCCAATATTTAAAAATATAAATAGTTAATGAAAGATTTTAGTTATAATAAGCAAGACAATATAAAATAACTATATTGCAGTTGATTCTCTCAATGCAAATTTAAGTAGCATTTTAAATAATTTTATATTCATACATAATGGTTAAAAGTACAGAAATAAGTGGGAGAGAAAATAAAATAAGTATATCTAATACCACCAATACCAAATCAGTCGTATGCAATTGTAAGTAAAATATAATCTACTCTTACAGCTTATGAACTTTTAATGATTTTGATTTTAATAATGAAAGTTGATATTTGAATATTGAGCTTACCACATACTGCAATTTCAATATACACTCTTGTTAAAGCAACATTAACTCTTCCCTTCTTTCTATCATTTGCAGTTTTAGTCATCTACTCACTCCAAACCATGTAATTATAAGGTAATAAATTTAAGAAATGTTTAGATTTCAATGAAGATTGAAAAAATATGTTTATAACACACACACTTGACTTTCATACAAAGTGTAGCCTCCAAAATATTGAAATTATACTTTATTAAATAATTGAAATTTTATAGAAATCTCGAATTTAGCTTCAATTCTATTTATTTTAGTGTTCTATGACCTCAATACAAAGTATAAAACAATATAGGCTTAATTATAAAAGTGAACATTTGGATGATGATGCAAATGTTAAAATTGTTCATAGAAAAAACATAACCGATTAAAATTAATTATATCAAATTCTTCAAACAGATAATTCACTTGAAACTAAAAAGAATATTTGAAGTCAGTTGACCAGTTAAAATGAACTGCAATAATATAATACTTCGGAAAACATACATATATGTGCATATATCATAATATAAACAAAACGAAAATAAAAAATTGAAACGTAGTTCGGTTACGAACTGTAAATAAACTTCCATTATCCCAAACTAAATAAATCTTATTTGTCTCTTAAAGAATTGATTTAATATCATGTATATATATATGAAGAAATGATTAATTCTTCAAAATAATAACTCGACATCTTTCACATTTGCAACTGCAAGTTGACTTACGAGAGGTGCAAAGCTCTTGCAGATTTGCAAGTGGGTTTGCTGTCAGTTTGCAAGCGATATGTTCCGTTTGTATTGAAACTTCCATTGCAAGCGGCTTTGCAACCGGAAGTGTTTCATTTGTATGTACCCCCAAGAGTGTATTTCCGGATCTCTAATGGGTCAATCTAATGGATATTTCGAGATGACGCTGCCCTAGTGGCAAAGCATATATCTCATGTTCTCTCCTACCTACCTACCTACCTATTAGTGACAAACACAGTTAACAATTTAATAACTTTCATTTTCATTTCAATCAATCCGTGTTTCAAATCTGAATAATAACACCGATAGGAGCAATGAGCGATATTTACATTAAAAATTTTATATAATTTTTGTAATTTAATGTTATTTTGATTATAAAAAAGACATACCATGAACGTACGTAGCGGAGACAGCGAATCTTCTAAAGACATTTTATATATTAACTATAATCAGACATCGACGTATGTATTTTTTAAATTTATTTTCCTTGATACTGCAATATAAATTTAAACATCTAATCAGCTGTTTCAGTGTTTTACTTTTTGATAACCAAAAAAATATGAATGTATTCTACGTTGAAATGCATGCTAATTTAAAATCGTTACTTTAATAATAATAATAATTATTATTAAAGTAAATAAAACGCTATATATTATACAGTGCTTAAAACTACGTTGATTTGTGAGCAGCGTCTTAATATTTTACTTTATCCCGAATTTAGTTAAAATTTATTTGGAAAATATTAGATAATTTTTCATATTGAGGTACTTTTATTGCTATTGTGTGTGTGTATATATATATAATGCACCTATTTATGCAAAAATCTTTTTTACCTCCCACACACATGTATATGGGTCATTTTCAAAAATTCTGCTCACACAGCATTTGAAATTTTTTTTATTTAATATCATTTTTTAGGATACAAATAATATTTGAGCTTAATTTTTCTTACAACCTTCAAATGTGAATGTTTGAGTTTTATTGTGATGAGTATTACCAGACAACATGACTAAATTTTTTTAAATTAAAAAAGTGTTTAATTTGAATAATAAATGTGGCCTTTCACAATATTCCATTAGAAAAAATATATATGTATATATATAATTATTTCTATTAAAAATATGCAATATTTAATGTCGAAATTGCAATTCTAAAAAGTAGTGTTTAAAGTAGCAGAAAACTTTTGTGTGGCCCTGTAAATCTTAATTACTAGACCTGTATAGAACAAAAAACTTTCTGTGCACATGACCTGAAGCTAAAAATTTTCTGCAAGTTAGAAAAATCTGGAAAAAAAAAAGCCTTACGCAGTGCCATTCGGCGCTGCACTAGGTCAGAATTGTAAATATCTCCAAAAGTTGTTTGTGTTATATCTTTTATGCCAAAACGGTTGCTGCAGTGTTTGGAGATTGGAAATAGGGTACAACTATAGTATTTCCCCACACCTGAATTTGGCGATTTTTCTTTGTCGCCGATTTGAACGATAACGATGTTGTTCTGAACTGTTTGCGATATAATATGGCAGCCTGCATGCTATTTATTTTGGATTTATGATTTATAATTTAGCTTATGATTTTATAATTTATGCTATATGATTTAGCCATAATCTCCAAATTCAACTGTGGGGAAATACTATAGTTGTTCCGAAAATATAATTTACAATTTTAATATGTTTTATTATTTTAATTTCCAAATACAATTTTAGAGATTTCCAATTATAGCCATTAATGCAACTGAATATTTTTGTGCCACCCTGTAATTTTCTTAACAGCAGTTAATGAGGACCTTTATAGAAAGCGAGAAAAATATAAAATAAATTTTGCAAGTTATCCGCGGACTCTGATTATCTATGGGTTGCTGCGCGTCTCAATTTTGCGAATAATCAGGAGTTTACTAAATTTACAGACAAGTAATCTCTCTCTCCTCATCCCCTAAAAATGTTTTACCCTCTTTAAAAAAAAAAACTACCCACAAGATGGAAAAATTTTCTGCCCAAACTTTCCGCAACATAGGAAATTTTTCCACGCACAGCGTGCACGCATGCGTCTATATTCTACAGTCCTGATCATTATTATAGTCTATAGAAAACATTCCTTGTGCACACAAATGATACTTGACAATTTCATTATGAATTGTACAAAATGAAAATAAGAAAACGTGATTTATAGAAAACACTCTCATACAGCACAGTGCATTGGAATACTTTTGAGGGTCCCTGTACATAAACCAGTAGTTGTATACACACCATTTTAAATCAGGAACATTCCATAATGATCTTGAATAACGTATATCAGTTTCAATAAATTCTGAATATTTCGGGAAGTCAGAGCAGAGAGACAGACGGATGAAAAGACAGACATATAGATGAATTTATATCATAATCACTCTTAAATATCATTAGAAATTGTTGAAAACAATTAATGTGAAGAAAAATACAATTTTAGAGATTTCCAATTATAGCTATTAATGCAACTGAATATTTTTGTGCCACCCTGTAAATTTTAATGCTAATCTTACTACATTCTAACGAAAGCATTTCCTTGTGAATATGTATTGTTAATGTTAATTTCATTATGATTTACGCTGAGTAAAAGTCTTAAAATATGATTTAAAGAAATACCTCTCGTAGGACACAATGCTTTGAAATTCTTTTGGGTGTGCCTGCAGACAAACCAGCGGTGGTATTTTATCCCATTTTCAATAGGGAACATCCTATAATCAACTTGAACAATGTATATTAGTTTATTCCAGGAATGTCAATGTATACAGGAGTTAGAACACGGACAGACAGACAAACTGAAGTTTTAAACATATAGTTTATCTTTTCAGCTTTGTCAGAAAGTATTAAAGAAGGCCTTTTGGCACTTTACTAAATATATAGTGCATACATCTATCTCTCTCTCTTTATCAGGGTCATCTCTTTATCAGCTTTTCAGCTGATTTCAGCTTTTTTGTACATTTAGCTTTTCAGCTTTAAAAAAAATTTTCAGCTTTTTTTATGTTTGATGTGTGTTTGTTATTTTTTTTTTTATACATTGAAGATTAAAATAAATATTTATTACTCTAACATAATAGATTCTGTCATCAAAATTCTGGTATTGCATTTCAACGTCTTGCCTTTGCATACAGCTTCAGCTTTTTTGTATTTTTGTTAATCTCATCCCTGCTTTATATATATATGTATATATAGGTATATATATCCATGAAAAATAAGCTATTTTCTCAGGAGCATTACTTTGCTATGGGTAACACTCATAACTAAATTATAGTTTAGTAATTTTCTTTCTTTCTTTTTTTTTTTTTTTTTTTTTTTTTTTTAATAATAACAATAAACAATAAAATTATAACTAGTTAGGTTTAATATATAAGCAGTTAATTCCATTGTTACATATTAAAAACAAAACAATATAACTGCTAACTAATAAAAATTAAGATGTCACTCATTAATAATCTTTAAAAGGCAAAACAGCATTTAAATTGCATATATAATGCAGATATATAATTTAAAAATCACCTATTTAACTTTTTTATCGAAACATATATATATATATTTTTTTAGAGCGTATAAAATTAAATTGGATGAATATTAAATTAAACACTATTTCATCAAGAGTATTACCCACAGTAAAGTAACGCTCATGACAAAATTAAGGTTATTTTTTTTTTTTTTTTTTCCATAAAAATATTCAATGCAAGTGTAATCTTTTAGGCTTAATAAATAATTTATGCCACTATTACATAGTAAAAGCAATAATATTTTATTTGGTAATTATTCATAAAAAATAAGGTAACGCTCATGACGATGAATAAAAATACGCACCACTCTATGGTCATTGCTTGCCAATATTTCTTTAAAAAATTATCAGAAAACTACATCATCACATTCTCGGTGTTCTGTGAGGTGAATACATAAACACAGACAGAAAGAACTTCTACTAGGTGATGTCACATTTTGTAAATAAACAATAAATAAATAACACTCCTGATGCAACTTAAGGACAGACCTATTCAGTTTAATATTTATGCTCATAAAAATCCCCACTCCCCTTTTTCTTTAGTTATATGTTAGATAATTTGTTGAATAATTTATGTAACTATTTTTTATTTATGAATAATATAAATTATTTTATTTATAAAAAAGCTTGTTCTTTAAAAAAAATGAACTGCAGACAGCTGAAAAATCTTGCTTTTCCTGATCTTCTTATTTTTTTCAAATGCTATGAACCTTGAAATAATTATTTTTTTTCATGCATCATGTTAAAAATACTCTCATAAATAAGAGTGCTAAAGCACTTTTTGTTTCATTAAATATTAAAAGTCTTAGAATAGCATGGACAGTGAATTGGCAAATTTTTTAAAGCGACCCATATATATTATATATATATATATATATATATTTTTTTTTTTTTTTTTTTTTTTTTTCTAGGATAAATAGAGATTTGGCATGGTTATAATCCTAAACTTGAATTTATGCACTTCAAAAAAAAAAATTTTTTTTTTTTTATTTTTTTTTTTTTATTGTGAATTTTAAAATGTAATATTTTGAAATTTTTGCTGGTCTTCATTTGTTTTTGCAGGGTTGATAACAATTTTTAAAAAGCTTAAATTTTGCATGGTGGGAAAAAAGAATGGTTCTTCTAGTTTTAACGGCCACTGTGTATATTAAAACAACATTAAGTGAGGATGAAGTATCAAGTACTTCAACTTTTATTATTATTTTTCCTTGTTATTTAAGCACAGCTTTAGTATGGGACTACTTGGCGACTTTAATTTTTTTTTTTTTTTTAACATTTTGTCAATGAATTGAAATGGCTATCACAATTGCTTAAGTAAAGACTTTGGTGAGAAATGTGCAAGCAATTTTGGTGCCAAATTTCAATTTTTGCCAAGGGAATCGCATGTTAAAGCGGTGCCATCATTTTTAGAAATGTTTAGATAACTTTTTTTTTTCTTTTAATCTGAAAATTTTTTATATTTTTTAAAATTAACATTAAAAAATTACTGGAAGTATCACTATGTAATATTTGAAAATTTTGAAATAATCATTTTTCTTTCTTTCAAGAACATAAGTGTAAAGCTAGCTTTATAAAATATAACTAAATTATTGTTTTTCTTTAAGATGTTAATTTTTCAACTGAATGTAGCAGTTGAAAACTCAACTGTTTTTGGATTACTGTTAACTGTATCGGACTGCAAACTAACTCATAAACAATGGTGTGGAATGTTACAAACGTTTTTTAACATTTTCCTTTTTTACAGGGCACTCTCTGTGGGTACAAAAACTGGGTACATGATCTATGATTTAGATCAAGTGCATGAGTGCAGGCCAACATATGAAAGTCGTAAGTGCTTTTCATTTATTCCCATCTATCTTATTTTTTCATCTGATGTGATTTGTATGGTTATCTATTTCAAAAACATTTTAATGATTCTATTTTTCTAAGTTATAACCAGTGTTAGAAATAAGAATTTTGAAACTAGGCGTCAAAATAACACCTGCATTAAATTTTTTGGGCGTCCAAATTAAAAATCTAGGTGTCATCTATAATTAAATATGTATATTTAAAAATAATAATAATAATAATAATAAAGCATCAACTTGTAAATAATATATGCAAGATTATATAAAAAATATTTATGTAATGAATGTAATTACATTGACAATATTAAACGTACATATTTAAAATCTCAAATTCATTCTTCGCCCAGAAGATACATCATTCCACCACAATTTAATAGCATTTTCTGGGCAGAAATCTTTAAATTTAAGGCTGTTTAATTTAATCATTAACAAATCGTCAACTACTTTTATAGACAGGGTTCCCACGGTCCTTGAAAGTCCTTAAGAAGTACTTGAATTTCATTTTCTTTTTCAAGGGCCCTTGAAAGTACTTGAATTTTGTGCAAAGTCCTTGAAAATCCTTGAATTTTCCACTCCAATAGACGTGCTTATCACGAATTCTGTCATTGCTAAACTATCTCCATCTCCACATGCGCACGCCATTGTCTAATATAATGATTTTGTCATAAAATTCTTATTTCATTGTCTTGCTTTTGCATATAGTTTCAACTTATTTGGTTTTTTTTGCCAGTCTCATACCTGTTTGATGGACAGGTCATTAATTTTGAGCAGAACGTGACTAGACCAGGACTCAAACCTAAAAACTTTGGAATAATCATAACGATTCCAAATCTTGAACTAATCGTTTTTTGACTCTTGTAAAAGTTAATTTGGTCAATCCATCAAAAATGTATTGTGAAAACAGGCAAAGTTATTCTAATTGTGAAAAAAAATATTACTAATGAAAGTAGTTAACTAAAGTTTTGTGTGTATACCTAGCATTCTGCGATTTTCCCTTAGTCCTTGAAAAATTTCAAATAGGCCTTGAAAAGTCCTTGAATTTTTTTCTTTGTTAAGAGTGGGAACCCTGATAGAGAAATGATTTCTTAAATCAGTTTTTATTAGGTTAGGTGAAATAGACTTGTTTGCTGATGGGATTGGAAAAATTATTAGATATGATGAGGAAAAAATCCAGGCGTCAAATATGGCACCTATGATTGGAATTCTAGGCATCAAAATGAAAAAACTGGTTGCAAAATACGACTAACGACTGCTTATTTTTAACCCTGGTTATAACTTAGGAATAATTTCTTAGTTATAACTCAGAATAGGACAGGTCATCTTCATTGATATTTTAAAATATTATCTGTATTACTCGCATAAAAGTTGAGGAATTTTTGACAATATTTGGGAGTTGAAAAGAGTTGGAGGGTAAGGGTTGGTGTTCACTTATACACAGGTTTATGAGAGAGGCAAAAAAGGCCTTTACAATTTCAATCAGTATTAAGTTGAAGCATTTGAATAAACTTATAAAAGTTAATTAGAAATCTTACATTTCAGCTTCAAAAAAGTTGTGGATTATTTGGGCAAAGTACTTTGTGAAATTAGGGTGCCACCTTTAAGCGCAGTTTCCACTGTGGTTGGTTCAAGCGGCACTATTCAGAATCCTTTGATGTGGTCAAGCAGTTGGACGTGGTTCGACAGCGTTGGTTGTCTGTCAGGGAGAAGTCCCTCGCCCTAACTCCCAGCTGAGATAATTGAGGGGCCAGAGGCAGATATCTTTGTCAATTTTGCATGCTTTCCTTTGAAGTAACTGCACAGTCTGATAAAAAAAAGGTTACAACTGATGACAAGACATTTGGCTCTTTGTGTCGGGAGCGTGATTAATGGTTTTTTGAACCTCGAAGTTTCAACCCTAGTGGAAACCAGCCTTTAAGAAGAAGGAAGACAGCTACCAAAACATCACTTTAGCAATTTGCCCGACCAAGCATTACCGTGGAAAGGTGTTGAGGATGGATACTCCTAATTCAGAAAGTACTTTGCCGAAATAATCCATGACCTTTTTGAAGCTGAAATGTAAGGTTTATTAATTTTTATAGGTCCTTTTTAATTTGTTGAGGTTCAAGATATTAAAAGATAATATATAATTATCTATCAAGTTTACAAATCTAAAAGCTTTATTGCTTTCAAATTATTGTTTTATGTCTTATTGCTTTTTAAGACAGGTTCAGTGTACAGATAATTTTGTCAATTTTTGGTGAAAATTGGAAAACCAGAAGTGGGCAATTTAATTCAGAAATTATCATGATGGCAAATTTCTGATTGTATACAAACTGAGTGATAGCAATAAGTAAAAAAAGTACAAAAATATAAAATAAAATAAAAATTTTTTAACATTCTTTTATTTCAGGAGGAATATCAGATGTTTGTATTATAGAAAGAAGTTATTGTACGAGTCTTATTGCTTTTGTAAGTCTACATTCGCCCAGAAAATTAATATTATATAACTACACCAAAGGGGCAGAAATTGCAGATAAACATTTTCCTAACACAGTTTTATCTGTAAAGTTAAACAGAAAGGTAATGTATTAATTTTATGCTGATGAATGTTTTCAGTATTATTTATTTATTTATTATTATCTTTTAAATATTTAACCCACCCATTCTCTGTTTGTGTTGCATTTTTGCAACTTTAACTAATTATTATTATTTTTTTTTAATATTGTAAAATTCAATAAATCTGTCTAAAATGAATGAAGATTATAATTCAGAAAACAGTGTGCATTTTTAATGTTAATATTTAATATTAAGTTTCGTTATTTATCATCCACATAGCAACATATCTTTAACTGAAAAAGCATTTCTTTGAAAAAAAAATATATATATATATATTGTGTTAGATTTTTTTTTTTTTTTTGTAATTAATAATTGCAAATAATGTTGCAGGTATCATTATTGAATTTTTGTAACATTGTGTATTTCTTAAGAAAATAAATTATTTTGAAGTATTGGATTTATATTCAGTTACACCTCGACATAAATTGATGTCTGTCAATATTTGATTCTCGTAGGTGACACCACTATGCTGTGATTTCTATAAGAGCTAGGAAGGCTATATCTCAGCATCTATAGTATATAATTGCATGAAACAATATGTGAGAGGGCTATTGTAAAAAACTGCATGTTGGCCACTCAGGGAAACATGGAAAAGTCTGGAAATTTAAACGAGTCTGGAAAAGTCATGGAATAGTCAGGGAATTTCATGTAAAGTCAGGAGATTTTGACACATTTTATGAAAATTAGCCATATTTCAAAGCTCGTTATTGAAAATTGTGAAATTGTTTGCTAATTTTGTGAATTTTTTGGGGAAATAAATGGCATGAGTCGGGGAAAATGGTGAAAAATAGTCATGGAAAAATCAGGGAATTTGGAAAAGTTCTAATGTAGACTGTGATGATTCAATTTGAGTGTATGTTATTAACATGTGTGGCTCTTTTATGCCACACAATGTTCCCCATGTGCAAAAAAAACTATATCAGTTTCTTTAATAAGTACAAAACTTTGAATAAATACCATAAAATGCACCCAAAATAAAAAAAAAAAAAAAAAAAAAAAATCATTGCCACATTTGCGCTTACTTTGTTTGCCTCACGAAGGGTCGTTTTTTCTTTCGACTCGAAACAGTTGTTGCAAGTTTTTGCATTTTATGGTATTTATTGAAAGCTTTGTACTTATTACTTATAAATGCTTTTTTATAACTCAATTTCTTTAGCTTATAAATGCCCCATACTTCATGCTATATAGAATAAAAATGCCACCAGGAGAAACTCAATAAAAAGGGCATTATTTGTATAATTTGCTGTTCTTTATGTTGTAATTTATGTACATGATGAAAGTAAATTACTAATTATACTTATATACCGTAAAATTCCGATAGTAACCCCCCCTTTTTTCAAGGGAAAATTTGTCAAAACTGGGGAAAGGGTTATATTCGGAAGTTTCTGGAAAAGTACGACGATTTCGGAAGGGGGAAGGTTATAATCGGAAGTTTCACCATCTTTTCTCAAAGTATTATTAATTTTATTAATATTATAATATATATTAATGGTTACTAAATTGTATTAACAATATAATAATACTGATTGTTATTTATTATGTTTTATTAATAATAAACAATTTTTATTAATCAGTTTAAATTTTTATTTTAACAAAAAAAAAAAAAAAAAAACATAGTTGGAATAACAGAAGCAGACACGAACATGTGATAAACAAATCGCGAAGCGAAGCAGTCTAGAATTCGCTAGCAGTTAAAAAAACAGTTAATTGCACTATTATTAACTGATATGAAAGAACAAAACAGGGTGAACAATAACTATTAAAGTTACATATGCAAATACTATTACAGAGTTATTACTCTATTTAATGATTTAGAATTAAAAAGAAAATTTTAAATTTAGAAAAGAGTTGTGATTGCAAAATCAGAATTGCATAAGCAAGATTGTGAAAGCCACAGCCGCTTGCAGATAGCAGTTAACATTTTGGAGTTTAAAGAATGTGAACAACGCCACATTTTTTAATTTGGAGTTATTTTACTTTAAAAAGATGAGTAAAAATAACACTTGGATACATTTACATGCAAATTAAAGTTTCTAAATAAACATATAAGACTTCAGAATTTAAAAAAAGTATGTTTGCAACGCTCATGGGAAAAACGAAAGAATGGCGAACTTAGCCGCCAAAGGTAAGGGAGGGGGATTATAAACGGAATTTTCCGAAAAAGTAAAGTATGTCAAATTTCGGGGGGGTTACTATCGAAATTTTACGGTATATATGCAAGTTTTTTGCATTTATTCTTGCAGGAGTGCTGTAAAACTTCTAGAGGGCTATATATCAGGGGAAAAAAATCTAAAGACATCTGGGAATTTAAAATATTAGAAAAAGCCACCTGGAACTAAAATGTTTTTAAAAGGGCCACCCGATGCTAAAATTGTTCAAAAAGGTGGTGGAGCAAGCACCCTGCCAAATTAGCCTTGAGTCAGCTCTACTGTTATATAGAATGATATTTTTTTTAAAAAGTTTTGTAATGGCTACAAGGCTATAATATACTAGTTTTTTTTTCTTTAGTTATTTTATTATAAACATTTAAAAGAAGTTTTGACTGTTGTTAACAATGTCACATATATTTGACATATAATAAATAATAAGCAAGATTATAACAGAAGTTTGCATTATAAATTGAAGAAATTAATATTATTAAAAATGAGATTTTTTCACCTTACCTAGATTAAATTGAGTAACATGAGTGAGGGAATTAAATTTAATTATTTTTTTTTATGCAAAAAATGAAACATTTAATTATTTCAGGTTTAAATTAGCAATTTAGAACAAATGACATATTTGTTAATCAATTAAAAAAAAAGTCAAACATTTCTTTGGTCTCAGGGAGACCTTGAAATAATGTTCAGTTAAATCAGGTGAAAACTTGTTAAAAAAAAAAAAAAAAAAAAAAAAACTTTTTACTGAGTAACGATACTTCCACTACTAATGATAGTAGGGTAAATGTAGCAAAAACATCTGAAATTTATGAAATTTTTGTTTCTAAATTGTGCTTATTTCACTTAATTGACTGAATAAGATTTGTTTGTGAATTAATTTTAAAATATTTTGTTTTATCCTTGAAATAGTTTTGCAATGAGATGTCATATTTTGTCTTTCAGAATGTCGTAGTTTGTCTTGAAGATACAATATGTATCTATTGTCTAAATGAATTAAAAGACCACAGTGCCCATAGAATTACAAATGTACCTGCTAATGTCAAAGGTCTAATTGCTATGACTCATGGAAATGGAAATAGCATCATTGCTTATCCTGTTAGCTCCGTTACAGGAGATGTTCAGATATTTGATGCCACTGAAAAAGTATGTAACTGATTTTATATTTAATATCTTGCTGACAGCTGGTAATACTACTATATTGCTTTGCACTTAAAGTCTAAAATAATTGAACAATTTTACGTTTAGACATATTTCAATTGCTGAATAATTTTAATATAAAAATTACCTCTTTGTTTCTTTAATTTGTTTTATTTAATAGAGAAATCCTGTTTGCATTGGGTCATTTATATCATCTAGATTTTAAAAGAGAAAAAAAAAAGTTTTGTATTTTTTACTAACTAGGGGTTAACTTAGGTTTAATTTTAGGGACACATTTTTCTTAAAAACAATGATTATTTAATAGGAAAGATTTATTAACATTGTGATGTTTTTGTCTTTTAAATTTTAAAACAGGAAAAAATAATAAGTTTTTGTATTATATGCAGATGTAAGAAATCTATTAGAATAATTGAGAATTTTCGAAGGTTTTTTTTTTTTTTTTTTTTTTTAAATACGCACAATAATTCAAGAAGTATAATTTCATTTGTCGATATAATTCATTTTTCATATTTTGAAAGAAGTTTGGAGGAGTTTTTTTTTTTTAACACTTTCCATCAAAATTTAATGATATTTCAGTTTGGCAGACTTCAATTCGTTTGTCTGCCTGTCTGCATTTTCATAAATATTTTTAGAATTCCATAAAATTGATATATGCTGTTGTAGGGTTACAGATTTATTGTATAATGCTTTCTATTAAAACTCTTAATAGCAATACTGAATTTTATACAGGGACTCATAAAATAATCTGGAAAGTTCTAATATCTGATCTAAGAAATGTATTTCTTATAAGCAAATATTGTTATCTTTATACCTTTAAACATGCAAAATCAACTTACATTTAAAGCTGCTATCATACGTACTCTCATATAATCAGCAGTATCAGATACTTTCTCCCGAAACCACCTGAAACAGGTTTTTCAAGAGACAAACGGTCGAAAACGCATTGTGTGATAAGTTTCCCTCTCCTACCTTTGTCAGTGACGAACTTATGACTGACTAAATCTCCTACGCTAGATGTTATCTCGTATTGAACTAATCAGAGTGTGTTTAAAACAGGAAATAGTGAGCGATTAGTAGCCAATTGTTAACGCCTTTTTAAATTCATTTTAGTCTTCAAAATAACCCTACTACCTGATGCTCGATTATTCGGAGAGGTATTAGCGTATAGTTCAGAGGGTAGGATCTTCCGTGTGATAGCTGCTTTACAGATGCAATAAAAGATACTTTGTACAGAAAATTATGTGATTAACATTAATGATTCATTTACAGGGTCACACAAAAATATTCAGATTTATTACTGGAGTGACATTTTCAGTGCATTTTTTCTCATGATGTTTAAAAAAATTCTTCAAACTATTCTTAATGAATGAAAGATAAGTTATATCAACAAATGAAGTTATTTTTCTGGAATTATTGTGTCCTTTAAAAAAAAAAAAAAAAAAAAAAAGAATGAAAGAAAATAGAAATTTACAATTATTCTAATTATTATTATCATTATTTTCCAATGGTGCAGCACTTTTTGCCACAGGCATTTGTCTGGAAGGTTGCCAAATTGATGGCTATTTGGGAAGGAATTTTTTGTGTTTTCTTTGTTATCTTTGTTGGGGGTAGCCATTGCTACCCCTAACAAAGATAACAAAGGGCAAAACATCCATGCCCCTTCTGGGATTCAAATCCAGGCCTTACCTCATGGGTTTCAGGGATGATAATCACCACACCGTATGGGTGGCTAATTATTTTTACATCTATGTATTTTACTAACAAGGTTTCGGGTTTTTTAAGGGGTCCAATTTTCTTTAAAATTATGTTTCACATGTTTTATTTAATAAGGAAGTCCTGTCTACATTGTGCTGTTCCTATCTTTTAGATTTTAAAAGAGAAAATATAAAAAGGTTTTGTATCAACTTAGGTTATAAATTTTTAGGGCATATATTTGAAATAAACATTTTTGTGTGTATGGGGGGGGGGGGAGAGGAATGCATAAACTTTAATTATAGTAGTCATTATATTTTATGTTTAATATTCAGGTGTACATTTAAATCAAATTAATGTTTCATTGAATTCAGTAAATGAAGTATTTAAATATAATACTTGAAAAATTTTATTTGACCATGTAAAAATTTCATGAAGCAGGGATGAGATTTTTCAGCTCTGAATTCATCTGCTTTCAGCTAAATTCATCTTTTTGTAGATTTAATTTTTTCACCTTTTTTTTTTTTTTTTTTCTTCTGATTTGTATTTGTTACATCAGCTAATTAAATTAATTATAACTTTAACATAACTATGTCAGTTTGAATAATTAAGCATATAATTATTTGTTTTTTCTTTTATAAATTGAAGGTTTATATTTCTCTAATAGAATGAAACATCTCTAAAAATGAGCTTCTATTGAAGAAACAGTTTTTTCCAGTCCCCAAATTTTTAATTTAGGACTTATTATTAATTTACCTCCATTAAGGGCACATGATAATTTTGTACCTCTGTTAGTGATGACATTTTTTGAGGGCGGGTCATTTTATCCTTCCTTTAATTTGAACTGAACACAAACCACCATATAACTGACATTAATCTTCAAGTGTGTAATAAAAATCTGCCTGTAGAGAAAAAAAAAAACTAGTGATAAGACTTCATATTTTTGAGTATAGATAAACCAGAGGTTAATCCAGAACAAATTTAGTGCCGCATTGAGGCACTTTCACAAAGTCAACTTTTGACAATGAGGTACCTTCAGAAATTCAACTTTTAGCAAAGTGGCACCTTCACAAATTCCACTTTTAGCAAAGAGGCACTTTCACAAAGTCAATTCTCAGCAATATAGCTGCACACTAAAAAATTTTATAAGCTTCAAATTGAATCAAACGCATAAAAATACCCTCAATTTTGATATTTACTGGAGACAATGGTAAATATCTAAGTAAACACCTTATCTTACCTTACATATAAGAAATAAGTTGACTCACCCATATATATCTTTAAAACTGCTATGTAAATTTCAGTTAATTGTTTTGAAGCATTATTAATTTTCACAAACTTACTTAATGTTTTCACAAATTATTTTATAAATTCACAAATGGGGTACCATTTTTAATAAACTGGATTAATCCCTGTAAACATGAAATTCAAGCTTGAAAAAAGAATTTTGTGTCTTATTACTATTTAGCTAATAAATTTAAATGCAATAACTTCTAAGTGAGTAATGTTTACTTTAAATAGGGAGGGGAAAATATTAATTCCAGCTAAGATTAAAAATTAAAATCCAAACAGCATTTCTTGCCATAAAACTTTAGCGAAAATTAATAGATTAATAGAAAGCTGTTTTCTATTCAGAAATGGTGCTAAGCTGAACAATTTGTTCTAGTTCTGATATTTAAAAAAAAAAAAAAAAGCTTAGAAAACTAAATTAATATCATTGATTATTAGAAATCTATGCTGACAAATAATGTAAATTTGAAAACTTAAAACTATTTTATTTATTTTATTTTATTTTGCTTGAATTAAGATTTTTTTGAACAACCTTTACTGAAAGGTCATCTTTCTAAGGGATCAATTTTCAATGACATATTGAGTAATTTTCGTAGGAAGGCAATGATTTTACAATGATTTTGTCATTAAGATTCTAGTATTTCATTTCATTGTCTTGCTTTTGCATAATTGTAGCTTTTTTATCTTTTTGCTAATCTCATCTCAGAAAAAAAGATAACTTTTATTAAACAAATAAATTTTTTTGTGAAAATGTCATTTTTATGAATTTGAATTTCGTAAAAAATAATTAAATGATGTACACACATGTGTCATGGTACTTAAAGAATCAATATCATTATAAAATCAACTCTAAATTGATGTAAAAACTTGGTTATTTTATAATGTTTCAAAGTGATTTTTAATTAAAAAAATTAAAATAAAAACATTATATATAATTATTTGCATGTGTGTTGTTTAGGAACTTGTTTTATTATAAGGAACTTACCCTTTTTTCACATATAATTGTTGCAGGTTTGCTGACAGAAAGCTTAATTTTCATCAAAAGTTATAAACATAAGACATGAAAATCCTTAAAGGAAAGTATTATGCATAATTCAAAACCCATAAAATTTTAAGTAATTGTAAAAATAAAGGAAAATAAAAAAATAAAAGTTGATTATATTTTATTTTGTCAAAGTACCTACAAAAAAAACAGTATGCTTATTATTTCACCCTTCCTTGTCTCTTTCCCTAAAATAATGCTACTGATAATTTCAGCATGCAAAAACAACTATTCCTGCCCATACTAGTCAGTTAGCTGCTCTAGCCTTTGATGAAAATGGAGAGAAATTAGCTACTGCATCTATAAAGGTAGGTTTCATTATTTCTATCATTTTAATTTTGAAATAACTTTTTTAATAAACATTTTCATAAATTAACATTTTATTTGACAAATTTGTGAATTACAACTAAGAAATTGCAATTAAACAATTCATTGCATAAATCAAATAATCTTATATTCAGATTTTATTTATATTCCATATAGGGTCAATTTCATATTGAAATAAAAAGGCCTAATCAATTATTTAATGCATTTAGGTTGAACTATATTATAAAAGAGAACTGCAATATTTCAAATTGGTTTGGGGAGAGGGTGGTCGACAAAATTACAAGTGTACAAAGGCACATAATGATACTGAAAAACATTAACCAGAAAGTTAAAGTTAGCAAAACACATAAAACAGGAGAAGAGATTACGTTTAAAGGAGACTTGGGCATTTAAATCATTTTGCCATTTGTTTTAGCATATAAAATGGAAATGTGGAATACACAATCCAAAGAATGAAAAATAAATAATGATGAAAAAAGACACTGAAAAAAATTAATAAAAATTACATAAGTAAAATATATGACACTGTGAAGAGCCTACAAGTTAAGGCATTTAAGTCATTGTGTGACCCATTGCTTTATTGTCATAATAGGCCATTTGCTCTTTTGTAAAAAATGGAAAGGAAACAGTTATAAATATTTAAATCTGCCTAATAGTAATGAGAAAATTTAAATAAGTAAAACTCATTGTATAGTGAGAAGGAATATTCAGAATAGCAGAGTTTCCCCCAGGTTTAAAAAAGAGCATTTTCTAGAATCACGAGGGCAGTTTTGGATTCTTAAGGTCACATTTAAAATTTAATACCAAGACACTTATTTTAAAATTTCAATTTTAGACGTAAATAGAAGAAAAAGTTTTAATTTTTAATTTTCGTTACACCTTAATTTTGTTTGTTACTGATGTATGAACGAATGTTTATTGTTATGCACAATAGATTTATTTATATTTAAACCTATATTTTCAATTTGAAGGGTCGGTGCTTTTTTTTTTTTTTAGTCACAGAGCAGTCAGGGTGCAGTCAGGGATAGAAATAAGCAGTCGGTAGTCGTATTTTGCGACCATTTTTTTCATTTTGACCCCTAGAATTCCAATCATATGTGCCATATTTGACGTCTGGATTTTTTCCTCATCATATCTAATAATTTTCCCAATCCCTACAGACAGCAAACAAGTCTATTTCACCTAACCTAATAAAAACCTAATTTGAAACTAATAAAAACTGATTTAAGAAATCATTTCTCTATGAAAGTAGTTGACGATTTGTTAATGATTAAATTAAACAGCCCTAAATTTGAAGATTTCTGCCCAGAAAATGCTATTAAATTGTGGTGGAAGGATGTATCTTCTGGGTGAAGAATGAATTTGCGATTTTAAATATGTACGTTTAATATTGTCAGTGTAATTACATTCATTACATAAATATTTTTTATATAATCTTGCATATATTATTTACAATATTGCATATATTATTATTATTATTATTATTTTATATTTAATTATAGATGGCACCTAGATTTTTAATTTGGACACCCAAAAAATTTAATCCAGGCATTGATGCCTAGTTTCAAAATTCTTATTTCCAACACTGGGTGCAGTGCCCTCCTGAAACTCTCTGGGGGAAACTCTGGAATAGGCCAATTTTGTCTATCAAAAAACCATGGAACTATAGTGCTCTTACAGGTTATAAAACAACACATTTCAAAAAGGTTCTTTTTTTTTTTTTTTTTTGTATTGATATATTGATAGCAATAAATTGTTGATTCGATTTATGTAATGAATTCAACTTTTATTAACGCTGAATACAAAATCCAAAACTTATATATAAGCTAAATTAAATATGAAAGATTCAAATTTTAATGTGTAGAAAAGGTTTAAATATATAAAAGTTATGCCAATTAGTAGAGAAAAACATGTTTTTTCAAAAATTTAAACATTTATACACAAGTATATTGAGATTTGTCATTTTTATGAACAGTTGTAACTTAAATCATTTCTGTACTTTAAAGTTTGACAAGTAGCAAAACTTTAGTTCATAATAAAAATGTAGGGAGAATTTCAAAAATTTTCTTTAGTATTTATATGTAATTTATTTTATATTAGGTATTAATTTTTTTGTTTGTAGGGAACTGTGATACGTGTCTTTTCTGTTGATAACCGTGAGATATTATTTGAATTTCGACGAGGTGTTAAAAGGTATTTAAGTTTTATTTAATTAAAATCATTAATAATTTTGTATGAAATTAGTTTTATATGTTTATATAATTGAACTTCAAAAATCCAGAAATCTTTTAAAATCTGGACATTTTTCCCATTTCAGTTTTATTTTTAAAATAAAACTTTGCTGCACCTGATTTCTACATTTCTTGTGGAATGCAGTTTAAAATCCTTCAGGGTTCCCACGCGCCTTGAAAGTCCTTAAGAAGTACTTGAATTTCATTTTCTTTTTCAAGGGCCCTTGAAAGTACTCGAATTTCAAGTAAAGTCATTAAAAATCCTTGAATTTTCCACTCTAGCAAATGCTCGATCAAGGCTAAACTATCTCCATCTCCACATGCACATGCCGTTGTCTAATATAATGCATTCTGTCGTAAGATTCTCATTATCTTGCTTTTGCATATAGTTTCAGCTTATTTGTCTTTTTTGCCAACTCTTACCTGTTTGGTAGACTAGTCATTAATTTTGAGCAGAAAGTGACCAGACCAGAACTCAAACGTAAGAACTTTGGAATAATCATAATGATCCCAATTCCAAATCCTAAACTAATCATTTTTTGACTTCTGTAAAAGTTAATTTGGTCAATCCATCAAAAATGTATTGTGAAAACAGACAAAGTTATTATTCTAATTATAAAAAAAATAATACTAATGAAAATAGTTACTAAAGTTTTGTGCATATACCTAGTGTTCTGTAATTTACTAAAGTTTTGTGTATATGCCTAGCATTCTGCTATTCCCCCCCCCCCCTTAATAGCCCTTGAAAAATTTCAAATGGGCCTTAAAAAGTACTTGAAAAGTCTTTGAATTTTTTTCCTTTTTAAGAGTGGGAACCCTGTCCTTTTATTTGCACCCCAAATAACATTAATATGGACATAATCTGACATATTTTTATACTGACTAATTGTTAATTAAAGACTTTATTCTTTACAGAAACAGGAGAGTTAAAAAATTGAATTAAAAAAAAAAAAAAAAAAAAAAAAAAAATGAAAAATGAAAAATCTAAATATTCTCATTCATTAGAGTGACTTGCTGAAACTCTTTTTTTTTTTTTTTTTTTTTTTTTTCCCCTTTTAATCAACATAAAAAATACTTTATCAGTTGGCTATAGTTTTACTTGTGTATTTTTTAAATGAATAAATAGTTTAAGGCATTATTTATTGTTCTATTCTATTGTCTATTATATTTTAATTTATTGGGTTATATATTATTTTAGTTCAGCATAATTTTTTTTTTTTTTTTTTTAATTCCTGATTTATTAATTAATTTGCCAATTTGATCGTTGTTTATTTTCACTAGCAAAAAAAAAATTGCATTTTGATGTTACTATAATGGCATAAAAATTAGTTTTTTACAAATCTGGAAAATTCGAAATCGCTGCTGTCCCGCCAATTCCGGATTTTCGAGGTTCAACTGTATTTTTATATCAGTTTATGATACATGTGTAAAAAATTGAAAACGGTGATCATATGTTTAATTTTAGGTGTGTCGAAATAAACTCTTTATCATTTGATAATGATGCAGAGTTTCTTTGTGCCTCTAGTAATACTGAAACTGTACACATATTCAAATTATGTGCTGCTGAACCTGTAGAGTAAGTAATTCAGATTTTCTATTTCTTAAAATCTCTATTTAGTCTTCCTAAATTAAGATTTTTGATTTTGTTATGTAATATTTTTGAAAATTAAATTTTATTAAATTCTTATTTTTGTTAAATCCCTAATTGAAGAATTGTAATTTTATTAAATTCATATAATTAAATCCCTAGTTGAAAATTTTAATTTTTATGTAAAGGGTGGGCTCAAAATTTCTGATACATTTTAAACTTTAATATAAAATCATGTCACTGATGTACAGGCATGTCATATGTATTACAATGTTTCGTATGATGAAAAAATTTGTTTAAGCAAATAAAAAAGTTAGTTTCAAATTTTGCTCTGGTATTGTACCATAAAAACAGTGAAAGAAAACATCAAAAATACAAGGCAAGCAATTAAAGCACATTTGTTTTACGAAATTCGCTACAATGGTTCAATATGTGTAATGTTTATAGCTAGAATCACATCCAAATGTCAACCATCTGGAAAACATACACACTTTGTCCCTCACCCAGTTTTACAAGAAGAAATGAAGAGCAGCTAAGTCTGAGAATTGATGTAACTGTAGTAAAATTACTAAAAACACTATATAAGCGAAACATAGGAATAAATAGCATCATTTGAGGAAAGTATTAGATACTTTATTTATTTTAATTTTTTGCTTAAACCAAACTTTTCACCTTAAGAATAGGGTTACCAGATGTCCTCGAAAACTACCCTTTGTCCACAAAAAATTAATTTATTATATGTGTAATAAATAAGCTGCAGTAAGTGTTTTTGGGTACTTTATACATAAAAATTTCTAAAAGTTTACAATTTAAGGTGATTTATGTATTTTGTCCTTGAAATTCGGGAATATCACCATATTTGTCCTCAAGTTCAACTAAAAAAAAAAAAAATCTGGTTGCCTTTACTGAAGAAGCATTGTAGTGTAAACTGCATTCTCATATACCACTTACTTAATTTTATATTAAAGTTAAAATTTTAGGAGGCATTCTTGGCCCATCCTGTTTATTTTTCATAAAAAAATTTCTTACGCCAATTTTTTTTTTTTTTTTTTTTTTTTCCCTTAAACCAAATATGTTAATAACATATTTAGAAGTAAAGGGAAATTTTTTTAATTTAACCCGTTAGTAGTCGCTATAGACAGCGCCACCTATTACAGATTGTGCACTTTTTATTTAACTCTCACCAATAATTTTAAGAAGTGATGTGATCCACATTCCTTTGATTTTATCTGCGTTTTATGTATATCAAATGCTACTTCTAAAAATTTTTGGTGGCTATTGAATAAAAAACTCTGGCAACACTGAAGGATGGGCGGCAAATCGACCAACTAGCGACTACCAACGGGTTAATCATGTAGTTAGTTGGCTAAAATTCCTTTTAGAGAGAAATAAAAATTAGTATTAAACAAAGTATGTTTATTTTAAAGTATATTTCCTTCAATTTTGATAATTTAAAAACTTAGAGATATTAAACTTTTTTTTCTCCAAACAACTTTGTATTTATTTAATATATATTTTTTCTTTGTGTTAGAGCTCCTGATGAAGATAGTGAAGGCTGGATGGAAATGTTTGGACGTGTTTTGACACAATCAGCCAAATATCTGCCAATGCAAATGTCTGATGTATTTACACAACAACGATCTTTTGCAACTGTACACCTGCCCTTTGTTGATCAAAGGACAGTATGTACCATTTCAAAGTATGGTTAATGTGTTTATATAATTATTTATTTAAGAAATATTATTGAATTTCAATTGTTTTATGTAATTTGTTGCATAAATTTAAAAAAATACGTTAGTCTTCATAAAGTCCTGAACAAATGTAATTTGAAGTCAGAAGTCACAGAAGTCAAATGTAATTTGACTATTCCTTTTTTGTATTTGGTGTTCAAAAGGTAAAATGAAACTTTTTTTTTCTGTTGTGATTCAGCAGCTAAAATGAATTAAGTACTGTATGAACTAATATCTGTAATAACCCAGCTTCTGTAGTGTATAAAAGTGCACCGCACTTGTTATATGAGATGGCTATTGTAAAAATCTATACTGACTCAATTTAGGTTCATATTAACGAAAAGAGGATGCTGTTATGCTGAAACTTTTACCATTTACAAAGTGGCTGTATTGCAGGTTTTAGGTGTATAAGTGGATGAATTTTATATATAAATTCACCTTTATGAAAATTTATGTTGCTTAAATTTGGCTGCATGCTGTATATTGACCATTAGGTGTACTGTTAATCATCTTTTTGCAGATTAATTTTCCAATCTATTACTTAATATATGAGGAAAGTTTTTGTGATTGTTGTATGATATTAGTTTTTAAGTAGAGAAAGATAGGTTAGATTCTCTCATCACCAATTAGATCAACTCTTATCTATTCTATTAATATCAGATCATATTGATTGCTTCAAGGAATTATGAAATCTTTTAGAATTAAATTTTGTTTTTCTTTGACATTTTCTGTCAAGAAGAGAAAAAAGAAATCAAGCTTATGGCAGATTGAAAGAAGCTGCAATTAGAGCATTCCTGTCATAGATTGTCTGAAAAATTTCTAAAAATTGCAATATCTATATTTAAATTGATTTTTTTTTTAAATCATTATTGTCTTTTGTTTCTTCACTGACTTTAAATAATTAAAGTTCCTTCTGTGTAATCAAATATTTTATTTATTTGTATAATTGTTAAAAATAAAACTTCAATTTATTTTATCATTAAACTATCAAAGTACAAGAAGCAATATTATAATTAAAAAATTAAAATAACCTTTCATACTTCTTGGAGATAAGCCTTAGTACTTGCGGGAAGGGGCCCCTCCCATTGTCAGAGGCAACACTGTGGCGGCTTGCTTTGCTGTTCTGTGATGACTTGTTCTCTTGCAGTCTTCACGATTCTGCAACAGCTACGGTTAATTTCTTGTGCTGGGTCGTTGCCATTACAAGTAAGAGGATTGAATAAGATTTCGACTGTTTCGCGATTTGCGGCATAAGTTGCGTTATTGTAATCAGCAAGTTTGCGAGTATCGTTAAAATTGATATTGATAGGCTCAGCATAGTTTTCGTTAGCGTAAAAGCTAACGAACCTATCAATATCAATTTTAACGATACTCGCTGCCTCTGACGATGGGAGGGGCCCCTTCCCGCAAGTACTAAGGCTTATCTCCAAGAAGTATGTAAGGTTATTTTACTTTTTTAATTATTTTATCATGTTTTAATTTATGTTATTTTGTCTATACTCTTTTTTTCTTTCTTCAAAAATAACTTGTTTTTCTCTTTCTAAAATAGAATGTGTATTTATTTATACTCTCCCTTTTCAGAATTCAAAATGTACTATATGTAATGGTTGCATCATTAGAAGGGTTCCTGTATATTTATGAGTTAAATACGGAATGTGGTGGCCCTTGTCGCTTAGTTAAGCAGCACAGGTAGATAATATATATATATATGTGTGTGTGTGTATATATAATTTTAATTACTAATATAGGGTTTTTTTTTTTTTTTTTTATCTAAATGTATCTAATAAATATTCAAGCCATCTTTTAATGTTTTATGCTGAATTGCAAATCATTACCCACATATCACAGAAAACTTGCATGACATTTGATATTTAAAAAATTATGGGTATTTTTCTTTTACAGTAGCCCCTATGGGGACCGCTATAAAAGAAAAGTACTATAAAGGTGATAGTACCTGTATCTATCTACTTTAGTACTAATAAACATGGTACAAGTACTAGATATTACTAAATATGGGAGTATCATATTAACAGTGTATAGTATTCCTGTATGTACTAGTACCATAAAGGCATAATAAAAAGTACTGTTAATAAAAAGTACTATTAATGAAAAATATTATTAGTGGCCCCATGGAGGGCTGCTATAAAAGAAAAGTACTAAATTATATAAATTTATTACAATATCTCTTAGGCTTTTTTAGCAAACACTTTAGGCTGGACCCAAACTTCTTCATGTTTACTTGTTAAATGTTGGAATGAATTACAAAGTTGAAAACAATTGTAATATATTACAGTAGTTTTTCCTACGTCATTAAATGTGAGGCAGTTGAAATTATAGCCAATTATAAAGCTTGCAATGACACAGAGCCTTCCAAAATAGATGTAAAATGACATTGCTTGCTGTAAAAGGAGAGAGAAGAGGCAGTAGTGACCAACATTCAACAGAAAACATGAATAAGGCTGGTTCAGCTAAAATTATATACTAAAGAAGCCTAACAGGTATTTTAACTACTATAATAAGTAAGCTGTCTTTTTTAATTGAAATTTCTAATTCTACTGATATTTCAAGTTTGTAAGTTTAATGCAAACCAAGATCAAGCATTGGATCAAATGTTTGTAAAACAGGGTTTTATTTATTTTTTTCTTTTTTTAAGCCCTTTGGTACATAAAGTTATTTATTCTGCATTTGCAAAGTTGTTATTTTTTTCACTCTTTCAGCAATAGCAAACTAAGAACTACAAACATTGCATCCATCTTTTGACTTTTGACATCAAGGAATTTTTAAACTTTTGTTGTTGTTGCTTTTCCTCACTGGTTTAGCCACTGGACTAAAGCAGATCCATGAGAACATAAACTGTCAAAAAGTCCAACACTAGAAGGAGAGTCCACAACAAATCCTTTTACAAGTTAATGTTCAGGGGTGTATTGAACAATGTTGCATTTCCCACAATCTTATTTCTCTTGTCATATTTAAGAGATTTTGAGTCTTGACACTCAGGAATCTTGATAGAAGTACTAAGGAGTCTTGACATTGCAGTCTGCAGGATACAACTACCCCTAAAGCACCACCTGGCAGCTTGCCACCATATCAGTCATATGCTGGAGAAGAACACCCGTAAGAGGCAATAATAGATTTAGCTCTTGAGTAAATATCCAAAAAGGTCAGGGTGCTAGAGGTAATGAAATGGCACTTTGCTTAGCCAGGGTGTCAGCCCTTTCATTACCACTATCCACTGCAAATGAACATCATGGTAGGATAAGAGTTTTTGTTGTAGAATGAATCAGAGAGAATGAAACAGCAATATGCTTGTAATATGGTTGAATTACAAAATGAAGCTTGTTTCAAACGTGGTAGTGAAATTTAATTAAATACCTTATTTATTTCCATTGCTCGAAGTCTTTTCAATCAGGCACCTGAGCATCATCAGGAACTTTCTTTTGGTGACTGCCAGCTTTTTTGTTTGCAATTACTACCATCTAGAACATTTGTAACAACGTGGAACCCAATCAGCAATTAGACCAGAGATGGTGCTGTATGATAACAGAACTGGCTGTCGCCAAAAGAAAGTTCCTGGTGATGGTCAGGTGCCTAACTGAAAAGACTTTGAGCAAGAGAACTAAATAAGATATTTAATTAAATTTCATAAGTAAAAGTTTCTCTTTTAAACTTAATAAATATTGTAATAGTAATTTTATTTGATAAAATTATATTTTCAATATATGTGCTTAATAAAAGATAATTATAATTCTGTTTAATAGAAAACTACCTTTTCCTTGCAGGTACATTTCTTTTATTTTTAAGGTATGCCTAAACCAGGGACTTCCTCAGTAATGTACCCAGTGCAGGGTTAAGAAAAAAATCATTAATATACTCACATGGAAATTAAATTTTAATATTAACTGTTAACTTGATTAGTTATTTTGTTTGATTCATGTGTACATATATTTTGTGATGCATCTGACATTTCATGGTATGATGCTGTTATAACAAATCTAGTGATAAGATAGAGAGTAAAACAATTATTGAATGTTTGTGCATAAAATTCAGATATATAGAGAGTAATGCAATCCTGCTTTTGCACTTTTCAAGGCACATAACATAAAAAGGGTAGATGATGTGAAATATTTTTACGTACACTGAAAAAAAAGTCTAAATTTTATAATTAATATATATATGTTCCCTAACAGAATGAGTACTTTGACTGGAATGCACAGAAAACTGACAAACAGTAGTAGTGAGAAATAGCATATGCATGTAATTCTTGACTCAGGCAAACACTTGCACTCAGACTTTAGTATAGATCTGATCAGTCTCACATTGCAATATTGGGGCATTGTTTTATTTGCCCTGAAGCAAACGAGAGCATCTTCCTCGATTTATTTTATTTCTAAAATGTTTCTTTATATTTGTTTCATGTGTAACATGTTAATGGTGAGAGAAAATCAAAATTTTGTTAACGTAAAGGTGAAGCTTGAGTAAGTAGTATTGCAAGTATAAGAAAAATTAAAGGACGTAAAAAAAAAATGTAAATTGCAAAAAACATAAAAACATGGTAAATTATAAATTTAATTATAGACATTTACCTTACTAAACATCCTTTATTAAATGAGCATACATATTTCAGATCCCGATTGGGTCCATCCTCAGTGCTCAGACGACTTCTGTCTGGGTAGTATTTATTCATTCTTCAGGTTTTTCATTCTCTTCGTTTCGCTTCATCATCTGTAGATCCTGTTGTCACTCTATTGGTATTAAACTATGTTCTCTGTCATTCACTGAGTTGTTAGTGGTTAACATTTCGATAGCTTCCCTTTTTAAAGCGTAATGATGGGAGTTGAATTGGACTATTTTTTGAATTTTTTGAAAATTAATGGTATTGGTGTTAATGGGTTTAGTATTGTTAATTCTGGAAAAGGCAGTGGATTGTTTATTATATTTAATATTGGCAAGGTGTTCAGAGATACGATCTTTAATATTATGTTTTGTCATTCCAAAATAACTAGCATTATTGTTGTCATGAAATTGAAAGTTAATTTTGTATATATCGATGGTGTGTTTGAAGTGAACAGGATCTTTTTCATTACGGATGCATTGGAATATGTTTTTATTTGGTTTTATTGGAATATTAATATCTTGTTTTTTAGTTTCATTTTTGATTTTAACAGAGGCTCCTTTACAATAAGGGATCACGGAGGTGAAGGTAAGTTTTATTTTTTGAGCATTTGGAATGTTATTAAGAGATTTAATACATTTTTTATAGAGTTTTTGTACAATAGTAGGATTATAGTTGGCCTTTTTAGCTATGCTTTTAATAAATTTTAATTCAGTATTGAGACAAGTTTTATTAGAACAAAAAAGGATAGCCTGGTTAACATAGGATCTTAAAGCAGCGTATTTATAAGGAAGAGGGGTTCGACATTTATTGTTAGTGGGTTGTCGGTAAACAGTAGTATCTATGGAGTTGTCTTTATTTTTGATAATTTTTACAGCAAGAAAGTTTATACTATTATTGATTTCAGTTTCACATATGAATTTAATGAGTGGGTCTTGTTTATTAAGTTCAATAAGAAGGTTTTCGGGATTAATATTTTGGGGGGTAAAAATGTCATCTACGTTGCGGATCCAGAGTTTACTTTTCTTTATGATATTATGGGCGGATTTTTCAAAAATCTAAGTTCGGTGACAATCCCCGATATAGGAGATCCCATAGGGACGTCTTGGGTTTGTTTATAGTAATTCCCATAAAAAAAAAAAAAGAAATATCACTCATTGTTTGTTTATAAGTAATTCCCATCAAAAAAGAAATATGACTCATTGTTTTGTTTATAAGTAATTCCCATCAAAAAAGAAATATGACTCATTGTTTTGTTTATAGTAATTCCCATCAAAAAAGAAATATAAATATATATGTATAAACCCAAGGCGTCCCCATGGGATCTCCTATATCGGAGATTGTCGCCAAACTTAAAATGAGGATTTTTGAAAACTCCATCCAAAATATCATAAACAAAGTAAACTCTGGATCCACTACGTAACTGACATTTTTACTATTACCCCCCCCCCCCCCCCAAATATTAATCCCGAAAACCTCCTTATTGAACTTAATAAACAAGACCCACTCATTAAATTCATGTGTGAAACTGAAATCAATAATAGTATAAACTTTCTTGATGTAAAAATTATCAAAAATAAAGACAACGCCATAGGATACTACTGTTTACTGAAAACCCACTAACAATAAATGTCGAACCCCTCTTCCTTATAAATATGCTGCTTTAAGATCCTATGTTAACCGGACTATCCTTATTTGTTCTAATAAAACTTGTCTCAATACTGAATTAAAATTTATTAAAAATATAGCTAAAAAGGCCAACTATAACCCTACTATTGTACAAAGACTCTATAAAAAAAATGTATTAAATCTCATGTTAAAATAAAAAACGCGTTAAAATAAAAAATTAAGCTAAAAAACGAAATATTAATATTCTTATAAAACCAAATAAAAACATATTCCAATGCATCCGTAGTGAAAAAGATCCTGTTCACTTCAAACACACTGCCGGTATATACAAAATTAACTTTCAATTTCATGACAACAATAATGCTAGTTATATTGGAATGACAAAATGTAATATTAAAGATCGTATCTCTGAACACCTTGCCGATATTAAATATAATAAACAATCCACTGCCTTTTCCAGAATTAACAATACTAAACCCATGAACACCAATACCATTAATTTTCAAAAAATTCAAAAAATAGCCCTATTCAACTTGCATCAGTACACTTTAAAAAGGGAAGCTATCGAAATATTAACCACTAACAACTCCGTGAATGACAGAGAACATAGTTTAATACCAATAGAGTGGCAACAGCATCTACAGACGATGAAGTGAAGCAAAGACAATGAAAAACCTGAAGAATGAATAAATACTACCCAGACCGAAGTCGTCATCTGAGTACTGAGGATGGACATGATCGTGATCCGTAATATATATGCTCATTTAATAAAGGATGTTTAGTATAAGGTAAATGTTTATAATTAGATTATAAATTAGTCCTTTTTAAAAAAAAGATAACTGCATGGTATATTATATTTAAATAATCAATAACTGAATACTTTTCCATACTTCTTCCAAAAAGAAATAATAAAAAAAAAAATGACCTATGATTTATTTGTCAGATTTCCTCAAATATCCAGAACCTCATTAACGTGAATTACTTTTAACATGAACTGTTTCCACAATCCACATCAAAATGAAGATTAGTTACTGATAGCATGAACTACTAAACTGCTGTTTGTAAAAAATGTAACACCATGAAGGAATGCGAATATCATAATATTTATTAGGCTCATACATTATAGTAAGAACAACAATTGATTAAAATTTCAGAAAATTTGGAGTAACAGTTTTGGAGTATACTGAGAAAACAGTACATAAAGCAGCGACCTCTGTGAGCAATTACTCCACTTATCTGCCTAGGCATTGAATCAAACAGCGATTGGAGGATATGTACGGATAAAGTACTTAATGAAGTTTCAACACGATGCCATAATTCATCGATCGTAGTTACTGGTGAATGGTGGGGGCCAGTCGCTTTTCAACGATAAACAGTCATTTTCATTGGTGCAAGATCAGGAGAACGCACTGGCCAGAGCAACAGTCGAACATATCCTGCATCAAGGATGATCCGGACAATATTTACAACTTGTGGTCGTGCATTGTCCTGCTTAAGTATTGTGTTTCGTAGGCCTTGAATTTAGAGCACAGCGAAGGGCCTTAACTCCTCAGAAATATAATGGCTGGTATTCAGAGTGGCAGGAATCAAAACAAGAGGTGATCAAGACGTGTATCCAATGGTACCACTTACCATCACTCCAGGTGGTGACCCAGTATGCAGCTACCAAAATTTTGATTACCCTCAAAACTGCATCACTGATACAGACGCCTTTAATGTGTGATTAATGACGAACCTGGACACAGGGATGGCATGAAGTCGCCTTTCAGACAAATCACAATCCTTATCCGTATTTAACGTCATTCTCAATATTGCACAATGCCAGCTGGGACATCGTCACACTGTCCACCACATGCAGTGATGGTATGTGGTCCCATTGGATACACGTCTCGAATACTTCTTGTTCTCTTTCCCGGCACTCTGAAATGCAGTCATTAAATTTCTGGTGAGTTAACGCCCTCACTTCCTCTCTATATTCAAGGCCTCCGCAGCGCCACATTTAAGCAGGATAATGTATGACCGCACGTTGTCAGTATAGTCCGGACCTTCCTTAATACATAATGTGTTCAACCGTTGCTTTGGTCAGCACATGCTCCTGATCTTGCACCAATGAAAATATCTGTCTAATCGTTGAAAAGCGACTGGCCCCCCACCACTCACCAGTAACTACAATTGATGAATTGTGGCATCGTGTTGAAGCTTCATGAAGTGCTTTACCCATGCATGTCATCCAATCGCTGTTTGATTCAATGCCTAGACAGATAAGTGCTGTTATTTGTGTATTAAGTTGCTCACAGAGGTCGCTGCTTTATGTACTGTTTTCTCAGTATATGTTACTCCAAATTTTCTGAAATTTTAATCAATTGTTCTTCTTACTATAATGTATGTGCCCAATAAATATCATTATGATATTCTCATTCCTTCTTGGTGTTGCATTTTTTACAAACAGCAGTTTAATAACATGAACAAATTTTTTATCCCCCTTGAGATTCACTTTAACGAGGTTCGACTGTATTATGATTATTTAAATATTTGAAATAATTTTTTAGAAAATTGTTATAGAAAAAAATTATTGTAACAAAACTTAATCTGTACGTTATCTGCTTGCATTAGATGTGTAGAGTTGATGTGTTTGCATTTGCAATTTGAAGAAAAAACATCTAGTTTATAAATTCATTCAGTTTATTTAGCTAACTTATGATTAAAAAAAAAAATGAATTCTTAAAAAATTATCTTTTGGAAAAAGATGCAGAAATATTTGTTGCATGATTTTGAATTTTATGATGTTTCATTTCAGATTTCTTACTCTGTATATAAAATAAGGTTTACTATTTAATTTAATTACAATTTTTATTTATTTATTTTTTTTAATTACAGATTAGAAGGGCCATTTGAACCTTATCTTGGAAAAGTGTTGAAGTTAGGTCCTTCTTCAACGCAACAAAAACCAAATTCTCCTAAAAGCATTAAAACATCAAGTAAGTGAATCCATAATTAAAATTTAATAAAATGTGGTACATCTGAGAGAATGTTTTTTTTTTTTATATATTAATTTGGTATCTTATTTATTTTATTATTTTTCCTTAGAAATTTATTGTAGTTATACATTTCTAGTGTAATTGTATATAATGGCAGTTAAATGAATGAAAATGAAAATATTTTTCTTAAATAGTCAATACAGTGAAAATCAGTTATGTAAAGTAACAATTTCACCAACTATATTTTTGTAAATTAAAATATATATATATTAAAATATTCTAATGTCTGTCATAAATTTAAGAATCCTGAAAGGTTCAACAACACAAAAATTCATATATTATCTTAAAATACTTCCTTTAAAAAGTTAGGGTAGAGGGATACATTTATTTAGTTCAAAAATAGAAAGTGAAAATATTGTTAGTTGTTGAAATTAAAAAGCAATGGGTCTATTTGGATTTGAATACAGAGTAAGTTTGAAACAAACATTAACACCAGGTTTCAATGACTTTTTATGTTTTATATATTTTTCTCATTACAAATGTTTTCCTTTTCTATATTTCTCTTTGAAATTTATTTGTTTTTCTTCCAAAATTGTAATTTTATTAATATACTTGCCTATATTTAAAGGTAACATTGCTAGGTTTTCAACATAAGTTTGTAATAGTTTAATACATTGCTTAAATTTTCAAAAATTATATGAATAAGTTAAATTTAATAAGTGAAAATCTAGTAATGATAAATTTAAAATAGTGCTTTCTTATGAAATGCAAAAAAAGTTTTTTCAGCAGCAGCAAAATATTGCTTAAAAAATTTAAAATTTGTTGAAGATTTTAATAAATTGTACGTGCAGCTTTAAAATGCTCAGAAAGAGGGAGAAATGTATTGAGAATAAGGGAGAGTGTAAGACAATCCCAAAATAAGGGAGAGTTGGCAAGTATGTAATACAGTCGTCCCCACTTAATCGGGTAACGAATAATTCAATACCCCGCTTATAAGAATATGAAATTATAGAACCAATTTTTTCTCCATAGATGTAATGTTGAATTCCCTTGTTTAAAGAAATATTTTTTACAGCACCACCCGCTTAATCGCATAAACATTCAAATGTTCATAAATAAAATTCCTCTATTTCTGGGCAGGTTTTTTTCTCTCATTCTCAAAACAAATTTCTGTTCTTCTTTTAAAAACCTTACATAACTAAGGCATGCCCTTTAAACATAAGATGATATTCCTACCGAGGTGATAAAAATTGTTTTGCAAAAATTATAGCATAAGCAACTGGTGATGAAATCAGAAATTAAAATACAAATGATCTCCAGAAATTAGAAGTCACAAATTTTGAAAGTTTTCAGATGATTGAAACAGAACTTTATGAACTCATAGACGTGTGGATAAATATGGAAAAAGAGATGAAGAGTTTAATCTTCCAATAAAATCTTTAAATGAAAGTAATAAAGAAAGCAAGCAGATCCTCCCCCAACGATAAATGAAGTTGCAAAATCCTTTAATATTATTCATCGTCATTTTGAGTCTCATAGAAGCGATTATAATCTATTTCTGTGCTTTAGAAGAAGAAATCGGAAAATGTTTAGTTAAGTCTATGTCAAAGTAATCAATCATAACTGATTTTTTATTTATTTATTTATCGTTAAAAATAAAATTGTAAGTATATTTTATTTATTTTGTATTAATTGCATCTATAAATTACTATAGTATTTTAACTCAGTAAAAGTTTAGTTAAATATTTAAATAAGAAAGTGGTATCAATCATTTATCTTTTCATGTGAGCATAAAATCATTATATTTATACATGTAATTGTGTTTTCAGTCTTTCTCACATAATTGAATTAATATAGTTGGAAGGATAGATATTCGTTTAAGTGGGGTCGACTCTATTAAATTTTCACAGTGCAAATTAGAAATTAACCAATTTGTTTTTAAATATTAGCTTTCCAAGCACATTCAGAAAAATTGGGGAAATACTCATAATACAGGGTGATTGTAATTAAAGTTACGATTTCAAAACACAATAATTTTGAAACTACCCATCAAAGCAATTTGATATTTTACCAGAGCAATCGTGAGGCAATGAAATTTTGTTTGGGGGAGGGAAAAAAGTAGTTCCAACATGTTTCTATAGATGGCACTGTCAGGGTAATGTCAGGGGAAATGCCTAAATGGACTCATTAAACACAGGAATGTTGTTAGCAACATAATGGAATAGCAGGAAACGATAGACTTCAAGGGTTTACTACAATTTTTTTACCAAAAAGACAAGAATACTTGTTTACAGCGAAAACAGTCATAGTGAAAAGAGGAGCTTCATGAAACAAATACTTTACGGATAATTAACAGCACATTTTGAAACTATTTTTTTTCTTTTGCCAAACAAAATTCCATTGCCTTACGATTGCTTTGGTAAAATATCAAATCGCTCTGATGGGTAGTTTTAAAATTATAGCGTTTTGAAATTGTAACTTTAATTATGATCAACCTGTATATTTAAGTGCATAGTAACTCTCAGACACTAGGCCCCCAATTAAAATTTAAAATTTGTTTTTGAATTTTAAAATACTTATTTTTCATTTGATTGAGCTGAAGTTTTGCACTATATGCATAGATGTAGTAATTTATATAAATCTATCGTCCCCATGTTATTGATCGACCAAAGATTTTTGATGCCAAAAAAAGTTTTGGCATCAGCTATTACAGGGGATTGAAACTCATCAATAGGAATAGAATAAAATGTTGATGAATTTTGAAAATGACAAAATCGTGCGTGGATTTTAATTGTACTAATAAATATATGAAAGGAAATGGGATAAGTTTTCCTCAGTAAGTTATATTTCACTAATTCTATGTTACAATTCCCCTGTAATCAGTAATAGACTTGCAAAAGTCTCACTGGGACCCCTTATTGGAGCCTGTCCTATATTGAGGCCCTCTTGCACTTCTTAAGTTTATTACTATAAAAAGACATTGAAGAATAAAGTAAATTTTAAGATTAATTCAGAAGCCAAATCCAACAAGAAAGCCCTCTGGTCCTCTTACTCTACTTTAGTTAAGCTTTGCATAAACAAGTTTTTTTGGGTTTGAACTTGTTGCTCTATGGTCACTTTTTGTACATTAAGGCTAGACAGAAACTAATGGCTTAAAGTAAAATTGCAGGGAATGTGTTCAGGTTAAAATAATGACATGACTATTTCACTGGATACATATATTTAAAGGTAAAGTTTCTTTGGAGGCCCGGGGCAGCCTGCCCCTCGACCCCACCCTAGGTACGCCACTGCATATGTAATGGCTGTCTTTTCCTGAGTGAAAAGGAATCACATTTTCCTAGCGATGACCAATTGTCGTGAAGCACGACATCGTGTTTAATTAATTTAATCACACTCTCATTAAATTTAGCAAAATTAAGTTATTATTCAAGTTTCAGGCTAAATTTCCTTTAATTCAACTCTTTCCGGTTACCCCTGCACGTTTGCCTCCCTGCAACGATCGAAATTTTCTCCTTTGGTTCTTCTCACCGGACCCTGCTGTCATCCCGGTAGTGTAGAGGTTTCAGCGCTCCCCTTTTTAACGATCGCTCGCTCCTATTGGCTGAACAGCATCGTGACGCTTTTGGGGTAGCTTGTTAGCGTCTGCCGGGAAGTTCTAACTCACAGAAGCGGACTTGCCATGGTTTGAGAAGGTTGGACATCTCCGGTGGTTGCGCTTTGCGCACCACGTGCCGTTTCGCGGCGTTGTCGCGTGGAAATATTCAACTGCTAAAATTAACCGGTTATTATTTTAAAGTGGATGAAACTAGTAATAAATTAATGCAATATTTTGAAACTATAGCTTGAGATGAATCATCTAAGGATGCTAGAATGTTATTTAATACAATTATCGCGATGATGTATTCGGATTGGATTTTATGCCTGATGTCTACGCGCATGGAGCAACGAGAAAGATGTCGGAGACGTCTGCACACGGATTCAGACCCCAGTCCTGACAAAGCCAGTAATAAACATCTTGGTCTTCATTCATTGTCTCCATTCTTTTTACTCCCAGCATTCATGGTAAGGTTTTGTTTTACATTTATTTTCTTGACATCGAATTGCGTGTCTCCCAGCGATGTTTTATTTTCAAAAGAACCTGATTTCACGGAGTAATTCTGAATGTGCTCAGGAACTATTTAATTACGTTATACTTGACGGAACTATTAATTAAAGCCTTTTTGCTGATTTCTGATTTAGACATTTTAAACTCTTATATTCCTTAAAGAATTTCAGAATACTCAGTTTCTCGACTCAATCTCGATTTCCTACTCAATCCCGAATTCCTATTCGGTCACGTATTTCTATTCGTCACTCATTTTTTTTATACGTGACACGTGGTGCCGTGTCTATTTTCGCACGAGGCACTGCATGCAACGATGTCTATAATAAATTCATCGTGAAGCTATTGAAAGCCATTTTCATAGATCTAGAATTTTCTACCGGATGAAGTGAATGCATCAAGAAAATATGTTTTGAGGGATAGTCTCTTTTTGTCATTTTCAAACTGATAAGTGCCGTTAATGCGGTATATGAAACTGCGTGCCGATAATTAACCGATGTCAGTAGATCGACTAACGATAGTTTAACAATCGCTACAAAAATTAATATACTGAACGGATTCAACTGGTATCAAGATCTCCAGCAGTTAAAATTTTATGCAAAAGTGTGTATAAAAAAAAAATTCCGCCGACGACCATTGGTTTCAAGGAAGTTCATTGGACGCGATTATACAGCCTTGGAACTCTTCATACTATCCTTACTATGGAGGAAGCTCTTGACCCCAGATGGTCGCCTGCAGATACCGGTCCTATTAATAGGCCGCATGTATCCTTTTATTTTTTTTAACAATCATCTAAGGTGTTTTATTTTATTTTAGAGACTTCAAAAATTAAGAACTAAATTCATTAATTATCCGGCATACGGACTACTTGCATAATAAAAAAAAATATAATTGTATTATTTGGCATATATTACAGAAATATGCCGTTCTCAAGGGTTATTTCTCATTTTGTATAGGTTATATATCGATTTTAACTTAAAATGTTTGTTTTAATACCTTCTAATTAATGCATACCTATACAGAATTGTAAGTCAATTATGAAGTGTACATTTTTTTTTAGAATGTTTCAAGTTTTTTTACTACTTTATATATATGTATTTACTTTATTTGTCACTGTATTAACTTCATTATTAAGTTCTTATTATTTCCATTGATTTATCAGTTCATCTGGCACAAGCTACGATGGCATTTAAAAAAAAAAAAAAAAAAAAAAAAAAATACGGGGTGATCCATTTTACATCTATTATCAGTGTTTTATTTTATTAAGTAGTGCAAGGATATAAAATTTACACTTACATTTTCTATTTAAATTTCCTAATTTCTATGGTTTATATAATGTATCCTTATTGTTTTAACAGTTCACGAGTTGTGAACTGCTATTTTTTTTTCTCATCTCTTACAATTTATACCTATTGTGTTTTTTATTCATAGAAGAGTGTTGGCCAACTAGTTTTTATGATATATATATATATACATACAATTAAATATATTTTTTTTTACCTTTCTAAGTATCATGATTTATATATTTTTATGTTTTCACGAAATGTGAATAAATTTTTCCATTTGATTTTTTTTTATTTTTAATCTTTTACAATTTGTTTATAGATATATGAAAAGAGCCAATTTTTTTAACGATATTAGAGGTCACAATTTTGAATAATATTCATTATCAGACACTCGTGGTGGCTCTACATCAGGCCTAGTAACATAAAAAAAAAAAAAAATTATGTTCTATTTACTGTATTGATTAGATATTTTTTTTTATTTTACTCATATATTCATTTAATTTTCATTTTCCAATTTGAATAGTCCAAGAAGTGTGAATTTTAGTGTTTTTATATATTTTTTTTCCTCAATTATCACATGCATCTTATGAATGATCATTAATTACTCATAGTGAATCATAGCGCGTGATTTTCACAAGTATACAATTGTGTTATTTCTTACTTTTTCATACCTAATATGTGTTGTTTATACGTTTTTTTTATTGTGCTTATTTATTCTACATTATTTACAGAAGTACTGTGCAGTTATTAGTATCATGTGTAACAATGAATATATATATGCATTTAATTTTTTTAATTTCCTAAATTGCATTTTTGTTTCATCTTTAATATTTCACCTTGTATGAGTAGTAGTGCAGATAGTTTTTTTTCCTCAATTATCATATTTATGTACTTAGGTGAAGAGCTTAACTTTACCTCTTATAAGATAGTAATGGATAGGGATAGGTAATTTTATACATAACTTTTATGTTAGGCCAAATACAATTTTACTTACTTTTCCCTTCATTTACAAATTTTTTTCCAATTACACAACCAAGTCTTTCTCACTGTTTATATTTATATTCACATTATTAGAATGTCTCGGTATGACATATCGTACTATTTTTTATACATTCATTTAAAATTTTCTTTGTTTTGTGTGTATATCAATCGATATGCATAACACACCCACTTCATTTTTAGCTTTATGTCACTCACTTTCTTTTAGAATTTTACATCATAACCCAATAGATTTTTTTTTGACACATGTGTTTTCATAAATCTTGTTTTTTTCGTATAAGTTCTTTTAAGAATTGTGTTTAGTGTCACATAACTTCAAATTTTTCTTTGGTTTGCATTTTTCAAAACCCCATCTAAGTTTTCAAAATCTCCATATAACCTGCACATTTTATGCATTGGGTTAGGAGTCTTCAAAATATTTTTATTTACATTTATTCACATTCAATTACATTTATTTGTTTTGTTCATTTTCCAAAACGTTTTTTTCATTTTCCAAAAACTCCAATTTATTTCTCTCAATCTCCATATAACCTGCACATTTAATGCATTGGGTTAGGAGGCATCAATATACATTTTCGATTCACAACTAGTTACATTCATTTCACTTTAGTTATATTTTCATTATTTTACACACTTTTAGGCTTAAGCTTTTCTTGTTGGGTGTTAGATTTTAGACTTCGGCTTGTTCAACTATGCTCAATAGTTATTTGACACACATTTTGGACAGCGTTTATTTTGGCGGGGTAAACGTCTGTACCTTTTACCTTTCACACATTGTACACATTTTCACTCACATTCACCAGTTGTTTTGGAGGAGGCAATTTGGTGGTGAGATTGCATAGATTGCTATGGGTTGATTTCTGTTTTCTTTCATGGTTCTTGAATTACTTTTGTCTATTTATCTATTAGGTGAATTTTATTTCATCCTTATTACATACACATTCATTTTAGTTCATTGCAATAGTTTTTCTTTCGAGCCTTCAGGTGCTCTTGTTTACATTAATATAATAATTCTTCATGTGGTTCTCCTTTCCTGCACTCATTGGCACCCATTGATGGGAACTTGACGTCCTTTGGTTCCTGTTTATGGATAATACGCTATGGTACTGCTGGACAGACCTATGTGGTATTGTGTCATTCGTGCAGTATAGGCAATGACCACTGTTTAATATTGTTACCATACATTTTATTTATTTACTCATTTCAATAGTTTTTTTATTTTTTTATAGCCTTAGGGTTTTTGTTATTTACATATATAGGGGAATTATTTTCCTTCTTACTTACACATTCCTATTCACACAGTCAATAGTTGATTTATTTTGTGCTATATGCAGTCAAATCTTATCGAGTTTGATTCTTATGTGAGGTGCAATGTTCATTTTTGGCATTGTTTGTGGTCTATACAATAGCTGCACTTAGGGGGACCAATTTTTACCATCAGTAGATCCACTTACTCTACATTTTTGTTCATTTGTACTTCCACAATTGAGTCAACTTGGTTAATTTTTTTTGTATTTTTCTCATAGTTTTTATATACTAGGCCAACTTTTACATGACTTCCACATTTACACATCCACACCTTTCAATTTTATTGGTGTGATAACAGTCAATCTATTTACACTTCACACATTCTTACACTATGTCATTTATTTATACTTAATAGAATTATTCATGTTATGTGACAATTTTTTTATTCACTTTCATTACAACTATTCACATGTTACCTTACTTATTTTTTTAACAGACTTAAATTCTCAATATTTTTGTTTGTTGTTTCCAATTCACTTACGTAAACACATTTTATTTGTTTTTGTGCTTGATATTTTTATTCAGTTCACTTTTCGACTCTTGTGATTTATTCAATAGTACACTATGGTTACACAATTTTCTTGTTACACTTACATATTTCATTTTTACATTAAGGTAGTTACACGTCACAAGATGTAACCCAAATTATAACCAATAGTTGCAAAAAAAAAAAAAAAAAAAAAAGTGACTATAGATTTTTTTTTTCATTTTTCATTTCCAAGTCATTCAAATGTGCATTATGTTCAGAGGCTTACACCTTACGTCAGAAATGGTTCTATTTACTATTATTTCACATTATTATTATTAATACACAGATCAATTGCTTCAAAATTTTTATCTTTAAGTTCGCAATTACTTTCACACATTATGAAAATGAATATTTTTATGTTTGTGTTCATCTGTAAGCAAATTCAGGTGTGTTCTGTCTGCACATTACTACGGTATACATATATACACCTTATTTATCTATGTGTAATTTCATTTATTCTGATATACTTCATATATATATTATTCGGAAATGATTAAAGTATTATTCTGTGTTTATTACTGATTTACCAATATATTCCTCATAAGACCTCAGCAGGAACGTTTATTGCCATATATATATTTTTAATGTAATATTTGAATGGTAAAATATTTTTGGACTCTTATCTTATTCTCAAGAGACTTTTAGATAATACAAAGGATTACTGTTATGTTCATCAAAAATTAAATACTTATTGAACTGCCAAGGCATCAGTGGCTGATTGCTTATATTATAAGATTTTTAGTAATTTTTTTAATGGCAGATTTATTGCAAACAGGATACTAATCTGATGTTTGTGTTTATTTTTTTAATTTATTTGACAGTTACAGAAGCAATGAAAATTCATGGAGCTATAAAAGCTCGTCATGTGGTATAAACTTGTGTCTATTTACATATAATCAAATGTTTATTTATTTATGCTTGCTGGTATCTATTCACTCTTCACGTCATATGTGTCTTCATTGCCGTATATTGTGCAACCGATATACTTTTATAAAAAAAAAAAAAAAAAAAGCAATAATGGTAATTACCTTAAATCCCCTCGTACGGTTGTATCGGGATTGCATCTTCCTGCAGGGGTGTAGTCCTGATGTTCGCCGTCCCTTTACTTCCTCTCCACTCTGGGAATATTCTAGACCCTTTCCTCAGATTGAAGAAGAGGCTCTCCATATTTTTTTTTGTTTATTTATATTTTTTTTTGTGGTTTTTTTTTCTCAGCTTAACATGACATTTGTAAATCACAGATGACATTTTTCTAATTTTTTTTGTGTGCAATTTATGATTTAAAATATGCAATCACATACTTACATTTACAGATTTTTAATCACATGGATATTAATTGTTTTTCAATTTCTGTAAATCCTTAGTAAGATTGTAGTACATATTAGTGAACTTTTAAAATTTTTTTACTACAATCTGTGTTTTGTATTGAAGTGGATACCTAAAAAGTTTACTTATATGTAAATGTTTTTCTAACAAGAAATAACACAAGACAAAAATTTGTAAGAAAAATAATTTTATTGTATCAGAGGTCAGTGAGAAAATATACTTACCTATATGCTGTCAAGTAACAGCCCTTCTGTAACTTATGATTATGTCAATTTTTTTAGACACAATGTGTGTCTCTTTGTAACCCTTTGTATGGGCTCATTCGTGTCCGGCTGATCCGCATCCTCCGTTGCTCCTGTTTTCTTTCTTTGCATTCTCACCCTGTGCAAGGATTTTTTTTTTTCAATCCCGTTTTTGGGGAGAGTGTCGTGAAGCACGACATCGTGTTTAATTAATTTAATCACACTCTCATTAAATTTAGCAAAATTAAGTTATTATTCAAGTTTCAGGCTAAATTTCCTTTAATTCAACTCTTTCCGGTTACCCCTGCACGTTTGCCTCCCTGCAACGATCGAAATTTTCTCCTTTGGTTCTTCTCACCGGACCCTGCTGTCATCCCGGTAGTGTAGAGGTTTCAGCGCTCCCCTTTTTAACGATCGCTCGCTCCTATTGGCTGAACAGCATCGTGACGCTTTTGGGGTAGCTTGTTAGCGTCTGCCGGGAAGTTCTAACTCACAGAAGCGGACTTGCCATGGTTTGAGAAGGTTGGACATCTCCGGTGGTTGCGCTTTGCGCACCACGTGCCGTTTCGCGGCGTTGTCGCGTGGAAATATTCAACTGCTAAAATTAACCGGTTATTATTTTAAAGTGGATGAAACTAGTAATAAATTAATGCAATATTTTGAAACTATAGCTTGAGATGAATCATCTAAGGATGCTAGAATGTTATTTAATACAATTATCGCGATGATGTATTCGGATTGGATTTTATGCCTGATGTCTACGCGCATGGAGCAACGAGAAAGATGTCGGAGACGTCTGCACACGGATTCAGACCCCAGTCCTGACAAAGCCAGTAATAAACATCTTGGTCTTCATTCATTGTCTCCATTCTTTTTACTCCCAGCATTCATGGTAAGGTTTTGTTTTACATTTATTTTCTTGACATCGAATTGCGTGTCTCCCAGCGATGTTTTATTTTCAAAAGAACCTGATTTCACGGAGTAATTCTGAATGTGCTCAGGAACTATTTAATTACGTTATACTTGACGGAACTATTAATTAAAGCCTTTTTGCTGATTTCTGATTTAGACATTTTAAACTCTTATATTCCTTAAAGAATTTCAGAATACTCAGTTTCTCGACTCAATCTCGATTTCCTACTCAATCCCGAATTCCTATTCGGTCACGTATTTCTATTCATCACTCTTTTTCTTATACGTGACACCAATCTATACCTTATTACTATATCTATGATTACATACATATTATCCACATCTGCTGAATTGGAGCTTTTAATAAACTGTGAAATAAAACCACTTTTTTTTAAAAAATTGTCTTATTTTTGTTAATATAATAAATAATGATATTATAATTCAATCTAAAATACCCAGTATTATTTTGTTTGTCCTAAGAAATATCTTGATATAATTTTATTAATATTTTTATCTTTGTTATTTACTTTTTGCTCCCTTCAGATATGAAACAAAATTTGCACACTACAGACACAGATAACCTTACTGAAAGTAAAACAGCTAGTGCTTCACTTAATACTCATTCAAGTAATGGTGTTACTACTTGTGACGAACTTCCTCCATTAATAAATAAAGTGGAATAACATTCTCCTTCATCTACACATGGACTCTTATGTATATGTAAAGTGTCATGAATCATATTTTTGTTCATATATAAATGTGTACATAATGCTCAGAAATATATATATATAAATAAAATGATGATATTCTATAAATTTTGAGTACTTATTTCAAATGAATAATGATATTAATACTAAAGTATGTTCCAGTAATAACAAAATGACTACTGGTTTAAATGAAATTAGCTAAATAAACTGCAGAGTATGCAAATAATATTTTTTTTTTTTTTTTTTTTAAATGTTTATGAAATAGATATATTAATTTTAAAGTTTGTATTGCAAAGAAATATAACATTTATTAATTAAAATCAAGTGATACCATCATAAGAATATCAGATTAGTAATTGATCATGTAAAAATTGCATATATCCGTAGTTAAATGAACATAGGTGCCAACTTTTTCATTTTTGGTGGATGTTTTCCGATTTTTTAGTTAATCTTCAGGCTTCCGATTTTTAACCCACACAGCTATTTATATCTACTAGCAGGCTTCGCCCGCTTCACTGGGCACTATATTTAAAGGATTTCTTTTTAATTGAATAATTGAAACGTTTATATTTCGATTGGCGACCATTTTCTTCATAGTTTTACTATGGGATCTCCTTGACAATAGCAAACATTTTTTGAACTTCTCAAATCTGTGCAACAAAACTATTATTAAAACGAATATTCTCGAAAACAGTCAAATAGAAATGTCAATTCTTCGAATATTCTGGAAACAGTTGAAGCTGTCACTCATACAGTAAAAGTCACTATTCGATGAATGGTCGAATCAGAGAATGCACGTATGTATGCTTCACGCACATGAAAACCCCCCCCAAAAAAAAATAAAAATCACTGGACAGCCCTACACCGCTATGCATGAATCTCAGAACACACAAAACTCGGTTCCGCAGCAATCACTATCACGCATGTTAAAACCAAAAAACATCACTGGACACCTCTACTATCACAAAAATTTTACTCTATAATATTTTGTTTGTAAGGTAACTATCAATTAAGGAGACAATCTTATCATGAGCTTAAAAAAACTTAATTCAAAACATATCTCCTTTTCAATTATTTTGATAGTGCAGATCTTTTTAATCAATAGAGTAGAAAGTTTATTTTTTTTAAATATTCCAGGTTCTTATGTAACAAAAATCACTTTATGCATATCCTTCTTTTTTACAAATAATAAAATTGAAACTATAAAAAGAAGTCATCCAGAAGTTGATGAAGAAAAAGGCGATAAGTTTTTTTTTTTTTAAACAAGCAAATCAAATAGCTTATTTTAGGTAAAGAAAATGAAAATAAGGATAGCTTACGCAACTTTTATGTCTGGCTCCACATGGTATGGACAACTCAGGTAAATACAATCCAATTGGATCAGGTTGCTGGTAAGGCATCAAGAATTAAAACAACTAATTCTAAATTGTTTAATGCTGCTACAAGTTGTATATTAAGTTATTTCTAATATCATATTTAATCTTCATTTTAAAACTGGGGATAAAACGTGCTCATCCTACGACTAGAGCCCAGTCACACGGCGACGATCGTACCTAGCTGCATTCTGGCCCAACTACCGATACCGACTCATTAAAAACTACACGCTTTTTTTTTTAACACACAAAATGCACGAACGTCGCTGCCTAGAGCAACCAATGGGGAGGAACCATCCCAGAGAGAAAAAGGGGTGACGAAAAAAAACAAGTCCTAGCCGCTGTACGTGAGACCGGGGGAAAGGCGAACCTCAAAAGAAGAACCAAGAGAGAAAATATGCAAAGTGCCGATGTAAAGCAAACTTACGGCAAAATAACGGGAAAGCATTAAATCCTTAAATAAGTTTGATTAGATGGGGTGAATATTACTTATTGCCGAAAAAGAAAAACGTTGTCATGCCATATGACACCTACCTCACTGTGCATGAATCTGAAAATGCACGAAACTCAGTTCTGCGGCAATCACTATCACACATGTTAAAACCAAAAAAAAAAAAAAAAAAAAAAAATCACTGGACACTCCTACTCCGCTGTGCATGAATCTGAAAAAGCAGGAAACTCCTTTTAGCAGCAGTCACTGTCAAGCAATGTTAAAACAAAAAAAAAAAAACATCACTGGACACCCCTACCTCAAATCAATGAAAATCAAATAAACCAATCAAATCTCTTGTAATTTCTCATAACGTAGCTCTAGTTCAATGTAAAATACAGTCAAATCAATGAAAATCAAATAAACCAATCAAATCTCTCATAATTCCTCATAACGTAGCTCTGGTTCAACGTAAAATACACTCAAATCAAAGAAATTCATATAAACCAATCTAATCTCTTGTAATTCCTCATAACTTAACTCTAGTTCAACATCAAATACACTCGAATCAATGAAAATCAAACCAATCAAATCTCTCGTAATTCCTCATAGTGTAGCTCTAGTTCAACATAAAATACACTCAAATCAATGAAAATCAAATAAACCAATTAAATCTTTCGTAATTCCTCATAACGTAGCTCTAGTTCAACGTAAAATGCACTCAAATCAATGAAAATCAAATCTCTCCTAATTCCTCATAATGTAGCTCTAGTTCAGCGTAAAATACTCAAATCAATGAAAATCAAATAAACCAATCAAATCTCTCATAATTCCTCATAACGTAGCTCTAGTTCAACGTAAAATACACTCAAATCAATGAAAATCAAATAGATCAATCCTGCAGTTCAATGTAAAATACACTCAAATCAACGAAAATACAATCAACCAATCAAATCTCTCCTAAGATTCTCCATTGTGTGTCATTATAGAAATGAGAAGTTTTATTTTCATATTTTTATTACTTAAAAGAAAACTAATCAAAAATTCAAAAATCTGACTTCAGTGTGTACAATGATCCTTTGGAAGGCATCTTTTTGTTAAATCACATGACTGTCCAAGCTACTGTTTTCGAGAACAGTGAAATATACATATATATATATATACAAATATTGCTCACTTAATAGTACAAGATTAAACATCTAAATTACATCCAATGATCCATTAAAAGTCCTGGATATCCTGCAGTGGTGGATCCAGAACTTGACTTTGGGGGGGGGGGGGGGGGGCTAAGATTTTTCAAAGTGTTATTCTAAACCAATAAAAAATTTACAATTGCAATATTCAATTGTGAATGTCAGTGTTTTGGGTGGGGGGTGCTTCAGCCCCCTAGCCCCCCCCCCCTTAAATCCGCCACTGATATCCTGTACTAATTATAGATATCTATTAGATGTTTAAATGTAGACAAAATTTAGGCGTGCCTTTTTCAGTGTCTAATAGATGTAACATGTTAGATCAAAACAAGATTTAGATATTTTCAAATCTATTAGATGTAAACAAGTCCAATTATTGAATATTTGGAGATTTATTGGATATTTAACAGATATCTAATGCATGTAAAAAAGAGTGACATTTGTCACACTAATAGATATCTGTAAAATTTTCATAGAAGTTTAATGTGTCTTTTTTTTTTTTTTTTTTTACTTTTATAGATGTCTTATAGATGTAAGTGGCTGTATAAGAATCGAACACAGATCAAACCCTACACGGAAACTTTCCTATTCTCCATCCACAAAATTAATGTCCATATTCATTTTAAACTTATCTATGAGATTCTAGAACCTATAAAGAAATATAATTGTTTAATATTACCCATTCATTTATTTTTTTACTCCCCCCCCCACTTGCCTCTTTTCTTATCTCCAACTAACAATCAGCGATTAAACACTACAGAAGCCATTTGTTTACCAATCTTTCTCCATCCATAACATAAATGTTTTTAAACTTTGTTTATTAGACTTACAAACCTATAAAGAAGTGGAATCATTTAATATTTCTCATTCATATAATTATTTTTTGACAAATCCCCTTCCCTCCTTACCTATATGCCCTCCTATGCTCAAGCTTTCTCAATCTACAACAAAAGTATCAATGTTCATTATAAAATTGTTTTATTAGATTCTAAATTAATAAAGCAATAGAAATGCTCAATATTCTTCATATATGTAATTATTTTTTAGACTTTAATATTGAACTTTTTGAATCTATTTGTTTTCCTCGATAATTTAAAATATAATATACTATATCACCGAACACAGGTCTTATGCGAGATACATAATATCAGTAGCTGAAAATATAACACAGAAAATGAACAATGTGAATTTTCAATACAATAGCGTATTTTTTTTTTCCTCATTATGTTACAATTTTACCAGGGAAATCCTTAACTTATTTTTTATTAAAATTAAGAATCAAATGTATCTTAAAATAGTTGAAAAATATTATAATTTTCCTATTTCAGAGTAGAAACCTTCCTTTTTTTCTTCCTATTTTCAAAGCTGCAAGGTTGGCAACTATGAGTACATATTAAATCAATACGCTGTGAAACGGTTAATTTGGAAATAGCCTGCAAAAACATGACATTTTTTATACATTAGTCATCCAAAAAGCTGAAACTTCATTAATATAAAGCAAAATAATCACTTATTTTGGGAATCAGCTTTGGAAAAATTATTAATTTTGTCAATTAAATGTAAGATAATTGCCTATTTTAGCAATTACCAATGAAAAAAATTATGTAATTCAGTGATCAGCTGTGATTAAATGCAATTTTTCTTAAATCCGCAGTAAACTAATTCAGCATTTTGGCAATTAACTGCAAAAAATATCATGTTTTGTCAATAACCTATAAAAAGTGCAAATTTCATCAATTAACTAAAAATGGCCTTTTTTTGCCATTTATCTAGTAAATATTCAATTTTAAAACTGACTTTTCACAAAAATCCATGATCTTAAAATGGAATTTATATCATCTGATTGATCTGAAATTTCTCATATAATTCTGGCGACAATACATGGTCAAGCAGTTATAAACTAAGGCATACATCAGGGCTCTTCCTTAAGCCTTTGAAAAGCACACTGCATAAGGTGACCAGATGTCCTCGAGTCATTAGGACAGTCCTTGAATTTCAACGTATGTCGTCCTTGAATTTCAACGTATGTCCTCAGCAATTTGAAAATCATTTGAGGACAAATGTTCTCGAATTTACAAATATGTCCTCAAGTTAAAGCATAATTTAGCTCTGTCCTCAAATGGCCCTTCAATTTGAGGACGCTGCAATGATTTGTCCTCAAAATGGGTTTAAAAAATTTGGTCACCTTAACACTGCATCCTGCCTAACTTTTGTAATTCAATAAGTATCCTAGATGCCTCTTAACCCTCTGACCACCTTTGAAAAGGGCAGAATTATAATGCTTGTTTCAACCTGAGATTAAAAACGTAAGTATGCACATGATTATAATCCTTATGACTATTATTTAAGACCTTAAAACTTGAAAAACAAGCTAGAAATTTATAATTATAAAATTTTATATTATAAGTGTATTGAGAAAAAAGCTCAGTGACCGATCAGCAGTTGTCAGATGGTTAAAGAACAAACATATACCTTATTTGCCATCCAAAACATTGCCGTTCAAAATATTACCACCTTACTCCCAAAACGTACCCCCATTGATAAGATTATAATCTTTATGACTATTATTTAAGACCTTAAAACTTGAAAAACAAGCTAGAAATTTATAATTATATAATTTTATATTATAAGTGTATTGAGAAAAAAGCTCAGTGACCGATCAGCAGTTGTCAGATGGTTAAAGAACAAACATATACCTTATTTGCCATCCAAAACATTGCCGTTCAAAATATTACCACCTTACTCCCAAAACGTACCCCCATTGACTAAAAATAGTGCTCTAATCGTTTTATTTTTTAGATACACTAACAGATTTCCACAACATTTAACAAAGAAACTAAAAATTATTCTTAATTATGTAAACAAAGGTGCCAGTTACAATGGCAGCAATAATTGCTAAGAACTGCATTTATAATCATAAAATTTTTGCAATATTGATGCCCATTTTTTGTAAAAGTTGCCTCTTTACACATCCACAAATGTGCCCTCTTTTATTAGTAACACATTGCCTCATCTTTCCTTGTTACCAACACCCTGCTTGTTTTCAAACTTTGGGGCTCTGATACATGTATACACTCATGTTTGTGAAAATTGTAAACCCATGAAAGAATTGTCAGAAATTTATTCCACATTACATATTACTGATAGTGGTACAAATAAATGTTCAAATGTACAAGACAAAAAACAACATCTGAAATCAGTACTTTGTGTGTCTGCCACGCTGAGCGATGAGAGCCTGTACATGTCATGGCATTGAATCATACAGATTCTGAATGTAATCCTAGGGAAATGGCATCCAGATGGCTTCAACTTGATGCCAAAGTTCAATCTTACTGTGTGCCCCACCAGTTGTATGAGCGAGTTGCCGACCAATGAAATCTCAGACATGCTCGATAAGTGACATATCCGGGGAATAAGTTGGCCATGGAAGAAGCGAAACATGTTGTGCACTGAAGAAGACTTGTGCAGTCTGAGAAACATGTGCACGGCATTATCCTGCTGAAATACAGCACCCGGAATGCATCGAAGAATGGGAAGGACCTCTGGCTCCAAAATTTCCCTTATGATCAATGTTGAGGTTGCCCGCAATGTGCACTAGATAGGATCGACAATTATACCCAATAGCTCCCTACACCATGATGCTAGGCGTTTGTGCAGTATGATGCTGGATCACACACTGTGGGAGCAGATGCTCCCCCTGTAACGTCTGACTCGTACTCTTCCATCATTGTACTCCAAATTGTTGTGAGATTCGTCGGAGAAAACAATTTGTTGCCACTGGGCACGCCACGTGCAATGTTGCTGAGCCCATTGAAGTTGGAGGCATCTGTGATTCAGCAAGAGGGGAATCCTGCGTAGAGGAACCCTTGCATGCAGTTGATGCTGCAGCAAATGGCGATGAACCATGGAGTTAGACAACAAAACACCTGTAGCCATGTTCCGACGCTGTGCTAACACATGAGAGGACGCTTTACAATCTGTCACAGCCATGCAGATGAGGTGTGTCATCTCGTGCCGTTGTTCAATTGCATGCCCCATTGCCAGGTTTTCGGCTTGTTTGATTCTCCTCTGTCCATTTCTTCCAAACACGCATCACTGTTGTGGCATTACACTGCATTCGAGCTGCGATTTCTCGGTACAAAAATCCACCCTCTTGCATACAAATGATGTGGTCTCGTACAAACTTAGTTAGTTGTTGGTATGGCACTCTCCACTTTTGACGAGGCACATTGACCACCAATGAAACATTTACCGCAAATAGAGGACAATAAACAGATTTCAACGCACCTTTACAGTCCTTTATATACCTGGAACAAGCGACTAATAAGGAGTCGTTTCTCGTTCCACGCATGCACAATCACTTTGTAATTCTAATCATTTGCATACCTTACCTCACTTTACATTTCCTGTAAGTTTGCTTCAATTTGTATAATTCCTTCATGGTGTTGCAATTTTCACAAACATGAGTGTATTAACTACTATAGAATAAAATTAGCACCAGTCACATGGCCACTTACTGCAAAGAAGTAGTCACTAATAAATTTGCTATTGGTGGTTATTACAGTGACCACTTTTTTGGCTGCCTGTAGCATTGTTATGAAAAAAAGTTTGCCAGTTCCCTACCATTGATTCATTAATTTGGGCTGAAACTTGTATATTACCATACAGTTGTTTTCAGAAGAAAGTTCTATCTTTTATTCAATAAAAATTTGCACTTCTTACAAGCAATCTACTCACTACTTTATCATTACAAATTTGGAAGGTTGTTACATCTTCCTAAATTAATTTCTTTATTCTTTTACCCTACTTTTAAAAATCTTAAAAAGCCCTGGTATATTAATTTTATGAAATTAACAAAAAACAGGCATGAGAATTTTCCGCGGATCTGCGATTTTCCGCATTTTTGTGATTTTCATTTATTTCACAGTTTTTTATTTTGTTAAAATCAAACTCCAATGATGATCAGTGTTCAAACGCTCCATGAAAAACTTTAGATTCTCAATCTTTTTCCAGCCAAAATATAGAAGTCAATATTCATTTTAAGCATGCTTTATCAGATTCTGTAACATATAAAAGAACAGAATTATTCAATATTTCTCACTCATGTAATTTTTTTTGTCCTCCCCCCCCCCCTTTTCATCTCTAACCATTGCCAATCAAACGTTCTGCGGGAAGCCTTTTATTTTTGAATATTTATCCACCCACAACAAAAATGTCAATATTAATTTAAAACTTACTTTATGATATTCTAGAACCCATAAAGAAGTACAATTGTGTTTAATATTTCTCACTCATGAACTACTTTTTACCCCCCCCCCCTTTTTTTTTCCCATTTTCCACCACCAGTCAATGTTATTAAATGTTGATTGCTATCCAATGTTGTTGTTGTTTTTCTCTAAACATGTGTTTTATTGTGTTGATGTGTTATTCTTTTAGTTTAATTTGTCACTTTTAAAATATTTTATATAGTTTTTTCCTGTGAGCATTATTTTTCATTTGAAAATAATTTTATCAACATGCGTGTTTCCTCTTTTTTCAATTTTCTGCACTCTCATGCCTGAAAAAAGCATTTAAAATTCAATTGCATCGTTGAATTCAGCAAAAAAAGATATCTGAGAATTTTTTTTTTTTTTTTTTTTAAGTTGTATTCTTTGCTAGTATTTAACAAAATACTTGTTTTGCTTTGTGAATGTTAGTCATTTAACCTACATCTGCTGAATTAGTTTTTAGTAAATTTTGAAATAAAAGTGTGCTTTTAAATTTATGTCTTACTGTCCCTTTTATTTTGAATCAGCTGATATTAAGATATCCTTTTCTATATTTATGGAAGTAAAATGATATATATATGTATATAAATAATTCTCCAGTCTACCTATATTTAACTTGCAAATAAAAATTCAATTAGGTGTCAAAGCAATAATAAGATTTTCTTAAAACAAAGGATAAAATTCATTTTATTTTAAAAATATTTCATAAATAAATTTTTATTTACAGTTAAACTTGTTTCTGGAACAATACACACCAGTTCCCTTTATCATAATATGAAGATAGTATATGACCATCATTTTCAATCACTAAATTTTCTAATTCACCCTCGTAAAACACATGATAATATCTATGGTGTATAGTTCTCACATTGTTTTCAATGTCTGATTCACTTGATTGTTTCTCTTTCCAAGGCACAAGCATATCTTGCTTTATAAAATTAGTTCTGTTTTTATGCACTGGCATTTTGATTACTTTGGGTGAATTTGTGCATTCTTTCAGCTGTATTTCTCTTGTACTTTCACTTTCTTTATCTATTTTATTTGCTTTATTAGATTTCAGATAATTCGAAGGTCCTTCTGGTCCATCTTGCTCAAAAGCCCACACATATATTAAGGCTTTTCCACCAAGTCTTAACACTCTTAAAATTTCACTTACAGCTCTGGCTCTTCGTGCCTTTAAAAGAAATTTTTAAGAATTGGTGAATTAAATTATAAATGTTAATTATGCTTTGTCATTTTGATGAGAATATTGTTTTGCTTGGTAACTTTCAGTCTTTTTTTTTTTTTTTTTAATAAAGCTCATTTAAAAAAATATAAGAACTAATAATTGAATTTTAGATGTAAATGAGAAATTAACCCCCTTCCACTCCAGGGATGTACGTGCGTACGTCCTAGTGTTAATGGCCATTAATACCATGGACGTATGTGCATACGTCCAAAGAAAGTATACGATACTATTTCAAAATTATAATCTGGTATTTCAGACATTTACACTACAGCTAGCCTGGATCGGAAGGGGTTAATCATTATAATTTAAATAAGGATAATCTGTTTAATATTTATTTTGCAAAAAAATAAAAATAATTTGCACTACATTATTATTATTATTTTTTTTTTTTTTTTCAAAATAAGTAATTTTAAAAGATTAAGCATTTCTATATTGAATTAGATTTTATAATAATAAAAGTTTCCTACTTTTATTAATTATTGTTTCATAAATCTTTTTCTCCAGTATGTACACATACACAAATAAATTTTTAAAAAAACTATGGATGAAATTTTGTCTATGACAGAATTTAATTTGGTACGACAGGACTACTTATATTTGTATTTTAACACCCTTCCAAAAATAAATAAATAAGTAAAATAATAATAATTGAGGGTGCTCAGTGAAATTCTTAAACACATATTCAAATAATGTATTGATTTTTAATTCCAAATAAATTAATAAAATTTGAATGTATTAATTGTATAGTATCTTCCCTTAATTGCTTAATATTCATTTACTAAATATTTTAATTAGTAAAATAATAAAAATTTTGTATTTATTATTAATAATTAACAGTTTCAATTTCTACAGATCAAAACATAATATTAAAAAGACTATAAACCTATTATCAGATATTTAAATTATACTCAAAATTCATCACAGATTAATTAATATTAATCACTTAATTTTTCAAAAACATAACTAATATCAATATACTCATCTTATAAATCAGAAAGTTACACACATTTTAAATAAATTTCACAGCTTTAGTCTAAAAATATCTGAAAACACTAGTCTAAATAATCGTAAATACTCAGCCAAGACACGTTGGCTCTGTGGTCAGAGTACACAACTACAAAGCTGAAGACTGTGAGTGCGATCCTCACCGATGGGAAGGGAAAAAAATCTGGAGTAACTCCACTCGACCTTCCGAACACTAAGTAATTAACAGTTTTGTAGATAAAATAAAGAAAGAGAAGTTGTTAAACAAACAAAAGAGAGAAAAACCATAATAGAGTGTTTCAAGTATTTTTCTCCATATATTACACGTTGTTTTATTTAACGCTACTGAACTTTGAGTCCATACATCATAACGATAAAGAATTTTTCGTTGTGTCCCTGTAAAAACCTATAAATGCTAGATTCACCAAAATGCTTATAGTTAGTGCAACAGTGATTTATAATATTCATATAAATTTTCAGCTCAATTGAATAAGGCATTTAGATGCTATCACACTTTTAAAAATTTGGTCCCATAGGCCATAATGATAAAGAATTTTTCTTTATGTCCCTGTAAAAAAAACTGTAAGTGCTAAATTCACCAAAATTTATACAGTTGGTGCAACTGTGACCTATAACATGTGTACAAATTTTTTACTCATATTAATAAAGCGTTTAGACGCTATCGCACTTTTAAAATTTTGGCCCCGTAGGCCATAATGATAAAGAATTTTTCCTGGTGTCCCTGTAAAAAAGACTATAAGTGCTAGATTCACCAAAATCAATAGGGTTCGTACTATGGTGACTTACAATATACATACCAACTTTCAGCTTATTCGAACAAAGCGTTTAGACGCTAGCGTGTTCACTCACAGACATACACACATACATACATCATCGTAAAAATAGTGAGAACAGACTCAGGGGACCTCGAAACATATAGAAACATCAAAATCTCAAATTCTGATTTTTGACATGATTACAATACTTTCCTCACTATAGTGTTAGGAAAGTAAAAATGTATAAAAGTCGTTATGGATTTTACAAAATATTTTAACATAGAGAAAGAGATTAAATGGTAAATTTGATATTCGCTTACATTTTTGAAGTGGAACACTATAAGTAAATTGGTATCGAAGCAAAATGGCAGATTGAAAGAAATAGTCCTGTCATACTAATAAATAAAACTAATCCTTTAGACAAATTTCTTTAACATACAGTATAATTAAAGATTAAAATCATTGATTAAAATTTAAAATAAGGGGCTATACCGTTGTTGATAGATGATGTATCACAGCAATACAAATAACAACATCAGCACAATCATTTCGAAAAGGTAGTCTTAAGCAATCAGCTGTAAGGACTTCAATATTTCTATTTGAACATACTTCAGCTAATTTTGTGGATGCATCACAACCAATCTATAAAGCAAATACAAAAACTATAATTAAACAATTTAGGAAAAGTATAAACAAAATTATGGTAATTTGTATCGATATGTAATATATGTATACTTCATAACACTGATGACTAAGTCCCATGTTTTTTCCATTTCCACACCCAACATCCAATATGATTGAACCAGCTGGCACAGAAGAAAGGAAGGCAGATACTTTTGGCCAAGGTTTATATCTAGTATCACTAAAGTGATCGGCAATATTTTCATAGACCTATAAATTTCCAGGAAAAAAAAAAAAAAAAAAAAAGAGTACAAAAAAGTTGGTTTATAATAAAACACTTTGTATCATCATGTTGCGTATTTGTAAAATATGCAAAATGTCAATATCATTGTACTACAACAAGCTTTGGAAGAATATTTTATTGATTATTGCTATCCCTCAACTCTGAAGCTATGACTTAAAGGGAGGATAGCCCGCAGCAGATCTCTAGGCACATGGACCAGAGGTCTATTGTACCCAAACCCAGAGTATCTGTAGAGGTGTGGATGTAAATCATCTCAAATAGCAAAGTGGCAATATAAAAATTCAATAAAAACAGAGCTGTCTTTAAAATAAAACTTTAGTTTATTAAAGAAAAACATAAAATTTGTGTACTTTCACAACAACTTCAATATAATCCATCATGGCTTCTGAGTAACTTACAAGATACTTAATTTTAGTTTAATTTCTATTAAAACATAACTTTAGTAAATAGTTTTCATATATTATAAAATCCTGCAACATAGTTCAAAAGAAAAATTTAACAAGAGGAAAAAAAATAATTTGTCTCATGATTTAACATATTATCTCCATTAGCTGGAACTTCGTTATCCAGAATCTTTTAGACCTATAAACTTTCATTTCTAAGGAAAAAATTACCACTAAATACCTCATTTATGGCATTACCACGGCTATTTAAATCTACCAAAACATTACATATTAGCATAGTGGTGTTGCCATAGCATATTAATGAACTTGTTGCAAAATTTCATGCAAATTTAACTGTTTCAATTAATTATATATTCAAAAATAAATTACTCATGAAAATATCTTTGTTTAAGCATTAATAAATTTATTATATATAAATTCTGAGCTCAGAAAAGAAAATAAATAACTATATATAAAAAAATTAAAGAGTAGCGATTGCAAAATATATTGCTGAATTGCATCGCATCTTGCAATTGCTAAACTAGATTGGCAATTCGGAGGGAAATAGAGGGAAGGAAATTCAAGATGGCGATGTAAACAAATGATAAAACTTTAGCACAGCTAAGAAAATAAGGATTTTTTTTTTCCAATGGTAATCAGGTGGGAAATAATTTTTAATGTGCTCTACAGTATCCTTCAGAGAAAAATCTCGTAACTGAAGCAAAGTTCAACAGACACTAACAGGAATGTCCTGCAGTCCCCAAGGCTCAATGAGATGCCAACCAGAATGCTCAAGCCTGTGAGTAGAAGAGACCCCACAGTCAACAGTGATGAAACTACCTAATATGCAAAACCCCTGAAAACTGCTGCTTACATGCAGGATAAATGGTGATGGGAGACTTGTCAATGACATATCATGGGCTATTATTAAAAGTATTTAATACAGTTTAAGGCAAATTAAACATTCAAAATGAGGATTTTTCTATAAAAACAAAATAATTTAACATAAAATTCAGACAATAAAATGTTCAAAAACTCTGAATTCAGAAGTAGCCGCTGAAAAGTTTCACCCCTGAATCATGCAAAATGTGATGAACAGTCTCATCGTCTAGATAACAGCCACGACAAATAGAATTAGAGCTCCTTACAAACATGACTGGCCCATCAATAGATATTTGGTTAGTTAAAAAAAATGCTAGTTGGCCGAACAACATACTTTTTTATTCCCTTCATTATCATTTTATTCACTGGGTAGTTATGGTTGGCCTTCCATAAAAATGACGTAATAAATACGACAGTGATTGATATGTTAGATTTGTATATAATGACTTATTTCTAATTTTAGTGTAACTTCAAAGGGATTATATAGTTTTATTACACACATTAAAATAATGATGACGATATTTTTTTAATGGGAATATACGTACAGTGGATGTTCAAATTATTAGAAATTTTTTTTTACTTTGATATTTTTCAATTATCTAAAAAAATACAAGACGAAATTAGTCTGAAACTTCACACATGCAAAGAACATTTAAAATCTCATATTTTCCATTATCGATTTAGTCCAGAGCGCAATTAGGGGACCAACCACAAATTGAAGAAGAGTGAAAATACTTTGGATCACCATGTATCACAAAAAGTTACAAATGACTTGTAACTTTAATACACTGTTGCACATACTACGTGCAATATTTGTATGATTTGGTGGAGAAATTGTGCAATTATTTAGGCAGATATAACTTTTTTTTTTTTAATTACTAAATTTTTTTTACAAGTTTTTTGCTTATAACTAGAACGGATTTCCATAAAATGTTACAAAAATTGCTAAAAAATTGACAAAACATTCGAGAAATATTATTCTGAAACATAAAATTCATACGTGTAATGTTCATTGAGATATGAGCATTTTTAGTAAATCTTATTCCACTGTGCATGCGTGAAAGATAGAAAATTTTTTTATTGCATAGGTTTAAAGCTAGATATATTGAGCAACTTATGTCAAAAGCTCATTTGAATAGAGTAAAAATTAAGTAAATGGTGGCAAAAGAACATGCTAGATTTTGGGTATTCTCCAGAGTTAAAATTTCATAAGGTTTTTTCCACATGCTGCATACCTAATTTGAAGATCCAGTTATTTCAACCATATTGCAAAAGTTTCTTTTCTGAAAAACCTCTTACAGGCTAGTAATTTTAACATATTTCTTTTATTTGCTAAGTTTTGTGAATTCATAAGGGGACTTTCACAAAAAAGAACTTTTGCAATAGGATTGAAATAATTGGATTTTCAAATTAAATATGCAGCAGTGTAAAACCCCTTATAAAATTTCAACTCTGAAAAATACAGTAGAGAGTCAAAAATCTGCACAGCTCGGGACCAGAGGTTTTGCGGATTTTAGGATTTTGCAGATTTTGGGGACCATAAAGAATGATTTTCACTTTGAATAATAAAAACAGAATATTATTCAAACTAAACACATACTAGTGAATAATAACACTGAATATTAAATTACTAGGTACATAAGAATAATAATGAACATTAACAAAAATATATAATGAAAACAATAAATGAAAAAAAAAATTGTCAAATTTAGATAAAATCTGTTCACATGTAGCTAGTTTTAAACTAAACTTGAACCTGCATGGTTTATTTATTTTTTTATTTATTGTAAATAGTAGTAACACAAATTTATTTTTTTACGAATTTTATTGAGTTCTTCCTTACAAATTATGCCTTCATCAGAAAGCATTTTAAAAAATCAGTTTGTTATTATTTACCTGATTGATATCATCATACCACAATAATCATTATTTTCTTTTGATGAATTTAATATACTGTCAATAATTTCATTTGTAATCATAAAATGCAAACATAAAACCTGTATTCAAGATCTTTTTCAAAAATTCTGATTTGCAGTTTTGTAATTTATTAATAGTGAATTTCATTGTTTGTATCTGACAAGCTGCGCAGATTTCAGACTTTGGTGGATTTTAGGTCGGCGGATTTCTGGCTCTCTACTGTACCTAAAAACAAGGTCATTCTTTTGCCGACAATTTGCTTAATTTTTTCTCTATTCAAACAAACTTTTGACAAAGGTTGCTCAATATATTTAGCTTTCAATCTATGCAAAAAAAAAAAAAAAATCTATCTTTTGCCCATGCACAGTAAAATAATATTTACTAAAAATGCTCATATCGCAACGAATATCATACATGTGAATTTTATGTTTCAGAATAATGTTTCTCTAATGTTTTGTGAATTTTTCAGCAAGTTTTGTAAAATTTTATGGAAATGCATTCTAAGCAAAAAACTTGTTAAAAATTTAGTAATTTTTGAAAAAAAATTATATTTGCCTAAATAACTGTGCAATTCCTGCAACAATCCAATGTATTAAACAGGGTTCCCACGGGTCAGGGAGAACAGGGAAAACCTGGAAAAGTCAGGGAATTTGAAATTACTGAAAAAAGTCAGGGAAAATTGTAAATATAGCTCAAAAACCTGGAAAAATGATGATATAAATCTGGAAAATGCTTTTTGAGTATTCAATTTATATCGCAAGTTATGTTACTATGTTGTCTTTTATATCGCAAGCTATGTTCTGTTTTATACCATGAGCTATTTTTTATGTCGCAAACCAAATTTTGTGACTGGAATTTTCTAAAAATAGACTTGGAAAACCTGGAAAAGTCGGGGAATTTTATTTTTGAAATTGAGTGGGAACCCTGATTAAAGTTACAAGTAATTTGTAGCTTTTTGTGATACAGGGTGATCTAAAGAGTTTTGCTTTTCTTCAATTTATGGTTGGTCCCCTAATTACACTCGACTAAATCGATAATGGGAAATATGAGTTTTTACATGTTCTTTGCATGTATGAAGAAGATCCAGGCCATTTAGTCTAGTATTTTTTTAGATAATCGAAAAAAATATGTCAAAATAAAACAAAAATTCTAATAATTTGAACACCCACTGTATATGTAGCTGCCAATGTACAATGCTGCATTTGGACCAATGGTCGAACTATCCATTCATCTAACATACATTTATAATTATTGGTCAATAAAAACAGTAGTTGTTTCAGTGTTGACCTGTATAAATTTTGTTTGTAGAGCTGATATTCATAATGTTTAAGAATCTCTTCAGGATAAAGGTAACTAGTAAAGTGGCCTATTATGATGCGTCATTTATCAATATAAATATTATAAAAGAATTATTTTCTTTAATAAAAAAAATTTATTCGAATATAGTGACTTGTGTAGCAGGCAAAAACCATGAGTAAGCGATAAACTGTGAAAAAGAAAACATTACATATGCGATGTTTTAACGAATTTTAAATATATCATTTTAAGTAAAAAAGATGTTTATTGAAGAAAATCGAGATAATATAACCAGAGCAAAAAATAAAGAACAATTAAGAAATTCATTCAGTTTTAAAGAAAATTGGAAACTATATTGCTACACAGAAAAAAGAAAGAAATTTTCATCAATGTTTTAAGAGATAATTATATAATTAGAGAAATGTTATGATTATTTTCTAACAAGCATTTTCAAATACAGATGAACGTAATATGAAAACTACTTACCTCATAAACATATTTATGTTCAAGTTCTTCAGCTTCTTCTTCATTTACCAATTCATTTGATCTGTGAAATATAAACATATACTTTTCATTCATTATTTGAACTGTAATTATTTATTTCATGCTTGGGTAGCTACTAAAGAGAAGATATCTACTATTAAAAACAAACTAGTTTTGGAACAATAATATTATTTAAAAGACTTTTTAAAAATTATGATTCTTTTTACAAATGTTAAGTATTTTTGAGCTATATTGTTATTTTTTTAGTTCCCCATCATACTATAGGTATGGGGAACTTAGGTAATCGTGAAAATTTTCGACCTCGTTTTTTTTTTTTACTTTTTTACGCGTTTTCAGGTGTGAGGAATCCGAAAATGACAAAATTTCTATGGTGTCTATCTGTAAGGTGTCTGTTAGTGTGTTAGTCCATTAGTTTGTTAGTCTGTTTACATGATATCTCACGAACAAATGATCGCAGAGAGGTCAGATCAGTTTTTAAATATTACTTTCGATACTGGCAAGAACCCTATTCATTTGCAACATTTGAAATAAAAAACTTCGTAAGTTATTAGAAATTTACAATTTTCTTAACATGGGAGAATAAGACAAAAAATCACTTAAAAGTGCATTAAATGAAAACTTTTTACTGTAAAAATGTCAGACTAGTTTTAAAATATCCGTTTTGATGCCGGAATGAACATCAGTAACTATAAATATGCTACTTTGAAAATTTTGCAAGTTATTGGAAATTTATGAATTTCTTAACATGACAGTATAGGGAAAATTTTCACATAAACGTCAATTTTTAGAGATATTTTCATCGTAAAGATGTCAGACTACTTTGAAATATTATTTAGGACACTGACAGAATATTAATGACTATGAATTTTCCAATATGAAAATTTCGTAAGTTATTGGAAATTTACGAATTTCTTAACATGGCAGAATAGAGCAAAATTTCACATAAACGTCAATCTTGAGAGATATTTTCATCGTAAAGATGTCAAATCACTTTCGAAATATTATTTAGGATACTGGCATGAATATCATAGACTATGATTTTTCCAATTTAAAAAATTCGTAAGTTATTTGGAGTTTATGATTTACTTAACATGTCAGAATAAGGCAAAATTGAGCATAAACTTCCATTTTGAGGATCATAAATACATAAGTACATTTATGATATTTGTTTGAACATGATTGAATACAAATATTATAAAAGGAAAATTTCATAAATTATTCGTAATTTAAGATTTTATCCACATAGCAAAATTGTAAATTTTTCATATAAATATGAATTTTGAGGATTATTGCATTGGAAATAGTAGCATGAAAACCAAACAACGGAATTGACCCTGATAAAATAAATTAATAGATTAGAATAAGATAAATATATCGAAGTGAACAGTGGATAGCCTAGTAGGCGGGGATTTCATTCTGTCACTGTATCAAGCTTTGGTCAAATTCATTTCTTTTAACATGATTATAATATGTCTCACACTAGAAATTTATGAGAACATAAATATGATGGGGAACTGAGCAGAATCCACCTATGCCAACTAGTTTAAACATGATTTAATGTAGAACATTTTTTAGAAGACAACACATCTTACATTTACTATATCCTTGAAGATATATCGTTGAATATCCATACTGTTTTAAATCTTTTACTTTCACATTAACTGTTAACTGATGGCAGTGTTTAAATCTCTCAATATCGCTGGAAACAAAATCTTTTATTTAGAGATTTAAATATTGTATAAGTATTTATGTTAGTAAATGTAGATAATGTTCTTTCTTTTTTGTTGTTATTGTTGTAAAAGATCAATATTTGAAACTTTTAAGCAAGTAAATAGAGGCAGTCAGATGTCGAGTGTGTGTTAGCTTGGTTGACATTGAGTGAGTTATACTAGTATTACACCATGACAACTGGCGATGGTCTGAGACTCATGACTAAGAGTGAGCTACTAGAGACATGCCATCACAATTTTTATTCTGCTCAGAGGGTATGGCTACCCTACTTTAGTGATACCCCAAAGATATAATTTAGATGGGAACATGGAGGACATTACGACCACGATGGATTTTATGTACACCAACCACCATTAGTATACTCAATAGTCTTCAGCCAGCTCGAGTACTGAACCTGCAATCTTCTAATTACAAGTCTGGCACTTTACTGGCCTGGCTATCATAGCCAGTGTTAGCTTGATGGTAGAGAGCATTGGCAGGTTCAGTTTCTGGCTTGGTTAGTTATGATTTTGTTAAAATCAATTCAGTCATTTTGTACCATTTGTGTATTAAAAATTAGTTGTATTAATTATATAGGAGTTATAAAAGCACAGAGCAAAAATTCAGGATATTTTCTAGACAAAATTACTAGTCTACCTACATAAGTGAGATATATGGAATCACATGAGAAAAAAAAAAAAAAAACTAATTTACTCAAATAGAGAAAAACATCCTATTATTGAATATATTTATTTCAGATTATTTTTTTATGATAACTTTAAAATTTTTACTTATGATTAAAATATATAACAAAACAGCAAACTTGATTTTTAAAAAATTAACTAATATATTTTAATACAAAAAAAAAAAAAAAAAAAATTAAAATGGCATAAAAAAAAAAAAAAAAAAAAAAAAAAAAAAAATTAAACATTTAGCCCACTATTTTAGAGTTAATAAAGTCTAACTTAATCAGTACAACTAGAATGCATATTATTATATATTTATAGTGTAGTTTCTTAGACTTGTGATTTTTCAGTCATCTTCATATCAGAAAATGCACCTTTTTTGCAAATTTAACTTAAAGACTAACTTTAAATATTCTTTAAAAAAAAAAAAAAAAAAAAAAAAAGATAAGGGGGAAACAATCATAATTTATCTCACAATGCATTAAATACAATGAAATAAGAAAACTAAAAGTTTATCAATTCTGGAGAATAGCAGCAACCTTTCCTGGGTTCTAAAATTATGGACCTAGTTCATTCGTTTATTTATGCTAAGTGCCGTGGAATATAAATATTTCCCAATCAATGTAATGGCAGAAATATGTACCAAAAGACTGGTGTTTAAAAGTAAACTTTGTAAGCAAGCACCATAAATTGAAAAAAAACACATTTTTTTTTACATCAAATATAGCTTGAGCCTTCACCAGGCAAAGAAAAGTAAGCACAACAGCAGCATCATAGCTGCTTACAAAGTTTTTATTTATTCTTATCTAGTGATCAAAGCAAAGTGCAGTGTTACAGATTGAATTTGGATTTCGATCACATTATTTGGGTGATTTAAATGTCAGTATAGAGCATTATAACTAAAATTTTACAATAAACTAAACCATGAAGTAAAACAATTTAAATTAAAAATTTTAAACATACAACCTTTACTCTTCACGTTGACTTGCCGACTAGTTTCACATTTGTAAAGATCCTAAAATCCTTAAAAATGAATTAAAAAATATTAAAAAGTTCACCAAAAAAGCCAATTATTCCGATAAATTAAAAGATAAATTATATAGAAAACGTTTAGGAAATTTAAATTTAATTAACAATTTTCAAAAACCGTCACTCAAATTTACCACCTCAATATGATCGCGGAGCTTCAAACAAGATTTAAAAAGTTGCAGCTAAACATAGTATAAATATACCCATCAAGCCAAATCCGAACATGTTCCAGCTGATTACAGAAGTGATAAGGACCATATTAACCAATTGGAAACGGCCAGTACATATAAAATCCCTTATAATGACAGCAGCGGTAAAGAAATGTGTTATATTGGCAAAACTAAAAGAAAAATTAAAACACGCATAAAAGAACATAGTCATGACATTGCAACCGGAAAAATAACCATTGCTTTAATGCAGGTAAATAGAGACAAAAATATAAATATTAAATTTGAGCATGTAAGAAAAATAGCAAATTATCAAAACCACAATTATGCCGCAGTTAGGGAGTCTGTTGAAATTTTATTTCATCGTAATAATTGCAATGGAAACGATGGGGCACTACTTGATCATCAGTGGCGCCAAGTCTTTAAAAGTGGAGAAGCTAAAGAGAAACGTCAGTTTCGTCAAACTCCGAACACCGTATCGCCAGAGAACAAGCTGGGGCGCCCCATGCAAAACTAATCGGCAAGTCAACATGAAGAATAAAGGTTGTATGTTTAAAAAATTTTATTTAAATAACTAAAACTTTCAGGAAATTTAGGATAACTGAGCACATTTTAAGGCATTTCAGGTTAGTTTTCAAGACTTTTGAGAAAATCAGGACAGGTACTACTATATTATGTCTTTCGAGGAGACTAGAAAAGTTAGCAAATATTTGTATTCTATAGACTGAAGACTCAAATTTGTTTTTAATATTCAATTATGGTCATAGGGTGCATATTAAACTCTTTCTCAACTCAGCAACTCTATCTAAAATATGTTAAATTAAAATGTTATGTATAAATATTTATAAGTATGTGCACTTTTAAGACACTGTGGTCAAAATTTTGTTATACTACAAATTCAAAAATCTAAGAGATATGACAGAAATCCTAGTATTTGATATTGGAGAATAGTCATGCCACACCTTTTCTCTATATCAGAGCAATTCTACCCCATAATATGTATGCTATTAGAATTTTTCTCTCACTTTGACAGAATGGTTGCTTCTTTCCCTGAAAAGTTGCAATATATATCTTGAACGATTTCATCATTCTCTCCTTTTTATGTAAGATTCGACATCAGACAAATTTCTTCTCTTTAAAACATTTAAATATATTTACAATTTTAATAGATTCTGAACTTTTTTATGTCTCAAATTTCTCAGTTTTAGTTTATTGATTTCACTGTAAGCACACATAAACACAAATAAAGAGCTCTCATTATTTACAGAAAATATTAATATGCAAATGCCAAATGTACCATTATATTTTTTAATATAAAGAATAATAAAGCTTTATAATTCAGTTTAATATTATTATTATTAACTATTAAGTAAATAAAAAAACAATCTTTTTATAACTTCATGCTTCAGCCGGAACGTTTTCACGGGGGTACCCCAGCATTCTCAATGGTACCTTGGTGCTTGAAGTCTCTGCAAATGCGATGTTTCTTCCAGCTGCCGCTATTTTTAAGTATGTGGCGCCACTGCTGATCCAGCCCCGCTGCATCGTTGCCATTACAAGAAAAAGGAAAACTCAAAATCTCAACTGCTTCTCTATACGCGGCATAATTGTGATTATGGTAATTCGCTAGTTTTTTAACATTTTCGAACCTAATATTTATTTCTTAATCTCTATTAACTTTAGTTAGTGCAGTGGTGATTTTTCTGGTGGATATATCATGGCTATGCTCTTCCATTCTAGTTCTGATTTTTCGTTTTGTCTTGCCAATATAACATTTCTCATAATTATCATTATCTGAATAATCTGGGCTATCATTATCAATAATTATCTAATAATTATCATTATCTGGGCTGGATCAGCAGTGGCGCAACACACTTAAAAGTAGCAGCGGCTGGAAGTAACATCACATTTGCAGAGACTTCAAGCACCAAGGTGCCGTTGAGAACACTGGGGTACCCCATTGAAAACGTTCCAGCTGAAGCATGAAGTTATAAAAAGATTGTTTTTTTATTTAATTAATAGTTAATTTGTATACGTCATAGAATAAATATGAATAATAATTTTTTTTTTTTTTTAAATAATGCGAGGAAGTGATTAAACAAAAAGTTTTAATAATAAAATATTTACAAAGAACAAACTATTCTTTTTTTATTTTTTTATTTTATTAATGAATATTTTAAATAAGTAAAAAGTTTGTTTATGCATTTGTTTAAAATATAAGGAAAGAAATCAGGTTCATACTTTGCTTTTGCCTGGGAATTACACTGATCAACGAAATCTAGAAACAAAAGTATAAAATTATTATTGTTGTTATTGTTACAATTCCTCATCAGTATTAAAGCATCAACAACATTCAATATGAATCTGTTAAATTTTTGATCTGATAAACATTGTTTTTCAACATAACTTAGGATCCTTCTCATTATCAACACCTATCCACTTGGCGGTGTTTGGCACTTGTGATCCTTCACTTCTTTCGTTGGATGTTCTCCTTTTTTCCAGAAGGTGGCACCAGGTGGAGTTAAGGCCAATGTTGCATGCTTCCGAATGGTAAAAAATTTCAATTGTTTCATGAAACAGTGCATAATATGGATTGTTGAACTGGCTATTTTCTTTACTACTTTCTTATTACTACTTTACTATTCTATTCTATTCCTATTTCCTTTACTACTTTACTATTTTCTTTACTGTGTTTTTTAAAACGCGGATTAAAGAGCATATTAACAATATAAAGTCTGAAAAGACTAAGTACCACAGCCCTAGCATAAACTTATCAAAAGGAAGATATTAAAATTAGTTTTGACAAAGTAAAGAAAATAGCCCAGTTCAACAATCTACATTACGCACTGTTTCGTGAAACAATTAAAATTTTTTACCATTCGGAAGCATGCAACACTGGTGAATCAAAAACCGACCTTGACTCCACCTGGTGCCACCTTCTGGAAAAAAGGAGAGCATCCAACGAAAGAAGTGAAGGATCGCAAGTGCCAAACACCATCAAGTGGATAGATGTTGACAATGAGGGGGATCCCCCTACAAAGACAGTACTTCACCATAGAAAATCCACTTCCTGAAACTGAAAGTAATGTGATTATAATTTTAATAAACATTTTATGCACTTAGACTTTTACTGTTATTTTTATCTTTTTTTTTTTTTTGTAATATTTTATATATTTGTAATAATAATAATATCAAATAAGATTTTTATTTCTAAATGAGGTTAATTACATATGATTAGTTTGCAAATTTCAAGAATCCAATTTATAATGTAGTTTAAATTTAAAATTGTTTTAAAATATTTACAAATGCAGGGAAAAGAGATGTATTTAGAGAAATAATTTACAATTCTTGAAATTATTATACTTTATTATCGTTCCTATGCAGTTTTATTATTATTATTAAAATGACTACCACAATAAATAAAAAATAACATTTTTTGTTCTTATATGCACATTATAAATATATACTCGAATAGGTTATTATATAAAAACTAGTTAGCCTTTCACCCAACAAGCAATCAACATTTCCATATTTGTTGCTTGCATATTATCCCAACAAGCCATATTTGAAAAATCAAAAATAGTGGCCAAATGCCATGATAATAACAACCAATAATTAAAAAATATATATGTATTTAAAATTTATTTATTTTTCATTAAAATAAAGAATTTGTTATGAAAATAATCTTCAGTGCAAATTCATCAAAATTGTTGCTAGTTTTATTTGTTACGTGATAATAGTACCTAAATACTGCAAATTTATTACTTTTTTCTTCTCATGCCAATATAAATTGTTTATCATCAATTTATATATATATATTTAATAATTACATTTTTTTTTATATTATAATAAATCGGCTGAAATCTATGTAATGCAAATGATATGCTTTTTTAAAATCTTCTTTCTTTTTATCTATCTTTTCTTTTTATTTTATTTATTTAAAATAACTGATAAAATTTTATTTCAATACATTGTTACAGTTGTGACATCATTTTTTCTGTTAAATTAAACTCAAAAAAATAAAATAAATGGAAACATGGATAATATTTTATTCTCTTCATTTCAATACATTGTTCCAGCAGCAATGACATCAGTTTCAAGCATTAGTTTAAAGAAACTTGGGCTTTGATTATTATGGAAATAATTAAAAAAAAAAAAAAAAAAAACCTACCCAATACATAAAACTGAAATATAGAAATATTTGAGCTCTAAAATCTAAATAAATATAGAAAATAATTAATAACAGATTTAAGTATTTTTTATAGATTTAGCTGCAGAAAAATATACCTATTTCAAGGGTGAAACTACCTAACATGCAAAAACCCTGAAAACTGCTACTTTGATGCAGAATGAATGATGAGGGGAGACTTGTTAATAATATATCATAAAGCTATTATTAAAAGTATTTATTTATACCCATAACAGTGATACTTAGTGAGTTGTTGATTCATTATAAGGTAAATTAAACATTTAAAATTAAAAATTTGTATAAAAACAAAATAACAGCAAGATTTTCAGAATTTCTGAATTTGGGTGTAGCCCCTGAAAAGTTTCACCTCTGATATTTTTATTATTATTATTTTTTTTTAAATTAGGCATGAGAATTTTCCGCGGATCCGCGATTTTCCGGGGTTTTTTTTTTGTGATTTTTGTTTATTTCGCAGTTTTTTTGTTTTGTTAAAATCGAACTCCAATGATGATCAGTGTTCAAACACTCCACGAAAAACTGTAGATTCTCAATCTTTTTCCATCCAAAATATAAATGTCAATATTCATTTTAAGCATGCTTTATCAGATTCTATAACATATAAAAGAACAGAATTATTCAATATTTCTCACTCATGTAATTTTTTTTTGTCCTCCCCCCCCCCCCCTTTTTCCTTTCTAACCATTGCCAATCAAACATTCTGCAGGAAGCTTTTGATTTTTGAATATTTATCCATCCACAACAAAAATGTCAATATTAATTTTAAACTTGCTTTATGATATTCTAGAACCCATAAAGAAGTAGAATTGTGTTTAATATTTCTCCTTCATGAACTACTTCCCCCCCTTCCTTTTCCCGTTTTCCACCACCAATCAATGTTATTAAATGTTGATTGCCAGCTAGTGTTTTTTTTTTTTTTTTCTAAACACATGTTTTCTTGTGTTGATGTGTTATTCTTTTAGTTTAATTTGTCACTTTTAAAATATTTTGTATAGTTTTTTCCTGTGAGCATTATTTTTCATTTGAAATACATTTTAAGAACACATTTATATAGTTTTCCCCGCGCGTTATTTTTCATTTGAAAATAATTTTATGAACACGCATGTTTCCTCTTTTTTCAATTTTCTGCACTCTCATGCCTGTAATAGAAATGTGGTGACAAGTGTTGTTTAATAAATAATTTTAAATAATAAAAAATGAAGATTATTGAATGAAACAAAATTACCTACCACACTCACATTCTCCATCACGTATAATTCTAAATGTAAAAGAAGTTCGAGGAGAACGATGACAGAGGGTTAAGCGAGAGCCTTCATTTGTTTTGATGCAAAGAACATCAGTTTTTCGTGGAGTTATACTAAAAAAAATAACAGGAATTGATATTAACAATAAGAATAATACTTAAATTGCTACCAAGAGGGTGCAGCCCCTGTCACTACTGGTGGCCAAATCTCACATTATTCTATGGGAAAATTTACTATCAACATTACTCATTACCTAATGAATCTTTTTCAATTCCATTTTCATATTTAAAAAACTCAGAAATGTTAAATTAGTCCTAGTAATTTAGAAAATTATTTTTAGAATTTTTAATATTTCATTTTGAAACAATTAAATGTGAAGCTATGAAGTGTGAAAAATGTACTTACTTCATTTTTCCCACTTTTTAGCTACAAAATGAAATATTGAAATATATATATATATATATATATAATGATGATCTATTAAGCATAGTAGCAGTAGTGGCACTAGAGAAATTCCCTGACGGGGGGACACCACCTTCCCGACAGGGGGGCACTACATAAAGAGAGTTTATTATATAAGTATTTATCAAAAACTGCAATACTGTTAATAATATTACTGTTAATATTTGTACCATTCCATTTGTTAATACTTCCCGTGGTTTTGGAGATCATCCTGCCACAGACAGACATTTTCGAAAAATATCGTGGTCAAAACGCATTCTGGACCTCTCAAAATGCATATATTCATGGAAAACTGAAAGCTGAAAATTTTTACGAATGCAATACTTTCTTCTATTGAATATAGAATGGAAAAACTGGAATGCTCCAAATTTGTACAAGGAAAGAAAAATGCTGCCAAAAGTAGAAAAACTGAAAAATTTGTATTCTCCCCCCATCGAGAGATGCCCCGATTGGGGGTCACAGGCACCCTGATGGGAGGCCTGTGCCCCCCCCCCCCAGCCCCCTAGCTGGCACCACCTCTGCATAGTAGAAGCCAAGACACAGATACAAGATCACTGAAACACCAATGACCAATAAGATCAAAAAGTTCTTTATGTAAGAGAAGTTCAGAAAAATGAAAAAAAATTTCATCAGGGGATGAAATTCAAATAATTAAAGAAACCAGATTTATTAATTAACAGCCTGCAAAACAAACAAAACAGTAAACTAACACACAAATCTTAACTTAAAAACATAAACTTATCAAAATTAATGAAAAAATAATTTAAGAAACTTAAGAAAGGAAGGAGGCAGGCGGCAAGACTTGTTACTTGCCTGTGGGGTTAAACTAGTTTCATGCTGGCAACACTCCCCCAGCCTGCCAAGACCAGAATAGAGGTCATATAGATTTTAAAAAGTAAAATTTCAAAGCAGATGAATAATAATGAAACTACGAAGCAACAATGAAATTTATTGAATGAATTTAAAACATGATAAATTTAATGCTTGTGAATTTTCTAAATGTGAAACCAGAATTTAAAAAAAAAATAAAAAAAGTATTAGGTAATGAGTAATTCTTTCTGATTACAAATTTCTCCATGGAATAATATGGGGTTTGGGGTGGCAATGATAGATGATGCACCTTCTTAATATTACTCTCTATAAAAAATATATTTTATTCATTTTGCCTTAGAAGTATGATATTACAATTTCATTACAAATAGTAATAATTTACATGAGTCAACATTTTTGTTTATATTCTTTTGTGCTTTATATAGAGGATCACTGTAAAAAATTTGTGTAATGTTTCTTCATAAAACTGGTGACAGCCTTGCATCCTCCAATTTTATGGAGTAATGTTACACGATTTTTTTACAGTGATTATTTGATTGTGTAAATGATAATATTTACATTTTCCTTAATTTAGTTGCATATTTTATTAGTAATCCTAAATGTTTTGAAATTCAACATCATTGAATAAAACAATATGGCTCATTCAAACATTTTTAGTAAATATATCATTTTCTTTTCTTTTCTTTACCATAAACATGTACTTTTGATTATTATTATTTTATGTGCGAGTCTATTTATCATGCAAAAACAACTACTAATGTTACGGTGCAAAAATTTTCTTACATTTATTTTATTTATTATTATTATTATTATTATTATTATTATTATTATATATATATATATATTTTTTTTTTTTTTTTTTTTTTTTTTTTTTTTTACAGTAATTTACTATAACATTTATTATGTATGGCCAATATCTATGTTAAATTTTCATTTGAGCAAATTTACAACAGAAAATTGTGTAAAATATTATATATGTGTATAGAAAGAAAAACGAAAAGAAAAAGAAGACTATTCAACAAATAAAAACACAAAATCCTAAAAAAACATAATCCTAATATGTATTTGATTTTCAACAGTTTTGTATTAAATATCTTAGAAAATTGTATATATTCATCAGTTATCATACTGTTAAAATTTGATTATATATGTATGTCTGATTATATTACAGAGTATCAGTGAAAAATCTTTCCAACCAAACTAAGAACAAAATTTATATGATTTTATAAATTTATAAAAAGTTAACTGCTAGAAAAAGGTTTTCACATTATAGTAACAGCATAAGAATTATATCATACACTATTAAAATATGATTGTGTGTAAGTTTAGCTATATCTTTACAAAATGTTTAATGCAGAAGGTAACAAAAATTGTGTAATACCTCAAGGATTATGAGTTGACCATGTAAATTACATTTTTCCAGTTAGTTAAAGATATCAACTTAAAACTCAAAGTGAATACAATATAAACAATGCAACATTCTGCTTGAAAAAAAAAAAAAAAAAAAAAAAGTTCTCCTACAACAGGACCAATTGCCTGGAGTGCTTATGTAGCAAAATACAACCAATAACAATGAGATATATAAGAGAAACCCTAAAACTGAAAATTACATTTTAAGAGATTTCACAGAAATTGTTTTTAGTTTTTATTTATAAAGTTAAATAAAAATAGTGCTTCAGTTATAATTTAAAATATAAAACTGCTTTTAAGATACCATTTTTACAGTTTGATTTGACAACCTATTATTTCTAACTTAAATAATGACAATTAAAAGGTTATTTGAGCCCCTTATTTTCTGATTTCTTATGAGTTATTAGAATATTTGTTGATACTTTTAGTTAAAAAAAAAATATATCAATAATAATATTTAATTAATAATACATAAATAGTTATTTATTTACCCATGTTTCCAAACGTAACGACTTTCTCCAGTCATTATTAAAAGACTTCTCCTAGGAAGTACAATAGGTACACTTTTTTTTAAAGGATGATAAAAATCCATTACAACCTTTGAAAAAAAAAAAAAAAAGTTTATAATTTATATTAAATGAGCATATGAAATTAGGTACAATTTTCATTAACTCTAGACATCTTAAAATTAAAATACAATTAATATAAATAATCCAAAAAACCAACATCCTTTTTCTTTTTCATAATGCAGAAGATAAAGGGTTAAGAAAAAAGAAAATGGAGACACTACATCACTAAAACTAAATTCAAAAACTGGCGTACAATCAATAGAAAGATGTTAAAACTTCTTCACACACCATAAATTTTAAGTCAGCACAACCGGTTTCGAAAGGATGTAGCGTTTCCTCATCAGGTGCAAAAAAACACGTGCTACTGCCTTGAGGCAAAAGCAAGATGCACCTGACGCTTTTTTGCACCTGATGAGGAAAGGCTACGTCCTTTCGAAACCGGTTGTGCTGACTTAAAATTTATGGTGTGTGAAGAAGTTTTAATATCTTTCTAATACATCACTGGGTACCAAGGATAGGGCAGAGGGGGCAGGCCGTCTGAGCCTCTGAAGAAACGTAGCCTGTATGTATATTTATCTAGTGAAGTTCTTATTCCATTATTTTAATCCGAGACATTTCCTCCCTTTAAGCTGTAGATTCCTGTCTAAAAAACCTTAATGTACAAAAAGTAACCGCAGTGCGATAACTCTAAAAACAAAAAAATTCCTTTATGTAAAGCTTAACTAAGGCAGAGCAAGCTCTCTTGTTGGGTTAGGCTTCCGAATCAATCTTAAAACTTACTTCAATACCTTTTTCTAGTACTATTAAACTTAAATGAAGAAGTGCAGGAGGAGCCTCAATATAAGAAGGGTTCCAATTAGGGAGACCCAGTAAGATTTTCACCCCAGGCCTTGAGAGCGGTAGGTCTGCCACAGCAATACATACAAAAGAATTTATTTCTATGATGAATTAATTTACCTTGGATTTCTTTATTCATGATGATCCTTCCATCAATGAACTCGACACAACATTGGATGGATCATCTGTAGTACTGAGATTCTTTCTCTTCCCTCTATATCTTGATTTCAACATTTTGTGCCAATTAGGACAGAATTGTTGTCCCTACATGCATTTTTGTAGGTTAATATTTTAATGGTATAGCTATTATTGCAATAATTGGCAAGTTTTTTAACATTATTAACTTTATTTCAATGGTTTTGCTGTTATAATTGGGGAGTTTTTTAATGTTACTATAAATTAAAGGGACTTCCTTATTTTATAATCACTGTTTTTGTGGAACTGGTGGGCAGTTAGGAAGTTTTACTATAAACATCCGTACAAAAGTAGACGATAGGTATAAAAAGATTGACTACCCTTAATTTAGAAAACTAATACTATAAACAATATAATTCTGAAAGTTTGATACTGTGTGCCACAGATTAATATTATTTTCTAGAAAAAAGTAACATTTGTTTCAAAATTTAGTCACATCAGACTTTTATTTTGACCATACTTACGAAAATACACAGATTTAACCTTGGAGAAATATATAAGAGGAGTTGGCATATACGACATGCAAAGGAAGTTCACAATTGTCTACTTAAGATGGCTGCCACAATAGTTGCCAAGACTACTGTAGGAGCCATATTGAGTCTACCGAATCATTAGCTAGTTCTATGTTTTGAAAGTCTTTATTCATCAACCTTAATTAATTTTAGAAAATTTGGAGTGGAAGGATGATTTTTATACCAACTATGTGAAAAATACCAGAGCCGGGAATCGAACCGGGGCCTTCCGCTTAATGTGCGGATGCTCTACCACTGAGCTACCCTGGGTGATAACCAGCTAGGCATCACTACCTAGTCACCAGCTTGGTATCACTGCCTAGCTGGTTATCACACAGGGTAGCTCAGTGGTAGAGCATCTGCGCGTTAAGTAGAAGGCCCGGATTTGATTCCCGGCTCTGGTATTTTTCACATAGTTGGTATAAAAACCATACTTCCACTCCAAATTTTCTAAAAATAGTTCTGTGTTATTTAATTTATTTAACAGCTTTGAGACCATTGTTACAATGATTCTCATCCAGTGTTGGCAGATTGGGGACTTATTTTTTATTCAATATCCACCACTAAATATTAATTTTGACGGTTGCCTAATCATTTTGAAGATTGATCATCTATTATGTATATCAGATATAATTTTTTTTTCAGATTTATTGGCGACTATTGAATAAAAAAAATCCCTAATCTGGCAATACTGCTCTCATCTTAAATGGTCCATAGTGCATAATTTCACAATAAAATGCAAATTTTCTTATATATCTGTGTTATTTTAATGGCTTCTATTGTTTCAATTTTGGCTTCATGTTTTCAGACATGTCATCTCCTTTTATGTCTTTCCTCCAATACTAAGAGGTTTAAAAAAAAAAAAACAATAATTTTTATAAAAGCTGTTTCAATCACCTAATATCAGTTATTTGCAGACTTAAATAATAGTACAGTAGAGTGCCGATTATCCGAACTCCAATTAACCAAACTTCCAATTATCCAAACAGCTTTTCTCTCTATTTATTTTTCTTTATCCGAACTTCCAATTATCCGAACAGCCTATTTCTCCCCTTTGAATGTTTGGAAACGACTATGAAATGACTCGAACGGCAGAACAATGCAGATCCTATTCAATTAACATGTCTAAGAAGAATTCAAGATATGGCAGCATTCAAAAGAATGTCTTCTTTGAAGCATGCAGCAATCAAAAGCTTTTTTGCTTAAATTATAATTAAATTATAATCTCTAGAGTTAAGAAACAATAGTAATAAATAATAATAATAATATTTTAAAATATTATATAAAATAGTGGCATAAACATCCCTGACCATGAATTTTTTAATTTAAAAATTTTGTAAGTTATTTGGAATTTACGATTTACTTAACATAGCAGAATAAGGCAAAATTGAGCATAAATGTCCATTTTGAGGATCATAAATATATCAGACAACTTCAAAATAACATTTATGGTATTTATTTAAGTTATGATATTTGTTATTTAGTTCAATAATTTTTTATTTTTAAACACGCCAGCACAAATTGGTGCTACCAGTCCTAAGCCTGGATAAAGTATGAAGGTTTTTTTGATTGTCACAGTATCCCTTAAATTGTCTGTCCAATTATCCAAACTTTTGCTTATCCGAACTAGGGTCTGTCCCGACGTGTTCAGATAATCGGCGCTCTACTGTATTAATGATGCCTTAGTATATTTTGATGAAATATATTAAACACTGAACTAAATTTTTCCCAGAGCACTGACGTAATAGATAAATAACTGTAAACAGTAATTACAGATTTATGATGCATACTTGAGAACCTAAACTGAGTGAAATTATTCCATCTTCAAAAGCAGAATGTGTATCAATATGAGGAGGAATACCTATAAAGAATAAATCAAATTAAAACAAAACTATTTTGAAATAGGATCAAAAGTTTGAATTACATTTTTTTTTTTTTTTAAGTGTGATGATAACAAGCCAGCATTATAATTATTGAAAAGAAAAGTATTGATGTTGGAGAAATTCTTACTCTATTAATTCCAAATCGAGTATAAGATATCCTGGATTGCCAAATTAAAAATTTGTCACAAGATTGTATTTTCTAATAAAACCTTTTTGAAAAAAAAAAAAAAAAATTCATCTGCATGAAATGTTTTTAGTAAATTTTATGTTTTTGAGGATGCTGAATCCAAAAGTAAACACCAGTTCTGCCCATTGTGTACTTTTTTTTTTTTTAATAATAGAGCTTTACAATAAAAAATTACTTATTTTATTACTTTGAATTAAATATATTCCTTCTCATAATTAAACAAATAATTACTTCTCAATATATTTAACATTCTGTATTCACTCTTTTTAGCTATGAAACCTTTTATTCTTTCTCTCTCTCTTTCTGTTTTATGACTTTCCAAACATGCTTATAATCGCCTCTTCCACTACTCCCCATCGCTCCTATTTTCCATTTTGTATTATTTTTCAGATTCACTATTATAAATATTGTTTTAAAGTAAGAATTAATTATTGAATATGGTTTTTTTAATCAAAATAGGGTACCAGATTTCATGTTTTCATGCAAAATTAAACTTAAAAAAAAAAAAAAAAAGGGTTTAAAAAAAATTGACATGATGGAAATTTTTTTCAGTTTTAGCGAGCAAAAAAAAAAAAAAAAAAAAAAAAAAAAAAAAAATCTACAGTTTTTTGGCTGCAAACCTGTGTAATCAAAGACAGACTCAGTAGCAGAAATTTCTGTATTTATTTACAGCAAAACAAAATTTATCTGTGATCCAGAAATGCCTTATGAAGATCAGAAATAAAATTACAGCAATTAATAAATTATGTACAATTTATATCTGAAAAAGAAAGAAAAATAAGAATTTGCAAAAAATACAGTAATCTAATCTAGAGCAGGATACGAAATTTCCGCTCGCTGCCATGCTGCACTGTTTCTGCCACTGAGTACTGTCATTCTTCTTTCTTCATGTACTCAATAAATATGGGTATAAACAAGGTTATTTTACTGCTATATTATTTATTTCTTATATTTATCTTTATTTTTTTATTATTTTTTTAAACATATATTAAAGTATCAGAAGTACATAATACAGTTAACTCTCATCAAGCCATGTTTGTTTAAAATAATAAATTTCTCATTATTACATACAAAAGTAGAACCAAAGTTAAAGTTTATAGGAAATGGATATAATAGTCATCATAAAAGCAATCTATATTGTTCATTGATTATCCTTTTTTGGCTTACTGGTTACTTTCTTCAGAAAAAAAAAAAAAAAAAAACACTTCCCAAAATCTTTTTAATTAAAGTTTATTGACATGAAAAAGTGCAATAATAATATGTTTAATCTCTTTCACTGGGTGCTGTAGCACTATGGGAGGTATAAAACAATTTTATCAATTATTTGCAAATGTTTTAGACAATAATTTTAAATAACTGTAATGTTTAGATACAATTAAGAATTATATCTAAAGAAGCTTGGTCGATGGTTACTCAGAAAAAAAAAAAAAAAAAAAAAAAAAAAAGATAACTTATTTTTTGGATATATTAATAACTATTACTGTACTGTCATCCTTCTTTCTTCATGTACTCCATAAAGTTATCTATATGAACACAAATAATACTTTAAGTACTACAATGTGTGTGTCATTGTTTATAAATATATATTTGAAATTGGTTTTGCATACTATTTTTCCTGAGTTATAGTTTTTAGTGGAGAATTTGAGAAAAAAAACTTTTATTCCTATTACTATGTATGTATATGTGTATAATAAGTGTTTTATACTGTCATGTAAAACTTTGGGTATATGACCACCTGTTATCAGGGTTATGTCTAAAACCTTTAAGAAGGACCCTACATCCTGCTTGCCCTTTGAAATTCAATAAGCACTCTGGATGCCCCTAAAAGAACAAAAATGCACACTCTTTGTCTTCTAAAACCCACCCATCTTGCCGCCTAAAATATGTCTTACTTAATTTAAATTTAAAATGAAGCACAATTAATTAAAAATATATTAGTAAACACCTTACTCCGGCTTCATCATTACTTGCAAGAAGCTTTTCTTGGGCAGATCCTCCCCTTTATCAATTGCAAACTTGTTGAAGTGGGCCTTGACTATTCATAGCTTCGTCTTGATCTTTCAGCAAGTAGTGCCACTGGGGATCGATCTTGGCAGACTCGTGGTCATTAATGGCAGCTTGAATTTTAATTATCTCAATGGTTTCTCTACAGAGCGCATACATAGGGTTGTTATAGTTGGCTATTTTTGTTACGTCATTAAATTTTATATTCATTTCGCTTTCCTGATAGGTTCTAGCAAGAGCAGTGGTGCATTTTAAATACCATAATAAAAATACAGGATGTAATATAGGAGTCACAAAGAGGAAAATAAAAACTCGTCTAAATGAACACAAAAACAATATAAAATATGCCAAATGCACCACTGCTTTTGCTAGAACCTATCAAGAAAGCAAAATAAATATAAAGTTTAATGACGTAACAAAAATAGCCAACTATAACAACACTATGTACGCATTCTTTAGAGAAACCATTGAGATAATTAAAAATCAAGCTGCCATTAATGATCACGAGTTTGCCAAGATCGATCCCCAGTGGCACTACCTGCTGAAAGATCAAGACGAAGCTATAAATAGCCAAGACCCACTTCAACAAGTTTGCAATTGATAAAGGGGAGGATCCTCCCAAGAAAAGCTTCTTGCAAGTAATGATGAAGCCGAAGTAAGGTGTTTACTAATATATTTTTAATATGTCTTACTTGGCCCAAAAACATACTGCCTTTGCCTAAAAATAGTGCTCTAATTGTTTTACTTTTAAATAATATGACAGATTTCTACAACCTTCAACAATAACAAAAAAAAAAAAAATCCTAAATTTATAAACAAAAATACCAATCAAAGTGACACCAATAATTTTTCAGAAACTGCATTTATAAGCACATAATTTTTGCAATATTGATGATAATTTTTTGAAATGTTAGATGCCCCGTTACACCTCCACAAATGTGTCTTCTTTTTAATGGTATCTTGCCCAATTTTTCCTAAATACTAGCACCCTGTCCTTTTTCAAACCTAGGAAGAATTCTGTATTACAGTCAGGGCCGAAACTAGAGGGGGGCGAGCGGGGCATTTGCCCCGGGCGCCAGATGAAGAAGGGCGCCGAAAAAGGCTGGTTTGTTGCCTTATTTACGCATTAAAAAAAAAAAAAAAAATTTTTTTCAAAGTTAAAAAAAAAAAAAAAAAAAAAAAAAAAAAAAAAAAAGAAGAAGGAAAGAAAAGAAAGAAAGAAAAAGTCAAATTCTTTTACTCAGGGCAATTTGAACAAAGAAAAAAAAAGTAGAAAGAAGATTAATAGATAACAGAATTCATTTACAAGGAGAAGCATGGTGGATAGAGTGTTCTCCAAGACTAACAATATTCTTTTAAGGTTAGTGAGTGTGGTAAAATATTCTCGCAATCGAAGAAGAGTAATTTACAAGTGGTTCCTGACTTTCGGCCAAGGTTTTTAAAAAGTAAATGGTTGGAAAATATGTAGTATATTTGATTAAACTTCAGAAAGCTCTTTAGAAATTATGATTCATAAGGAAGCAAAAAAAAAAAAAAATTCTCAGGGCGCCGTCGTGACTATTAAAAGTGTGACTATTAAAATATTAAAATAAGTATGTCAAAATAAGGCCATAATGTTATAAAACAATCCAGTGCACTAAAAGATGAACGCTCAGCTTGCAGTATAAACAGAAACTGAACTCATCCAGCCTTACTAGTGATTTATAGACTTTTCGAGATAGTTCTACTCTAGAAACTACTGAATTAACCTGGAAAATTTTGCAAGTCGGTTTCTATTGAAGTTAGATCTTCTAAACTTTGGCTACTCTAAATTACAACTTTTTGCCAAAATTGGGTGCCAAATTGCGAAATCTTTCGCCAAGTCACAAAATTTGCCGCTAATGCCTATTTCCATGGAAGTGAAGAAATCTGCCATCTATTTCCATTTTAACTGTAATACCGTGTATAAAGTAATACGTAAAGAAGTAGACAGGCTGTTGTCAACAATAATTATAGTAATGACTCTTTCCTTTTTATATTCTCATTAGTGATTTCTAGAACTTTTGATGAAGTTAGTTCTGAGCAAGAAAACAGTAGATCATGCCAGCTTCCAAATTTCGGCAATATTAAGCCAATATTTTTCACCAAAATTAATGCCAGGTTGCCAATTTTGTCACCAAAGCATTGACTCTGCGATCAGTTGTCATCTACATTGGTGATGAGTTTAGTGACATCACGAGATTAGCGATCAAATTTGGCAGAAAATAGTTTAGGATTGCCAAAATCAGCAAGCCCTTTCTCAGTTTTATCGGAGTTAATTTTTTCTATATATTATGCATTGTTTCTCGCAGCTAATTGTTTGTCAAAGAGTGCAAAAGTAGGCTATTTGCTCAGAAGCGAATTTTGTTGAACTCTAAGCTATGCTTTTGCCTATGAGAGATTTTGTAAAAAGCTGTAGAATATTATTTCTGAACAAACGATATTCTTATTTTTGTGGTGTATATAATCCTATTACCATGAAGTTAGTGGTTCTAATAATAGTTTTCTTGGATTGGTTCCGATAATATTCATAGACTAGAACCTGCCTTTCTATTTTATTTCCTGAAAATGATTTAAAAAAAGATTATCTACAAATGGCACTGCTCTGCATGAAGATCGGCCCCAACGCCATTTTTGCAAATTCTTATGTAAAATAAACACCTGAATACGATTATGACGCCCATTTTGCCCTATAACCTACCATTATTTGGGGACGCTCCCCTATTTTTATCATTTTCTGGTATTTTTATGGCTATAAATTTGATTTGAAAGGGGTGAAGGGAATGTTTTAACTGTTAAATGTCTTTTGAGTGGCTACAGAAATGAAAAATTCTAAAACGTGAACATTTGCAGCAAGGGGAAAATTTAGGGGGAGGAGGGGGATTCGCCACTGAAATTACAAATTACATTTTTTATATTTTATTAATCAATTATTACTATTATTTATTATAAATTATATTTTTTTTATTTCAAAGTATTAAAATAACTTTTTACCATTCTCTAAATCAAATTTATGGCCATAAAACTACCAAACAATAAGAGAATGGGTGGCGTCCCGAGAAAACGGTGGTTGATTGGGCAAAATGGGGGGGGGGGGGTCATATTCGGATTCAGAAGATCATTTTACATGAGAATCAGCAGGAATGGTATCAGGGCTCGAATTTTTTTTTTTTTTTTTTTTTTTTTTTGCAGAGCAGTGTATTTAGACAGCTAACGGTTATCTCGCACTTGATGGATATGAGTAGTTTTTAGATACTTGTTCATATCTATTAAAAGTTAAATATTTCTCTGTTTATTTCTCTGCAGTATAGTTGATGTAACGACTATAATATTCAAAATATCATTTTAAATTCTCTCAAAATGATGATATTTTCAGTTTTAAAAGTAATTGAATATGAAATTTACATTTACTTGTTTTAGAATTGCCATTTATAAATACCATTAATTTAAGAGAGAGGGAAAAAAAAAAGAAACTATCATTAAACCAGTAAAAATAAATAAATAAATAAGAATAATAACTGTAGCTTAATTTAAATCTTTCTCTATAATATGCTTTTCTTCTTTTTTCCCCCTAAAATAATGCTTTGATTCACAACTTCAATTTTTTTTTTTTCTTTCAAGAAATGTTATAAAGATATAAAAGATATACGTTAAAATAAAAATCGTAATAAAGATCGGCTGGTTGTAGCTCTACTTGTGCTTGTACATTTTTACGCCTGGCGAAGTGCCATGCTAAGTTTTTCGACACGAAACACATGTTGCGATTCTGTTTTGTTTTGTAAACTCTGTTTTTCATAACAAGCATATAATGTATAAAGTTTGTTAAATTCCGTCCTGGAGATGCTGAGATATAGCTATAAGAAAACGTGGCATAAAAGTGCTGCAAGTCGAGCGATATATATCAAAAACTAGACATCACCAGTTTATGTCAGAATTCAACTGCACACTAGGTTTCATGGAATTCCGAACATGCAGTTCATAAATTAGTTACAGTATTTGTGTCCTATACAGACACACACACGCATCCGTTAAATATAATAATAATACATTTCAAAATCTGTAAATTTGTCAAAAATTTGAATTAAATTCAATATTTACTTCTTATGAATGCAGTTGAAAATAAAATGGCCATAAAAACTTTGTAAAATTTCCTTTGAAATTTTAATTTCTGGTTGGGGGGGGGGGGGGGGTGCGCCAAAATCCCTCCTTGCCCCGGGTGAAAAAAATCCTAGTTTCGGCCCTGATTACAGTGGACTTTCATTAATATGGACAAATATCATTGGTCCTTGATTGTCCACTGTAAGAAAAGTTTTCTGTATCTAAAAGTAATCAAGCAGCTAATTTTTTTATTATTTAAATGGCTGAATATAACCAGAAAGTGCCAGTTTTGAATGTAACAATGATTTTGGGAATGCTATAGTTTACTTTATCCTAAAAATTATTAATGCTCCATATTTTCGATGAAATAGACTTTATAACTTATTAGCATATTCATCAGAAAAACAATAATAATAATAATAATAAATAAATAAATAAAGTTTGCCTCTTTTTTTTCTAAAAATTTTCTGTTACTAAACACCATATAAAATGAACTGCCAATTATTATTAATCCATTAAAAAATGTTTTACTGAAATTATAAAAAAAAAAAAAAAAAAAAATTATAAAGCATGTGTCAATAAAATAAATGCTTTTATATATATATATATATATAAATTAACAAATAAAAATAATATAATATACCTTGTCCAGGTAGATAATGGTTCACAGTTAACTGGTCAGGAATTTTAGTAATATAACCATTCAAAACTAGTTTCTCAAGGTGAGGGTAACAGACATCTGGAATTTTCTCATCTAAACATTTATTCTTATCAATGTTATTTTTTCCATAGATAAATTCATAACCATAGTGTTTAACTTTTCTATGTTTCAATGTAGTACTATCTTAAAAAAAAAAAAAAGAAGAAGAAGAAATTACATGAATACCTTTTACACGCCATTGTTCCATAAATGGAACATGGAATTAAAAATTAAATATCATGAATACTGAATACTGACTTGAAAAAATTATTACATATAATAGAAAGATGACTTGAATTTTTGAAATAGAAATTACAGTTCAATCATAAAAGGGGAAACGTACAGAAAATTATAAAAATGACCTATTTTACTGTTTTCCCTTTTACCCTACAGTTTAAAATTCACATAACTTAGAAAAATAAGCAAATGCTTCTAAAAATGGGCTGGCAAGTTTAAAATAGCTTACATTATTGAAATAAAATGAAATATAATAATATTAAAATATAATAACATTAAATTAATAATATTAAATATAATAATCTTAAATTATATTAAAAAAATTTTTTACACATTTTAATGATAGAGTTCTTTAAACTAAAGCATTAGAAGGCAAAATATGTAAAAAACTAATTTAAATTACACCCAGATCTGAATGTGGCGTGTAAAAGAACTCTATCATTAAAATGTGTAAAAAAAAAAATTTTTTTATATAATTTAAGATTGTTATATTTAATATTATTATATTTAATATTATTAATTTGATGTTATTATATTTTAATACTATTTTATTTTATTTTAACAATGTAAGCTATTTTAAACAGATCAAAAATTAAATTAAAATAAATAAATAAAAAGTGCATAAAGAGCATATAAGAAATAATATTTTGCAAAATAATATGTTTACATGCACACATGAAATTCATAAACATGTTTGAAAGTCCATTTATTTGTAAAAATTAATTAATGATTAGTCAAAATAGATTGTACAGCTAAATGAGTTAAAATTAATTTTAACAAATTAATATGTTTTGTAATATTAAAATCACTTAATTTTAGTAAGTATAACTCATAAAATGTTATAAGGCATTAAAAATTTTTACGTTTTCAAAGGAATAAATGAGTTTTAAATTATTATTTAATATAAAAAAATAAAGCTAAATGATTATTAGTTACCAATTTAAAAAGTTAACGCAATTATAAATGCACCACCTTCACAAAAATGTATACACTTTTTAAATAACTAATATCTATGCATACAAATTATTACATTTTATAGTAATTTTATACACATCAGTTATTATATGATGGCTAAAATGATATTTTTGTAAAATAAAATACATAAAATTTAATTATAAATAAATAAATGGCCGTACTTGAAATGCTTGCATAATATTTTCAGCACAGGCCCATGCCATCCTGAGTGCAAACTCGCTATCAGTGTATGCTTGCTTGACTGCCAACAGTAAATATTCTTCCTCTTCTCCTTCCTGAATAGGTGTCTCCCCTTGTCTATGTCTGGTATCTCATTTTTTTGAAACTGCACTCATTGCTAACTTCTTAATATGCTTAATTAACTTCTTCTTAATTACGAAAATCATCATTATGCCATGAACAGCAAAGCCGTGGAAATTATGAGCAATGAGCGCAGTTGCAACAAAAATGAGATACCGGACATAGACAAGGGGAGACACCTATTCAGGAAAGAGAAGAGGAAGAATATTTAGTGTTGGCAGTCAAGCAAGTACACACCGACAGCGAGTTTGCACTCAGGATGGCACGGGCCTGTGCCGAAAATATTATGCAAGCATTTCAAGTATGGCCATTTATTTATTTATAATTTAATTAGTATAGAAATGTTTAATTTATACCTTTAAGTAAAATACATACATTTTTACTAATTTAGTAAAGTTTTATATTATTATAAACATGAATATTTTTAATAAGGGTTTAAAACAGAATACATTATATAGAATTACATTGCACATTAACATTATTATACCTTCAGATTCTTCAAAATTTACTGCATCAAGTAACTCCTTCTCTTCATCTGCATTTACGAAATCCTCTAACAGGATAAGCCCATCTGGCCAAGTATCCTCAAAGTGAAATTCTTGTGGTAAATCAGAATCTATATAGAAAGATCAGAAGAGGAAAATTCTACAAAAAGATACTATTATGAGGATTATATAAATAAATATCCATAAAAATCTAAATTTTGGATTTTAAAGTATTTACACAATGAATATTTTTTAAAGTTTATTTCACACTTCAGATTTACATCCTTAGCAAAATTACATATTATAAAGAGAACAAGGCCGTAGCCAGGATTTTTTTTCGGGAGGGGCCCATCACATTTCTAATACAAGGTCATTGAATATGCTATAATAATACGCATACCCAATGAAAAAAACATACGCACACACAATCAAGGGCCTGATTAACACAGGGGCACATGGTGCCCCGGGCCCTGAGTAGCAAAGAGCCCTAAAACTGGCCCTGAAAATGCCCTTTTGCCTCTAAAAATGACAAAAGTGGTATCATAAAATGTAAAATTTTGTTAGTTTCATATACAGGTATATATATGTACTTTTGCTGATTCCTGCATAGTACGAATGGTGGGGGTGGAGCCCACAAAAGTGTGTTTACCCCGGGCCTCACAGGAAGTTAATGAGACCCTACACAAAAAGACCCTGATTAACTTCATGCGAGACCCGGGAAACACATAGTTTCGTGAGCCTGCCTCCTCCTCCATTGTGTACCAATAAACACAGGTACATATATACCGGTTTATAGGAGTAATATGTCAGAATTTGCACTATATGATACCATTTTTAGGGCATAAAAGGCTAAATGGCATTTTCAGGGCGAATTATATGGCCCCTGCTATTCAGGTCACATGTCTTACATGCCCCTGCTTTAATCAGGCTTTGCACACAAATCTTTCGTCTATATTTTCATATACAAATTCACTCAATACCAATCATTTTATTAAAACTTTTATTTATTAAAATTAATTTCCATGATGAATGCAGATGATTTGTTTCTAATAGAAATGTAACATTTAATATCCAAAGAAAGTCAATTTTATGTTCACTAACAATATCTTTAAAAAAGTTTTTTGCCCTTTTTCGTTTTGTTAAAAATGAGGAAAAAAAAAAGGAAAACTTAGATTCAAATTAACATACATTAATAGTTCAACTGTTAGTCTTAAAGATACTGACGAGTTCTTTTAAAAGATACCTATATCGAATAACTGTCCCCCTCCGGGGGGGGGAGGACTTCACCCCTAGGGAGAAGCGTTGCTCCTATGTGTCCAAAATTTTTTGCCTACTTGATTATTACTATGATAAATATAATTCTTATTGTGTACATTTATAAGAAATTTTGTACTATACCACCAAGTTAAAAACTGAGAAAAATTCAGACGGCAGCGTCACCTGTTGGACGATTTTCACCAAAAAGTGTTAGGCACTAATTTATGTCATGGTGCGGCTGCATATAAATGTATATGTAATTCTGTGCAGTGCAGTGGTTCCTGGGATACAATTGGAACAAAATATTTGTCACACACAAACAGACATTTTCTAAAAATGGTCAAATCGTATTCTGGATTTCTCAAAACATGTAAATCCATCGAAAACCGGAAATAAAAAATTTTTTTCGAATTAAATACTTTCTTCTATTGAATACAGAAGAAAGTAAAAAGATTGAATTCATGACGTAGGACAGTCCATTATAGCTTTGACAAGAAGATGGATGAAATTAAGCGAATAAATGTAGCGAGATTAAGGTTGAATGGGTTTTACGGCGCTCTAGAGCTTAAATATAGAAAAGAAAGAACGTAACGGGAAATTTAATTAAATCAATAGGTTTTATTAAATTATTTTTAAATCCTTTTTTTTTTCAAGACAGCAATGTTTGCCTGATACATACTACAAGAAATAAGTTTTTCATCATTTATTTCGGGGGGAGGGGGGTCGTCGCTCCCCCCCTTGCCTACGGCCTTGAAAGAGAAAAATGGAGGAGGGGAGGGGGGGGGGCAGATTTAGATAAAATGAAAAACTTTCTGTAACCATAACATATATTAAAAGATTTTCAATATATTAAAATCACACAAGCAACAGATTTTGAAGAAAATCATATTTTATTGAAATTTATATTTCCGACTGAGTGAAAATAATGCCTGAACCGGGAGTCGAACCCCAGATCATTGACTTACAAGGTCAAGGCTCTACCAATTGAGCTATCCAGGCTGACAACCGGTGGACATTACTCACTCAGACAACCTTTTAGGCAGAAAACATCTGGTCTATCATGTAGATAGCTCGACAGAAATACGCCGCAGGTAAAGGAAAACACCATTAAACAATGGGAGAAAGAATTACAATATATTAAAATCACACAATCAACAGATTGGGAAGAATAAATTTCAATAAAATATTTTCATAAAAAAAAAGGGGGGAGCTACAACAAGTAAATGATTAAATAACTCATAAAACAACATTTACAAAAAAATAAAGAAAGCATAAAGTAATTGAAAATAAAGACATATATATGTCTTAATTTCTATGTCAATTTTCTAAATCAATAATATAGTGTTGGTTTAAAAAAAAAAAAAAAAAAACATTTTTTTTTTTAAATTAAATTTATTTTTTTAAGGACTAATGCTAAAAAATTTTTATCCAAAGAAGAAAAACTTCCACAAATGGCGTTCATGTATATCATGCATTTCTAAGGGGTAGGGGGCAGTCAAAATGGGAAAGGCTTAAAAAATCATGCACCTAGAATATTTTGGTGGAGAGGGCATGATGGGGGAAAGGGGCTGAGATACAATAACATGTTCACTGGTAATAGTGAAATAGTAGTATGTAAATGCATATGCACAAACATACATACAAAGATCCAAAACAAAAAAATAAATTAAGCTGATTTACACTCAAGTAATGGAATGGAAAAATTTCTACTTATGCATAAATGTGACTCTATCATTGGTGTGCATTGGTATGTTTTTGTATGTGCTGCATTCAAAACCGTAGCTAACATGAGATTTATTGGATTCAAATCTAATCCAAAATGCCCTAGACTTTTGGGATGAGAAATTTTTGAGTTGTATTTTATTTTTAAGATTATTTTCTCACAGAAAAATTCTAAGTTAAGAAATATAAAAATTGTAATTTTGGCATAGTAAGTAAATAGTAATAGTTTTCTCTAGTTTCTAGCAATACTTCTCTATATTTCCTCGCAATGTTTCTGCTGTAGTAGTCTTCCAGTCAAATGTTTCTAGATTTTTCTGGCTATGCCCTTGACTATATTTATATTGTTATATTTTGTAAAGCTTATTCATATGTTTTTTTCCAAATTAAAAACTCTCTTATTTAATTGTAGGAAATTGTTGCAAATGGTTTAATAAAAACTAATAAATGTTAGTGGGTTAAAACAGGGTTAAATTTCCTTTTCCCAGAAAACCATTTCTAGTGACATCACTGATCAGCAGATCTTACAAGGGAAAAAACTGATTCTTCATGGATAAGACAATTGTTGTAATACATAATTGTTTGTAAACAATGAACTGTCCTTTAATGTAATAATAATAATAATAAAAAAAAATCATAAATAAACACACACATATTAATTTATTTTGATATTTATAGCTGCCAACTATTTCATCTTTTTTTTTTTAGAACAATTATCATTGTTGCTGTTTAACCCTTTACTGGCCATTTATTTGTAGTAATGGTATATTAAAATATTTTTGGTACTGAGAGTGATAATAAGAAAAGAATTCCATTTAGCTTATTAAGTAAAATTAATTTGATTTTTAATGTTTTATAAGAAGGCATATATACAATATTCCCCAATTGTCCCCTTATATTAGGCTTTTAATATATCTAATTAAACAATATGGCAATAGTAAACACAATTATAAATTACCTTCCAATTCCGAATTTGTTTTATTTGAAGTGTAATAATTCTTTAAGCCTGTCACAGGGTTGCCACAAAAGAAATAGAACAAAAATAGTTGCTTTAGTAGCCTAGAAGCATTAAAATAGTTGCCTAAATAGTAGCCTAGTGACCAAAATACTAGCTTAAATATCACATGATAACAATCATTAAAGGATAAAAACCATACACATTTTCTTACTATTCAATTTAAACATATCATAAAAAAAAAAAAAAAAAAAAAAACCTTATGAATGTGGAAATTGAATTTAAAAAAAAAAATACATTAGGTAATGAGCCATTATGGAAACAAATTTTCCTATAGAATAACATGGGATTTGGTTGTTGAAAAGATTAAGTATTGTCTGCTCTTAGGAGCTTACGTTTCCTTTGCTGTATTCTTCCTTTTCTGATTTACTAAAAAAGCTTTCTTTTATAATTTTGTTATTTTTTCTTACATGAAATCAGGGTGAGGAATGACATAACAGGTCACAGGAGTGTACTAGTAGCCATTTGCAATAAGCAAACTGGCCAGCTTAATAGGTACATTTGTCATGTCTGGTGCTATTTCTACATTCTCATTGGATGTTCCACCTGTTTCTGGGTCAACATCAGGGATATACCATACTTTAAAGTGGTAAAAAATAAATAAATAACAGGTGAAAAGGTTAAGATATGGGATTGTTTATAAAATGAATAGAAAATATTTCTTTCTGAAAGATTTTCCTTTATATTTCTGGAAGAATTTTGCAAAAGATGAAAAATAGTCTCCCAAAAGTTGCCTTTTTGTGAAAATAGTTGCTTTTTCAAGCTTTTGGGGTCAAAAAAGTTGCCATAGTTTCCTCAGGCTGAAAATAGTTGCCTTTAGTAGCCTGTGGCAACCCTGATGTCATGACTAAATTTTAAAAGTAAATTTACAAATCAAAGCAAAACATATAGAGAAATCTAGAAGAGTGTGCTAATTCGCATTCATAAACGTACTATACTAGCATTTTGCTAAGACTTTTCTTTCAGATTTTGGCTTTTTTGCTGAATAAATTTTGAACTCAGCTTAAACCCTGTGCCAGTATCTCACTTTTGTTGTAAGTAATCCTCAGCCTCCTTATTGCTATTAATAACACAGTTATACTTTTCTCTGTATTGTAAATATCAGTGATTTCTTTAACAACTTAAAGGACCATTCCACAAAATGTTTAAAGAGGCTCTTTCTTGAAAAATAATGTATGACTTTTTAATTGTTCATTATTTATCAAATTTAATATAAATTATAATTATATACAGAAAGATGAAGTAGTTTAAATTCAAAATTAGTATTATCAAAATCATACTGTTGATTTATTGGAGTTGTTTCTTTAAATTTATTTTAATTTATGCTTCACAGCAAAATGTTAATTTTTTTTTTTTTTTTTTTTTTTTTTTTCTATAATTAAAAAAAAATATTAAGATAAAATTTCTGTTAAGTAAGTACTTCAATGAAAGAGGACACTTGCATTTTGTATTTACAAATTATGGAACAAAACAAAACCATATTTAAATAGAGCAAGCAGGCATCATTTAACATGTTTTAATTACAAAACTTCAACTTTATATAAAACTTCATCAACAATAAATCTAAAAATTTGTTAATCCTTAACTCATAACAAAAATTGCATAGTATTCTCAATATTATGGTTGACATTGACATAGTTAATTGTTTTTACTTACAAATTATCTCAGACTTTGGAGTTCTTTGTTGGGGGGGCATTTACTCCAATATCTCCCCATGCTACAGACTTTGCTAACTTTTTATCATCGTTAGTGGTAAATATTACATAAAAATTTGAAATGAAACTTGAAAAATAAGTTTAAAGTTCATTTAAATCCAAGACATACTACAACAGTCACTACAGAATGATCTGTATCAAAATTAAATTATCTTTTTTTTTTATATGAGGTTTTATTCTACAGATAGCAGGACATCACGAAAATAATGAAAAATGTAGAAAGATACAAAATTTGTATCAAGATAACTCATGTAACTTTTTATACTCAAAAAAAAAAAAAAAATCACACCATATGAGTTTGGAGCAATTTCATGTCATAAATGAAATGTAAAAAAATTATCAAATTTTATACATCAATTCATTAGATTCAGTATCTACATTTCAGTATAGAGGTAATTCAGGCATTCAGCTGCTTCTTTACAAAGTTCCACTTCCTAAAGAAGGCCCCTTTACAAAATTCAAATTCATAAAAAACAAGGCCATGTGTAAGGAAGGGGACTCAAGAGAACTGGTTCTCCTCCACAAAATTGTAATCATTCTAATGCAAGGAAGGTTTTAGAAAATTTATTAAAATAATTAAAACTGTTTGTCAATTACTATTATTTTTCCAATAGAAGAAAGTGGAAAAAATTCTCTCTCCCTTTTAGCATTCCTTTTTTCTATCTTTAGATCATCACCCCCCCCCCCCCCCCCCCCAAAAAAAAAAAAAAAAAAAAAAAAAAAATCTGGATATACACAGTTGATAAAAAGGGTAATTATACAAAATTAAAATTCATAACAACAATCCTTTTACAAAATTTCATTTTTTTTTTTAATCGCTCCCTTTACAAAGTTTTGGCATGGTCAAACCCTGTTTTTAAATTGTATCAAATTACTGCATATGCAAGGTCATTGCAAAAGGTTGGACACATTTTGAAAGCTTATAGTTCTAAAAGAAAGTGAGCAAATGTAACAATATTCTTTTCAAATCACTTGGCAAGTGTCCAAGATTTTTAAATGTAATTGATACACAATGTTGAGTATGAATGTTGTGCAGTAGTGATGCAAGGTGAAAAAAATCTTTGTTTAGCTTCCTGCGAATGCAATGGCAACTGTTCAGGAGAAAGCTTAACCTTTTCTTTTATCTACTAACATACTTTAAAGTACCATTAGATTAAAAAACTTATAAAATAGAATTTATGTGAGAATTGTCACAGGTATTTATAACAATAGATCCTTGCTGTAAATTACTAGATGCTACATACAGTTGTTTTGTTCCAGAAAGCATTTATAGAGTGTTCTCACTGTTTTTGCTTGATATCTTTCCTGATCTTCAAGTGTTCTATAATTAATGCCTATATTACCTATATAATTTACCATAAGTCTTAGAAAAAATATATGGAACATAAAAAGAAAATTTTTTTAAGATCCAAATATCCTTTACAACTTCTATGTAGCAGTGATACACTAAAATACCACTTCACAAAATCCAAATTAATTGCTATGATATGATAAGGTGATATACATAATTTTTATTGCACATATCTTTAAAAAATACACTTCAGTACCTAAAAAAATATGTTTCGCATGGATTTTTCATCTGTTTCATAATGCAATAGATAAGTTAATGTGTCTTATGATTAGCTTCCAAGAAATCACAATTTAACATCTCTTTACTTTGTTTTCTGGGGCTTATGTCAATAACATTGTTTACGGCATAAAAGTTCAGGACTTGACACATTTATGGGAGTGAATTGTCAATGCAATTACTAATTACTACAGTATATGAAATGTGGTCAACCTTTTTCGATGATCCTGTACTTGATTCTTTGAAATTTTATTAACTTTAGGGAAGCAATGTTACTCACATCTGCGATAGCCTTAATTCACAAGTGCCTCCTGTGTGGTGTTAAATGAGTAACAATTTTTGGCTATCTCAGAATGAAGATGTTAGTAAATTATATTAGAATGTCAGGACCTACCGTAAAATTCTGATAGTAACCCTCCACCTAAATATACCTTGCTCTGTGATTTTCAGATGCTTTCATTTTCCAAAATCCTTCCATTCTATTAACTATTATAATCTGAGGTTTTTCCTAAAATTTCAGATTTTTAAAAGTTTCTGATAATATCGCACTTTATGATTTTTATTTCTAAAAGGAAGGGGGGTTATAATTGGAATTTTACGGTATATGAACTTTGAGATACTAGACTCTTTTTATTATGTTCCCTTTATAGTTATTGTTCATTTTAGTTTTTTGTTATTGTTATTATTCATTTAGTTTAATTGTTATTGTTATTCTTCCTATTGTTGTGTCCTGTTTTGAATTCTTAACCTCTGTATTATTATGGACTGTCATATCTGTATGAATTAAATTCTGAAATAAAGCCATATGCAACAACTTTATTAACTTGATATTAAATATAGGCACATCTTTATATTAAACATAAAATACAATGAGAATAAGAATTAAATATTTTACCATTTATATAGGCCAAATAAAATACATATCCTGATATTACTTTTTCTCCATTAATAGAAGTCATTGCTCTTATTGCATCTTCAGTACATTTATAGACAACAAAGGAATAAGGTCTATCAGGTAACATTAAAATATTTTCTAGCGGTCCATAAAATCCAAACACTTTCATTAGGAGTTCTACTTGAATACCACAGCCTAATCCACCATTCCCAATGAAAATCGTCTGAAAAATATAAAAGATTAGAGTAAGTATAAAAAGAAAAGTAGGAATTAGGGTTAGTAAAATATTGGTACAGTTGAAACTCAATATAAAAATTTTTAAGCTAAATGAATTTCTCTGAAATACAGGCTTAGAGGGTGGTGAACAGCAGACTCCATGATCCCCTTCATACTGAATAGTATAACATTGTGTTGTTATTGTTTTTTCTAATTTCAGATGGTCCAGTATAAGCTACACCATCTCCATGAAGCCAAAAGTTCAAAACCAGTAGTAGGTCCTTTAAAACTTTGTCTTTTGTAAAATCCAAGCAGTTAATAATCTGAGAGGGTGAGGCCTGATCAACTTTACATCAGGGCACTCCGGAAAAAAATTACGGTCTTGCTGGAAAATGAGCACGATGTGCCCACTCAAGTAAAAAGTGACGCTTTCTGTCAGAATGGAATTGGAAAGACCCACTAGGGCTCCTTCCAGTTTACCATGGCTGACTGGGTGGAGTTCTACAAATTTTATTAATTCAAATTCTTTGGAGAGAAGCTATTTCACTGTAGTATGACATTGTGCATGTGCATTTGTGCCTCCAAAGATACCATATATGAAATTAATAAATTTATACTGCTAAATATTTAAATACTCGTACATTTTAAATACTGCAGGAGGATAAGTACTTCTGTCCTGTTTAAATATATTATTAAATAAGAAAAAAAAAAAAAAAATTAAATGTTTATACAATTTGATCACATATTGTGTGTGTGCAAAAGTAAATATATGATTTAGTGGCAGAAATGGGCAAATCTATTAGGCAATGGGAGCTTTAATCAGATTTTTGGATAGGATGAACATTCAAAGCTCTGTTACAAAGAAATAAATAACAAATTTCAGAAATATATTTTAAAGTAAAGCTGCTGTTGTATGATTAAGGCTTATGAATAAATCTGATGTAATCTTCGACTCTTCCAAACTTATAAGATAATTCAATCTCTCTCGCTCTTTTCTTTTTTTTAAGAAATTCATAATGAAAATGCTAATTAGAACAACAATAAAATTTGCTTTTCATAATGTCTACACATTACATTAATTTGCAAATGATAAAATTTAAATAAAAATTTATATTTATTTTAGTTTGTAGATGATAAAAATATAATAGAATATTTAATTAAATAAGATTGATACTGAAATAATTAAATAATGAATATTTAAATATGCATATAAACTAGTTGGCATAGGTGGACTCTGCTCAATTTTCCATCATGAACTTGTTCTCATAAATTTTTACTATAGAGCATGCTACATTTAATTTACAAGAAATGAAGTTTAATGATCATCCTCATGGTCACAAAATATGTCGAATTGACTAGGCTATCCTAACTCCATGCATTTGCCCTGTCTAAATTTGCTAACTAATTTCATTAGAGTCAGTTTCATATTACAGATGCAACTCTTAGTATTTCAAATCTAATAATTCCCATAATGCAAGATTATGTGAAATTTAAAAAAATTAATTTAAAATTTCAAAATAGAGCACCCATTGATTGATATTAATAGAAACCCATGTTTTTGTTAATATCACAAATGATATTTTAATATTGTTCAACACTTTTACGATGAAAATAATCCCCATAATACATGCTCATGGGGAAATTTTGCCCTATTCTTCAATGTTAAGAAGAAAATTGTAAATTTTGAATAACTTAAGAAGTTTTCAAAGCAGAATACCCAAAGTTAGTGGTGTTCATGCCAGCATTATAAATAATATTTTAAAACTGATCCAATATCTTTATGATGAAGATAATCCTCAAAATACAGATTTCCCAAATTTTTTAATGTTAAGAAAATTGCAAATTTCCAATAACTTACTAAGTTTTCAGATTGGAATATTGACAAGAAATAAAGTTCTTGCCAATGTCATTAGTGATATTTTAAAACTGGTCCGACTTTTCTGTTATCATTTGTTCTAGAGATATCATGTTCACAGACTAACAAACTAATACCCTACAGATGGACACCAGATCGGTTTTGTGATTCCTCATCCCTCAAAATTTATAAAAACATTAAAAAAAAAAAAAAAGTTGAAAATTTTCACGATTGCCTAGGTTTCCTCATACCTAAGCTAAAATACCTTATGAAACTAAAATGCTGCATAGTATAAGAAGGTTATAAAAATAGGAAAATAACGACAAAAAAAAAAGTGTGTATATATATATATCAATCCTCTTCATTTTATTTTCCACTTCTATTAAATTATTTTCTATGGATTAATCCTTACTGCCTGTTAGACAAAATTTCACGCTATCGATGGCTAAATAATATTATTATGCATTGTAGAACAAGCTTTGAAATAACGTAACTTTTAAAACGCATCTAAATAATTTTAGAATTGGAAAAATTATTTAAAGTATTAACTTATGAGAAATTTAATCAAGAAAAAAAAAATACCGGAACATTTTTATAAAAAAACATTAATATTTTTTTTTCTTTAAAAGTAATTGTAATATATATCTCAATCTCAGAAAATTTTAATAGCCGGAATCATCACATTTAGCGATGACAGGTTTTCCAAGATAGATTATGTTTTTTATTTTTAACATAAAGCTCATTTCTAAAACACATAAAATTAAGTATTCCGAACCTAAAAGGAAAAAAAAAAGGCATGGATTTGACATCTGTAGTCCTTGGCGATTTTTGTATTTGTATATTTTCGTAATATAGTTTATACGAAATACTGTATCATATTATTGATTGCTCTCTTTATGTACGTTATTAAAATAATAACCATGATTTTTTAAAGGGAATTAAATATGTTCGTCAGATAACTTGGCGAATTTTATTTATTTATTTTTTCGCCAAAGATGACAGATATCAAATCTGCCCCCCAAATATTAAAATAACCTACTTTTGTAGGAGAAGAAGATGGTTTAATATTTTCATATTTCCATAAAACAGATTCACAATGTTTTATTTTTCTTTGAGCTTTTTTGGCCTGCTTATCCATTTTTTTCTAAACCGATACAGACTAGATTTCGTAAATTTATTTAAAGATCATTAAATAAGAAATTTATATATGCATGGCGTACCATATTGTTTACATACAAAGCAGACGACCATGAAGCTAGAGTAAATAGGAGATCTAACGCCGTATTACGAAAATGGTCTCGATTTTGACTGAGGCTGCTATCACGGCTGACCCTCGCGCCATCTATTGACGACTCTCCATAGCAACATTAATTTTTTAAACGAAGTTGGGAATGACAAAATTTAAATATATATGAATTATATTAGACTTAATGGGTTCTTATAAAACTCACGTGGGAATATATCTTATTTTAAAGAATTTTATTCCTTGATGTAAAAACTTTAATAAATACTTTAGAAATATGCAAAATATAGAAAACGCAACAAACTATGAAGGAAAAGAATTCATTAGAAAATGATTAAGGCAGTTTTAATATATACATTATATAAGATATTTATACCCCACCCCCTGCTAATTATGTTTTATTTGGAGGTAGTAATGTAGAAGTTAAAGCTAATTGACTGTAATTAAGCCTAGGTGCATTGCCTCCGTAGTAGTCTTATTAAGGAAACGTGAGGTGCCGGGTTCGATCCCAGGTCACGCTCGTCAGTCTAGCCGTTCGGAATTTTCCGTGGTTTTCTCCGAAACTTGCGTAAATACGGGCTACGATCCCTTAGAAAGACCTCCATGAAAGGCACTCTCCTTCAGGCCTAGGACGCAAGTGTAGTCAATCGGCCTTAATCCCAAAGATCAACACCAACACCTTTTTAACGAAACCAAGTCCATATTTACGCCAGTTAAAAAAAAAAAAAAAAACGGATAACTCAGAGCTGTTAAACTGCCGATCGTGATCTGGGATCGAACCCAGGCATTTCCCATTAACCAGTTTATTTTGAAGAAAGAAATGTAACTGATATATATGCCTTGTATGCAATGTAAAAGTGGCTTAAAAAGTTTTATTTGAAACAATTTTCTTTTATTCCTATGTTAAAATTAATTTAGTTATCCCAACTTCAACTCAGAAATTTATACTATTATATATTTTTTTAAAAACAAAATAATTTTAATCAAAAGGTGAAAAGCGAATTTGTAAACCTCTGTTCTAAGGAAAAAAAAAAAAAAAAAAAAAAAAAAAATCATAATAAATAAATAATATGTATAGAATTAGCTTTCTGAATGGAAAATAAATAAATAAATAAAATTTATAAATAATGGTTATGCTTAAAAAAAAAAAAAAAAAAAAGAAAAGAAAAGAAAAGAAAAAGAAAAAAAAAGTCAGTTTGCAAAAAATTTAAATCCATGAACTGAATACCTGAGAAATTTATAAAATAAAATAATTTTATTATAAATTTATTTAAATAATTATCAAAAATAAAATTAATTTAATTTTTAGTGGGATGAAGATAACATTCTGTTTGCAAAATAAACAAACTTATATTTCATTCCCCACCACACGCTAAGAATGATTTATCTGCACTTAGATCCTAGACATAGGTGAACTGACTCCATGTTGGTCTTTTTAAAGGGACCTAGCCTGTATTTAAGCGAATTTTGAAGAGAACCATGGAAAACTCTGAACGGCCAAGTTGAGGAGTGTGACCTGGAATTGAACTAGGCACTTCCCCCATGCTTGTTTTAGTTTTAATTTAGTTATTCCAATTTTAATTCAAAAGCTTAACCTTTAACTTTAGTCAAAAATTTTAATCATAAGATAAATAATACCATTTCGAATCATTAACATTTTTTTTTTTTTTTTTTTTGTTAAATTCATTAGTAAATAATAATGTATTTCAGTTTTTAAAATGTAAAAAATGAAATAAATAACTAAAATTTTCAAATAGTTAAACTATTTCCTTTTTTTTTTTTTTTTTTCTAATTTTCATTTTTGAAAAACATATAATTTTAAGTGATTTGGATTAATTGCAGCTATCTCTTGTATAACAATTCTGCATTCATACTTCTGAATTCTTTTTGCTCCCCCCCCCCCATCCCCCCCAGATTGCAAGAAAATCTGTTACGTGAAAATCTGAGAAATTTATAAGACATATTTATAAGATTTATAAGAGCTGAAAACCTGAAAAGTTTATAAAATATATTAAGCGTAGTAAACTCGGTGGGATGAAGATAAAATTCTCCTTGTAAAATAATCAACACATTACTCCCCCCCCCCCTACCCTGCTAATTCTGTATTTTCTGCTAAGACCTAGCCTAGTGTATTTGCTCGAGTTTTGAAGAAAACCACGGAAAACTCCGAACGATGAAGTTAACGAGTGCAACCTGGAATCGAACCAGGCACTGCACGTCAACCAGTTTATTTTAAAGTAAGAAATTTATTTAACTGATAAAATGTATGCCTTGCATGCAGTGTAAAAGTTACTTCACAGTTTTATCTAAAACAATTTACATTATTTATTTGCAAAATTATATTTTTTTGTTATTCAAAAATTAATTCAAAAATTTGTACTATTATTTTTTTAGAAAATGATAACGATTTTAATGAAAAGAAAAATGCGGTTATTTAAATCGTTATTCCAAATTTATTTTTTATTCTTACAATAATAATAATAATAATAAAAGTTTTAGCTTTTAGAATGCTAGGATCCACTAACGGCCAAGTGGTCCTGTCATTGAAGCTGTAGACATGATGTGCTGGGTTTGATCTCTGGTCGCGCTCGTCGGCTTAGCCGTTCGAAGTGTTCGGTGATTTTCTCCGAAACTAAGTTAAATACGGCTAAGATCCCTTAGAAAGACCCCATGTAAGGCACTCTCACACAGGCCTAGGACCCTAGTGCAATCAATCGGCCTCAATCCTAAAACCATCAACAACTTTTAAAATGTTAAAAAAAAAAAAAAAAAAATCTTGTAAAAAATTAAATTTATGAACTGATAACCTGAAAAATTAATAAAATATATTAAATGCAATAAACTTATTGTGGAAAAATCTCTTGCAAAATAATCAAAACATTCACCCCCCCCCCATGATATTGTTTTACTTAACTTAGGTCTTAAACCTAGGTGGATTGCCTTCATATTGGTCTTTTTAAAGGGACCTAGCCTGTATTTACTCGAGTTTTGTAGTCAACCACGGAAAACTCCGAACGTTTATTTAGGACGACCGTGACCTGGATTCGAACCAAGCACTTCCCACTGACTATTTTCGAGAACAGACACATACTGCTATAGTTGGAGCATGTTTTACTTCGAAGAAAAATAAACTTATGAAATATAGGCTTTGTATGTGATGTAAAAATGATTTTAAAATTTTATCAGAATCAAAACTTACATTATTTCCGTGCTAAAATTATTTTTTCTAGTCATTTCAATTTTAATTTAAAAATTTATACCATTAGCTTTTAAAAAACGAAGCATTTTTAATCAAAAGGTAAAAAGAGGCTTTTTAAATTACTATTCTATTTTTATTTATTTATTTGATTCATTATTTTATAAAAAGAAATGTTACACCCAATTAAAAATTTTAAATAGCTACAATTAATCTAAATCATCTAAATTTATATATATAAAATTGAAAAAAAGAAATGAAAATTAGAAAAAAAAAATCAGTTTAACTATTTTGGAAAATTTTATTTATTACTTATTATTTTTAAAATCATTATTAAAAAACTAATGTATCTTAGTTTTCAAAATTAATTGATTAAAATAAAAATTATAAAATTTTTAAATAATTTCTACATGAAAAAGTAATTTATATATCTTAGCATTTAGAATTAATTGATTAAAATAAAAATTATAAAATTTTTAAATAATTTCTACATGAAAAAGTAATTTATATATCTTAGCATTTAGAATTAATGATTTAAAAAGTAATAATTAAAAAATAAAATAAATATAAAAATGTTCAAATAATCACTTTATTTCTCTATATTCTCACATTAATGGCATAACAAATTCTAGCCAATTTTTTAAAAATAAGTACCTAAAATTACTTAAATTTTATTAAAAAGCAATTATTTCCATAAGCTTTCAATGCTAATCTGCTATAACGGCTAATCTTTGCGCCATCTAGTGACCTGTTGATTAACTAAATTTTCTGGTCCGTTTTTCTGCCGAATTCCCTATCTCGTTTTCCCTCCTCCCCTCTATCTTCATGCAGACGACCCGACGACGGTAAAATTAATAGAGCTGAGATGAGATGTAATTTTTCTGATTACGATAAATTATTACATTTTTAAAACTCTGTTATATATTACCATTGAATACCTATATCATGAATAAATTAATGTATTAAAATAATTAAAATATTGAATTTATGATGTTACGCCAAACATTAAGACCTCACCCCCCCCCCCAGGTAGAGTCTTTTGTGTTACATATGAATCAACCAGCAACCAACTTACCAAAAATCAAAATATAAACAATATGTCATTTAATTGTAATTCGTTTATACAATAATTATTGAGAAAACAACAATATTCCATTATGAACAGTTTAAAATCATTTTTTAATTTACGCATCATTTATAACTCTTCAGTTATATTAAGACCTGGTAAAACATTCATTTTTTTATGTAAATCTTTTTATTTCATTAATCTCAGATATATATTTTTATGTAGTTTTCGTCCTACAATCACTAAATCATTCAGATTTTTAGTAAATTTTAAATATTTTTTACTAGTTTCCAAGAATTGTCGCTGTACTATTTTTTATTTTCAATCCCAAACTCCTGAATTGTACTCAAACAGTAACCATAATACTATTTGAGGTCAAAGGAACATGACCAAAATTAGCATTTCATAGTATATTAGAATGGTTAATTTTCAGGGTGTTATCCAACTGCACTCACTAGTCTTAACCCCCTTTCACTTACTCACTTGCAAGTTTCTATCTTAACACCCCTTCGCTCTGAATAGGAAGAACACAAAAGTTTGTTGGTGGAATTATACTAACTTCCCTAGCTGGAAATTTATAATTTTATTTGCATTTTAATCGAGTTACCTGCGTTTTCAGATTCATGCACAGCGAGGTAAGGGAGTCCAGTGAAGTTTTGTTGTTTTTTATGTGTCTGATAGTGATTACTGTGGAACCAAGTTGCAGGAGATTCATGCACAGCGAAGTAGGAGTGTCCAGTGATTTTTTTTTAGTTTTTTTTAGTTTTTACGCGCATGATAGTGATTGCTGCGGAAGCGAGTTACGGCATTCACAGATTCATACACAGCGAGGTAGAGGTGTCCAGTGATGTTTTTTTTTTGTTTTGTTTTAACGTGCGTGATAGTATTGCTGCGGAACCGAGTTATGTGCATTTTCAGAATCATGCACAGCAAGGTAGGGGTGTCCAGTGATTTTTTTTTTTTTTTTTTTTACGTGTGTGGTAGTGATTGCCGAGTTACAGCATTCTCAGATTCATGCACAGCGAGGTAGGGATGTCTATTGATTTTATTTATTTTTTTTTTTTTTTTGGGCGGGGGGGAGGGGGGTCCCATTGCATCTTTTGTTTTCTATTTCATTACTTTTAGTGGACTGGAACGTTACAAAAAAATGTTTGTATGCATAACTCAGCCCCAAATTACTTCACGGTGAAGAAATCACACATGAGGAAACATATGCAATTTTATTAATATTAATACTTGATTAAAATCATGTCAAAACTTGATTTTATTTAGACTTGAATATGAATAAAACATTATGTATGATTTTGCAATTCTTGATTCTTACAGGAGGGAGAAGAAAAATCATTTTTCGGCGGGAAATTTCAGAAATTTGAGTAGAGCTCTGCTAAAAATGGTACATAGGTATTGAAAACAGCCATGTGTCTTCTTTAGAATATTTCCAAAAACACATTTTCGTTTTTTTTTTTTTTTTTTTTTTTTTTTGGGGGGGGGGGGGGTTTACAAAGGAGTAAATTCAAGATCTCCTTTTTAGTTCTAAATTTATTTGTCTTGGGAATTCTATGGGAACTGGGGTCACAAAATTTGGTGTGTGAATTGTTTATATGTATCCGATACTTATTGTAACAGGATTTTACAAAATTCCTCCCTTACCCCATCCCTGTGTTTGGGGTGCAATAAACACATGCAAAAACACGTTTTCCCATTTGAATTTGCTTTAAATTATCTTAGAATGACAAATTTTGGTGTGTGAATGTTGATTAAGTGTATGCATTATGTACTTTGGTGAGATTTTGCAAAACTTCGAACTTACTTGCTGGAGAAGGGAAAGTAAGAAGCAGATAAGTTGCTGCCGAAGGCAGTGTGGATCCGGACTCTGCACTGCTGTTGCAAGTGGGAAAAACCTCTACTGAACACAGCGGGAACTTTAACTTAGTTTATTAATAATAATATAAGATTTTGACAACTCATTTAAGTATAGTGCTCAGCGAAGCGGGCAAAGCCTGCTAGTAAATAAATAAAAATATGTTTAATGGGAAAAATATATAACCACAAAAACATTAAGTGTCTAAAATCCAGCTGAAATGGTGCTCATAGCATATTGTATTACTGGGCATATTGGCGTAAAATTGTTGTCATTTTATGGTCGACAGGACACACAAAATAAAATACAGTCAATAACATGACAATAAATACTATGTGTAGTATGTAAAGTGTTGTTTAAATATATGATTGTGATTTAAATATAAAAGTCTACTTCAATATTTTTCAATACTCTTTGTTTCAAATCTGTCATCTGATAAGCACCCAAATTGAAGTTCATGGGTAAGGTGTTGTCGCAGGCAACAGAGACACAAACTCAAGACGCTGTGGTAAAGAAGTCTCTGCCGAAGATGGTGACGACCCAAGCAAAGTTTTGGATCAATTTCATTGTATTTTCTTTTTAGTGTTTATTTGTAAAGCGGTATTTTAAAAAAATATTTTTTTTTCCAATTTATTTAAATATAGTGACCAGTGAAGCGGACAAAGTCTGCTAGTAGTAGAGAATTATGTAAATAATACTTTTATCCATGCATGTTAAGTTAAAGGAACACAATTCTTTTTTAGTCTTTCCTGAGTTACAATCAGTAAGATTTGCTGGTCACAAGGTAAAAAGAGGTACACGACAAAAAGCTAAACAACCTGGAGTTAAAAGAATGGATGGTGATTTTGTTCGAAAAGGTGAAATAATTGTGAAGCAATTTCGACTCCATTTTCACCCTGGATTAAACGTAAGTCAATCTCAATATAAACCTTCATTGATTTTTATTTATTTTGGAGTAAAATATAAAATTAAAAAAAATATTCAATTTCTTTTTTTTCTGAAATATATCAAGTTAACCAACAAGAACTTTGAAATATTCCTATGCTACAGAAAAAATACAATTTATTTATGTGAATATTTTGTATTGTTTTTCCTGAACCAGAAAGCTAATAGATAATTTTCTGATTGACAGCAAGACCTCCCCAGAAATGGCAAAAAGGTTTTGCTCACAAAGCTGGTCAACAGGAAGTGCTGGGTTTGAGCCCAGGTCATGCTTATCTGCCTAACCATACAAGGTTTTCTCTAAACTCACATGAATATGGATTAGGATCCCTTAGAGAAAAATGCCCACAAAGAGCATCCACTCAGTCCTAGAACCCTTGTATAGTCAATTAGCCTTAATCCTAAAAATATATTTATATCATTATAAAAAAGCACCTCAGAATTAACGTTTAAAAGTAATAAGTACAAAACTCTGAAATCACCATAAAATACAAGCACTCAGAATAATTGTTTCAGATCAAAAGAAAATACGACCCTTTGTCAGGTAAACAAAGTAGGCATGTTGCCGCTTTGTTTGCAGCAGGGACGTATCCAGAGGGGGGGCTCTGGTGGCTCGAGGCCCCCCCCCCCCCGAAATTTTCTGAGATAACTTTTTTCATGTTCTACTGACCAGAAAAAAAAATGTAAAAGAATGAATTTTTTCTCCACAATATCTTTTTTTGTTGTTGTTGTTAATTTGTTTGCTTGTGAAACCTTATTTATCAGCAATTTTCTGTCTTGTAAAGTCCAAATTGCCGAAATGCATATTAGCTTTTTGTAAAAAACACTAAAAAGAGAACTTTATGATACTTATTGTTGAACCCTGTAATGTGTCTCCTTTCTCTTGCCAGAAATAGCGTTTTAATTCCTTCCTTGTGAGACAAAAGATTCGTCATTAACAAAGATCACAGTTGCAAATGGAACTTCTGGTTTTGTCAGTTATGCACGTAGTATACCTTCCATACCTTCCTTCCTTCATTCCTTTCTAACATAAAACTGCCAATATAAAATCTACTTTACAGAAAGACATGTGATGAAAGGTAGGCCTTAAAAAACCAACACGTTATGTAAACATCTTTGTTACGATCGTCATAAAGCAGACATATCTGAGTCTGATGTAGAACGGGATGATGGGCCATCGCTTCACCGGTAACTTTCCAAACGATAACCAATAATGACCGGCAGCCGCAGTTGACGATACGCTGTGTCACATGAGACACCTGGTTGATACACACCCTGGGTACATATAGAAACGCTAGATAGTTCGATACGTATGCCATGCAGAAGATTTTCAACAACTACAATGCGTATAACCATGGCCCCAGGGTCTGTAGAAGACACGATAAACGGTAAGCCATATAAGAAGACCTCAATGTGTTCGCCCAACATAGACATGTAATATATCTAGGTTTAGTGGACGCCAGCACACAGGTCCTCATGTTTCCAATAATATGATCAAAAGTAAGCAATATTATCTAATTAGAAAACCATGTATATATATTATTTTCTTCTACAAACAAAACAAGAGAAAAATGCATTGGATTCGGAAACTTTTAGACTTCCAGTTTTCAATGTATTTACACGTCTTTAGATGCATTGAACACCATAAGACTATTTTTTGGAAACTTAGATATAAATATTTTGATAAGATTTTTGGGTATATCGCCCAGCAGATAGCATAGCTGCACTAGATTTCTCTTTTTATGGAAAAGATATATCTCGGCTGTATTAAATAAAAGCTATATATAAAAAATAAAAAAAAAACGAAAAGTTTTTGAAACATGGTTGTGCTTGGCTCATAAATCATGCGCCGTACCACTGAATTACGACGTCAGCCAGTTTTTGGTATGTTAAATTTGAATGGACTTAACATTGCACTAAAGCTAGACAGACAACAAAGCAACGGTCTGGAATCCATTTTTAGGGTAATCCGGAATCGTGCCATCACAATTTAAAACCTCCACGGAGAAGATGCTTTCCCAAATTCAGTATACCCGAGCTATTGCATTTACAAAACATGGAGGACACAACGGATTTTACGTGCAACTGATATCATTAATCTACATGACTGTATTTGGATGGCTCCAGTATCGATCACTCAATCCTTCAATTACGAGCTCGACTCCTTATTAACCGGACTACCGTGAGTCCAGTTTTTCGTGATTTTCTCCGTTTGTTAGTGGTTTACAACATCACGAATTAAAAAACTCTCTAGCTGAGACTTATGTATTTTAAAGGACTAGTTCCATCAGTTTTAGGCCCAAGGCACTTTTTAGAATTATTATTATCATTAAATCTTTTCTTGCCATTTCCGATTTTAGGAACATTAATTCCATTGTTTACCGACATGCGGCGTTGTAACTGATCTTATTTATAGCGCATAATCATTTTACTATGCCTAGATATGAAGCTTAAGGTAACAACTTATATTTTTCTTAAAGTTAAGGTGATTGGGGGGGGGGGGGGGGGGAGGAGAAACTTTAGCATACACGCTCTTGGTGTGTATATGTGCGGGTGCACGACCAACATCTTAGTGAAAGTTGGGCCCCCTCCGAAATTTTTTTCTGGATACGCCCTTGGTTTGCAGCACTCGTTACTACTTTGTTCGCCTGACGAAGAATCGTGCTTTCTTTTGACCCGGAACAATTGTTGCAAGTTCTTGCATTTTATGGTATTTATTCAAAATTTTGTACTTATTACATTTACATTATATCATATCAGGGATAAAATGTTGGAATAATAATCAAATCTATTTTATTTGCATAATTTAAACTGAGTGACACATTTATATTAACCATAGAATTTTTATTTATTAAAGCATTTTTTTTTTTAAGTTAAAATGTTGTTTTTACTTAATATCTTTTGAACCAATTATCTAATTGAATGTAAAAATATGGCAATAGCAAGATTTTGTATGGAATAAATAAGTGTACTAATTTCCGTAGCAATCTGTTGAATGATTTAGTTCTGTATATCAAACAAAAAATCCACAGATATAAGGACAAACTTTTAGCTTTACACGAGAAATCATAATTAGATTCATTTAGAAGTATCTAGATTTACAAAGAAATTAGTTGAGGGTAGCCTCCCCTTCCTTTTTTTTTTTTTTTTTTTTTTTTTTTTTGCTAACTTCACATCCTATTTTTACCAAGATATTTTTATTAATTCTTATAATATTTGGCAAAAACTTGCTTATGTTTCTAAATAAATATTTTGCTTTTGCACATCCCACCCTGTATGCCTACCAAATACTTCACAATTTCTTTTTACTTTATTTTTTACTAGTCATGAATGATAGTTTCCCATTTCCATACGCTACAAACATTTAAATTTAAGCATTGACCGACTAATCAAATACAATTACTTTTACATTGATAACCATTTCACTCTTAAGAAAAAAAAATTGCACCTGATATTACATAGGATTAGATCCTGAACTATACTAGAGTGGTAAAAAATCCGGGAAAACATCGGGAAATTTTGTAAAAATACCCAAAAATCATAGAAAATCTTGTTTGTGCCTTGAAAACAAGGACTGGAAGATCGCCAAACAGAAAATATCTTAGCCAAGATTTCACAGGATTGGCTATTTTTTAATAGAATCTTACGAAGTTAACAATTATAGTAGTACTTTTGTGAAAGAAAAATGTGTGTATTGTTTTTCCATTCACTTGTGATAGTTGAGAGCGTAACGACATTCAGTCTTGAGAAGAGACAATTCCCCTCCCCCCTTTAAGATTGTTCTTTACAAATTTATGGAATGTATGTAATATGTAACAGAAATCATGTAAATCTATCAAAAATAATCAAGGAACATTTTTTTCTGAATTTCTGCAGCCACCCTGTATAGGCTTTGTTATTTCACTCAAATAATCAATCCTCAGAAGTTTTATTTTTGTAAAATACAGAAAATTTAATTTATACTTTCACCCTTCCTTTAGTATATAATGATCTGTATAATCATACATTGTCAATCGGTGTTACTTCTTTTTTTTTTTTTATATATATATATATATATATATAGACTACCATCCTAAAACTTTCAAGACTGACATGACATCTACATTAGCATAGTTGAAATCTATATTACTGACAGTTTTATTAGAATAACTTTGAAAGCTTAACTAGTGTGTTGTCGCCATCACAAAACTTTCTTCTATATATATATATTTTTTTTCATGAGGCGCAAATTATTTTCCATGATGAATGCTGCCGATTTTTTTCTCAGAGAAGTATAACATTAAATGGAGAAAGATAGTGAATTTTGTGTCCTACAAATGGCATCTAGAGTAACAAATACCTACTTTCTTTTTTAAGTTGTTAAAAATAAAGATAATTTTCTTTAAAAGTAGGGGAGACCAGGGCACAGTGAACCACTTTTTTTAATTTTTTTTTTTTTCACAAAAAACAGAAAAGCAATGTTCTTGAAAAAAATAGGAAACAATCTCTAAGCCCTTCTTAACATGTCTTATTTTTTTTATAACAATATTTCCAATACATTATGAATGAAAAAATAAATTGTGAGCACTCACAAAGTGGACCACTGTGCCCCATCACCGGGGTACAGTGGACCAGTGTCTTTTGTTTATATTAAATTAATATTAATTACTTATTTTCTCCTCTAAAATTAGTTTCTTATACTATTCTAGTCTAAATAACATAATTCAAACATTTTCATGAAATAAAATAACTAAAATTAAATAAAATAAACAAATAAGAAATCAAATCTCAGTACGAAAATTTATTAAGTTAAAATAAATATTGTTTTTTATTCTTTTATTAATATTATATAAATCAAATATTTTTATTAATTCAGATATTAAAAAATATTATACTACTATTCAAATATTTAATATTTTTTTAATTATTGTGAGATATAATTAATTTACATTTATATCTGTAGGATAAATTTAACTAAAATATATTAAGCTACTTCTTTTGCCTTTCACATGGGATCTTTAAAAACAACAATAATAATAAATTATTCCTACTATTTATTAAATTAGATATTTTTTCTTTTATTAATACTATATAATTCAAATACTAGTTAATAAATTTAGATATTAATAATAATTATATTACTATTCAAATATTTATTCTTTTCAGAAATTTATTATTATTTTTATTTGATTATAAAATTAAGATATTTATTACTTTGAGATATTGATACAAATTACATTATATTTGCATCTATAATTTTAACTAAAACAAATATAAGTATTAAATCTAATGTGTACTTTAAGGCACGTTGGAAGGTGGTCCACTGTGCCCCTATAGAGGTGGTCCATTGTACCACATGCAGAGTAAAACAAATAATAATAGTAAAATAATATATAGACTAGGGATGAAACGGATAGTGATTTTGCCGGATATCGGATATCCGGAGCTCCTTTGCCTGCCGGATACGGATATCCGGCATTAGTTTTGTTTTTTGTTGTGTTGTATATTTCTTTTCTTTTTCTTTATTGTAAAACAATAAAACATAAACGTATTTCACATTCTTTTAAACACACTTTAAATATAATTTACTTAAGCACATTTATTTAGCATTCTATTTATTTGTGGAATATTGCGATGAAAAATAAAACTGAAGTCTAACATACTCATTCCTACACTTGCAATTTGTCACAAATATATAGGTTTTGTTCAGAATTATAAAACAAAAACTTATAATTTACACATTTTTTACAGTACTAAAAAATGTTTGTTTGATATGTATTAGAAAAAAAAAATGAAACAAAATATTTTACTAATATAATTATAGTTGAAGGGTTGGTTATTTTCATAAAAAAACGTATTTATTGTGGCCATCACACACCACTTACTGTTTAAAATGTGCAAAAGTTTAACCATAGCTTCACACAATAAATATTTTATATATGGAGTTTGGTGCAATTTTAATCAATAGATGTTGAGATATAGGCTTGTGAAAAATCATTGTAGCAGATCCACTTGTCGGCTGATATACACCTAAATAAGGCCGACATCAGTTGAACGGAATTTTTGTCACGCGCACACACACAAACACAAATTTTTAAAAATTGATCAAACCAGGTTCTGGACCTCTTAAAATGTGTACATCCAGCGAATACCAAATGTAGAAAATTTTTATGAATCCAATATTTTCGTTTGAGACATTTATAAGAAAACATAAAAGAAAGAAGCAAAAAAAAAAAATCTAAAATCTTCAATGGCTTAGTATGTTATGGCCATTACAAAACTTTATTTTATATCACTCTACATAACAAAGCTACACGCTGTTTAGCATGCACAGAAGAAACTTAATAATAGCTTTGCACAATAAAGATTTTAGATATGGAGTTTAGTGTAATTTTAATCAAGATTGTGAGATGTAGCCAAGTGGAGAATCATAGAAGATGAGGAACAACTGCGACATCTGTTGGTCAATATACACCCAAATTAAACCAGCTTTCTTTCTCTTATTATTTATCTTGCATATCAAATTAAGTGCAGTTAAATATTATAGATGTTGAGATTTAGCCTTCCCATTCACAGGGTAAATTGCAGCATAGTATAGCCACTTATCGACCAATATGCACCAGAATTGAATCAACATGATGTTTCATATAATGGCCCTCTCACATACCAAATTTTGTGTAATTATACACAAATAAATCCAAGATAATTTCTCCATTCACTGGAAAATTGCAGCATAAAAGTATCGTCCATTGGCCGATATGCACAGAAATTAAATAAACATATTTCATAATAGCCCTGTGACATACTTAGCCTTTTTTTAATTATACAAAGTAGAAGAGGTATAGTCCTCCTTTAAATGAGATAAATCACAGTATAGCAGCCCCACCTATTGAGTAATTTGCACCAAAAGTCGATGGGCACTTTTTCTTTTGTTAATGCGCAACTATGTATAAATTTATATGAAATTCTGTTCACTAACTCTTGAACTAGAGCTGCTACACAAAACTTTTGTCAGACAGACATTTTCTAAAAACGGTCAAAATCAAAATTCTGGTTCACTGAAAATGCGTAAATCCACCAAAAATGGGAAGTTGAAAATTTTACGAATAAAATGCTTTCTTCGATTGAATATAGAAGAAAGTAATGATTCAAAACAAATTTATATTTTTGTTTCTTTAAATGCTTTTTACTTATTTTATATTCTGCACAGATAAGAAAAAATATTTAGCTTATTTATTAAAATTCTTTAATTAAAAGTAAGTTCAGTTTTTCTAATGTACAAAATCATAAACTTTAATAATTGAGCTTTTTTTTTTTTTTCTTTAACAATCTGAAAATGAAAATACAGACTTCCTGAAAATTTAAATATTATTTCTATTTGAAGTAATTTTAATTTTTGGGACTATATCTATGCAGCGCAATGGGAAATTCTAGATTCTAGCAAGATATTCCATTAAAAGTGCACATTTATGTAAATTGCAGTGCTTATTTTTTAAAATCCAAATCGAATAGGTACATGACACGTTTAATTTAATAGGTAATGGCACAGACAATGATGCCAGAGGGTCTGCTAGTATAAATATAATGTCACAAAAACAACTTTCTTGTGTAGGGGAAAGTGGATTGTAAATAAACAGGCAGGTTCTAGTCAATAAATGCACGTTATTTGACTCATTCTCGAAACAATCTAACAACTTTTACTTCCAAGACTAACAATATTACTAAACATTCTCAACTTATTAAACAAAAGTCATGAAAACAGAGTTATATGCACTGCAGAGGATGAATATTATTTGTTCAGGAACAACAACGAACAGCTCTTTTTATTGTTATGGGGAAGATTAGGGGGAATGTTATAGATCACTCTGGAAAATCTTAGCTAACTCTGCACAAAATTAAAAAAGGCTTTCTATATCTCTTAAACCTGAAGCTACTTTTTGTTAAATTTGTTTGCTAAAAAGGCCAAATGCGACTTTTGCATTTTTTTTTTTTTTACCTTTACAAGCTACAACTGATCTAAAAAAAAAAAATTAAAAAAAATGTCGCAAATTTTTCATTTGAGGGGAATTTATGCTTGAATTTTCTCCTCCGGATATCCGTATCCGGACTGCTGATATCCGGTACCCCGTCGGATATTTAAAACTCAGCCGGATACCAGATAGTTACCGGATATCCGTTTCATCCCTACTATAGACTATAAATATGCTAATTTTTAGGAATTTGAAAACAGCAATATATTGCCTTCCTTTAACAGCTATATAGTATTTTTAATCACTAGTTCAATCTTTATAAAATTTTAAATACTTCAAAGTGGAAAAGTTACTTTGAACAGCTCAAAACATAAAAACTGCTCAAAATGGTTATCTTACTATTTCCCATGTTTTTTTTGTTTTTTTTTCTTTTGGCTGCATACAACTAGTACCATGCTGCCATACATGAGTATCCATATGAACTAAAAGAATTGAATATTAATAGATTTAAATAGGGGTGCTCCACTGTGCCCCGTCCTCCCCTATCTGTGATCTATGGTTAAACCATCCAAATTAAATGATCAAAACCCAAATGTACTCTGTACCATTGCGCTTTGGTGTGATCGTTAGATAAATAAAAAATGCTTTATAAGGAGCTTTGATGCTGCACAATTGCATTCATGCTTACTTTTTTTTTTTTTTGGCCTAGTGAAGGTTTAGGCTGTTTTTTCCAATATGAAACAATTGATGCAATTTTTTTTTTTTTTTTTTCAATTTATGGTGCTTGCTTACAAAGTTTATTACTTTTTAGCAACAACTTTTTGGTGCATTTTATTGCTGTTAACATTGATGGGGTGATGTGCATTTAACACGAATGAATGAAATGAATAAACTGATGAACAAGACTCAAAATTTTAGGAATCAGAAGAATAGTTACCCTTATTCCACAGAAATGATAAACATTTTGTTTTCTTATTTCATTGTTTATAAAGTAATATGGAGTTGTAAATTATTATTGGTACTCCACTGACCCATCTTTATTTATTTATTTTTTTAAAATAATATACCGTAAAATCCCGAAAGTAACACCCCCCCCCCTTCCTTTTTGAAAAGCAAAACGGATAAATTTCAGGTGGGGGGGGGGGGTTTATAATCAAGATTCTTTAAAAAAAATTATCAAAAAAAAAAAAGAAAGAAAAGGGTGTGGAGGGGGTACTTACTTAAAAGGAAATATTAAAGGCTATCATTTCTTACATTAAAGGTAAAAAAAACTGCGTAATGATTCCACTGATAATGTGCATCCGACACTTTATGAAAAATTAGTTAAATTAGATATAATATATAAATATTAAAACCTAATTCAATGCCAAACTTAACTTGCAATGCCGACATACCATAATTGCGCCCGAAGATTGGATGTAGCTTTGTTGGATGGAGAAAAAAAAAGGGGGGGGGGGGCGGGTTACTTTTAGGATAACGGAGACATTTCACTTTCAGCGAGAAAAGGGGGGGGGGGTTACTTTCGGGATTTTACGGTAGAATAATTTTCTTTTTCTTAACTAATAAATATATGTATATATATATTGTACTTATTTTTATTTATTTATTTAGGTTGAAATAGAAAATGACAATACTTTAAAAGCAATGAGGGAAGGAGTCGTAATGTTGACTTGTGAGAAAATCAACCCTAAGAAAGATAACTTTATAGCTGAAAAATATTATGCTAATTTGGCTGCTCCTGTAGTGCATAAAAGATTCTTCCATGTTGTGCCATTTAAACAAGGACAAAAGTTTAAATTGGTTGATTTAGTCTAATTAACATCATTTTTCTGATATAGCATTTATAACTAAACAAAAATTTCATATTCATAATTATGCTGTTGTATTATATATGGAAGTTGTAAGAAGCTAGAATGTAAATTGTTCTGATTAAAATAAATAAAATTTCTTTTTTAAAACAAAATAATATATATATGTGCATTATGTAATTTTTTGTCAAAACATGTCAAATATATTTAATCAACATTGTAGCTTCAATACTATATTTAATTTAAATAAGTTCAAAAGATAATCTTCAGAAATTATATTGTATATTTCATTTTCATAAAAGAAGAATTTCAAACATTTATATTCAACAAAAAAGTTCAAGTGTATTTAAACAGAAACTGAAGTTATGTATTTTCTTATACTTTAAACACACTATACCCTGGTATATACAGGGTTCCCACTATAGTTCATTTCCACTCTTTTAACTACTGAACGGTTGCAGCTATAGTCATAAAAGTGGTGTCTGTATGTAGTAAAATGGCTAAGCATTACTAGATGTAACCACTTACAGCACCACCTAATGGAAAATAGTAGAATTAGTATTACTATTTCAAAAACAGCATGAGATACAGGGGGAGAGTTGTAGAGTGTTATCGATTTAGTACGAATAGATACCTTTTGGACACGAATGCTAAAAACACATAGCTTAAAATGTGTATTTGTTTGTTCACAATTTCCTGCACAGTGATGTGTTAAACAAAAAAAAAAAATTATTCATCACCAAATACCTTTACTTTTGATGTTAAGCTTCTGGTTGTTAGCTGCAATGCTTTACAGCAATGACAATGCTTTACAGCAAGGTTGTTAGCTACAATGCTACCTTTGTTTAAATTTTACAGTACACACATACACATTGGAGCATAAAGGCCATAGCCAAGGGGTGAGAAAGGGTTTAAACATCCCCTGAATTTTTGCGATTAAGTGGTATTTTTTTCTGCCATCTCATATTGGTTTGTAACCTATTTACTGATTTATTATCATATAAATAGCAATAGTGGTACCAAAATATTCCTCTATGGGAAGGGGCACTATATATAGAGTTTATTATACGACTATTTAAGATGGTGCTGCGTGATGGCATTTTTTGTGCCTGCTACGGCAAATATAAAATGTAATATTGTTGTTAATAACATTATTATTATATTATTTATATTTAATTTAGTACAACAGCACTTTTTTTTTTAATTCTTCTCTGTAAAGACATGCCCTAACTCTGTTTGTTATATTCATTTCTTATAATTTTTTTCACACGATTTATCTAATTTTTTTTTTTTTTTTAACTTGATGTGACAGGAGAAAAAAGAAAAACCTTTTTAATTGATATTAGATAATTTTTAATTGGTTAAAATTTACAAAAAGAGTGAAAAATAAATAAATTGATTAATGATTTTTTACCTCAAAATATATGTGACCTGTGTTTGTTATATTCATTTCTTATAATTTTTTTCACACGATTTATCTATTTTTTTTTTTTTTTTAATTGATGTGACAGGAGAAAAAAGAAAAGCCTTTTTAATTGATATTAGATAATTTTTAATTGGTTAAAATTTACAAAAAGAGTGAAATATAAATTAATTGATTGATTAATGATTTTTTACCTCAAAATATATAAAGTTGTGTTCCTTAGCAATGGTTACTATATTCATTTCTTAAAATTTCTTTTGCAAATTTTATATTTTATCATCTTTTTAACTTGCTGTCAAAAGAAAAAACTTTTTCAAGTGTTCTATTTTGGCTGAAAACAATAGTCTTGTTGTCCCAATAAAACTTTTTGTCTGCCTTCTTGACCTTGTATGAGTTAGAGATGAGATAAACAGTTACTTTTCAGTAATAGGTTACTTTGTTCCATACACTGTAAAAAAATAACTATTACCAGCTGCAAGAAACTCTTTGTGATTGGAGAAAATAATTATTTTCTCCAATCACAGAGAGTTTCTTGCAGCTGGTAGTTATTTTTTAACAGTGTACTACCTTTGGTAATAGGTTCTTGTAACATATTATTTTTATAACCTATTACTCTTTAGTTTATATATGGCTAATGTCTTTCTAATCCTTTCGGAATATGCAATATATAGATGTGTCCTGCATAGTGGATACGGTTCATGCTTTTGAGTTCTAATGCTTTCGAAGAGTAATCTTCACTTTATTTAACACTAGAATTTCTGAAAAAAAAAAAAAAAAAAAAAAAACACTGATATGAAATAGTGGTAGAGTTCAAGTTTTACACAAGTGTTCGTCCCAATCATGTAAGCAGAAGATTCTGTTAAATCAATTCATTTAAACACGAAAATATTTCAAATAATATCAAGTAACATGTACACAAGTGCTGTTTTCTGTAAAAAAGAATACTCATATTATAATTAATAAATAAACAAATAATAATAACAAATCGTTAAAAAACATTTTTAAAACATTCCAAAACTACTGAGTAATTGTCTCTTTTGATTTTACAAAGAACTTGAACATTGCAGATTGACAAGAAAATTAATATTTTTTCATTCATATTTAGTAAACAGTCACTTTGAATATGATTTCTAAAATTAGAAACCCTTGTTTTAAAATATAAATTTTGCTTACAAAAACTGCATAAAATGATTTATTTTCTCAGACACTTAATTTCAATATATGACCATAATTAACTATTCGAACACCTTTACTCATTTAAATCATTAAAAATAGTCTCAAGAAAAAAATCAGATTTAAAATAAATAAATAAAAGCTAAAAAATAAAATTAAATAAATTCAATTATCTTATCAAATTATTCTTGATTAAACTCTATCAATATTCTTGATAAAACCACAATAAATAAATGCTCATCAACACTATCAGTATGCCGTATGCGATTACATATTTTCAATCCCAGCTGCTATAAGCAATTTCAAATATAAACAAACGCTCTTCATCCTTCCTCTTCCTTATCACACATTCTTTCTAAAACCTTCTATATCTCCCAAAACTAACTGTTACCAATATGTAAAGCGAATAGAAACCTAGCCAATGTAATCCAATTCCCCATGATGAAATAATCAACATCTAACAATCACCCCTTATCTATCTCATGATGGCTGCTTAAATTAACATCCTGACAACATTATTTCGTTAAACCATGGTAGAATTCTTACCCGACCCGAACCCGACAGATGAATTTTAAATCAACCCGAAAACCGACCCAAACCCACTTCCTTTACACCCGAAAAATAAATCAACATTACATATTTATCTAAAAATCATGCAAAACTAGATAAAATGATATAACATCATATAAAATAAAGTAAATTTTAATTGTCACACAGTTGGTAAATTATTTTAAAAAAAAAAACTAGTATGTTGTGGCCACCATAAGAATACCTTTTATATTTTCATGTTGAATTCACTAAGTGCAAATAATTTATTAAAAATATTTAACATGATGAATGCAAATGATTTTCATCTTAGGGAAATCTAACACAAAATATCCAAAGAGAAACAGATTTGCCATCTATAAATAACATCTTAAGCATTTTTATAATGGTTACCTTAGATATAAAGTTTCGTACATTTATATGGCATAGACGTTGAGATATAGCCATCCCGTTATCGATGAAACTTTGCAGTATAGCAGTGCCACCTATTGACCGATAAGCATCCAAACTGAGTCAGCATAATGGCCTCACATATCAAGTTTTGTTTGATGATACGCAATAGAACCTGAGATATAGCTTTCCTTTAAACTGCGGAAATCGCTCTGTAGAAGTGCCACCTGTTGAGTGGTTTACACCAAAAGTTATAAGGCACTAATATATGTTAAAGTGCACCTATATACAAATTTATATGCGATTCTGTGCTGTAGTTCCTGACATATAGCCTTTCCTTAAATTGTGGAAATCGTTGTATAGCAGCACCACCTGCTGGCTGATAGGCAAATTGAATCAGCATAATAAATATCTCATATTGGTCTTCTCACGTATCAAGTTTTGTTTGATTATACTCGGTAGAACCTGAGATATAGCCTCCCCTGAAATTGCTGTATAGCAGCACCACCTATCGAGCGGTTGACACCAAAAGTTGACAGGCACTATATTAGGTCAAAGTGCATCTACATATAAATTTATATACAATTCTGAACAGAAGTTCCAGAGTTAGTTGCCACAAAATTTTTATCACACACATAACAGATATACACACAGACAGACAGACATTTTCTAAAAATTGTCTAATCGTGGTCTAGACCTCTCAAAACTTGTAAGTCTGTCGAAAACCGGAAGTCGAAAATTTTTACTAAGCCAATGCTTTCTTCTATTGAACATACAAGAAAGTAAAAAAAAAAAAAAATTCAAGATGTAATTACTAATTGTATTGCGTTAAAATTTAAAAAATCTGAAAAACATGATTGATAATAATGTTTAAACACTTATGTGAGTTGTGAACTTCAAGATTGCAAAAATGTGCTTCAAGTTCAGCATTAGTAGTTCATTGTTTGCTGCTTATATTTTGGAAAAAAAAAAAAAAAGTATCTTTATTTATTGCTTTTGTTTGACGTGAATGTTTATTTACTATAATAATTTGGGTAGCACGGATATATGATTCGCAATTAAACACCTGCTTTCCCACAATCACTTTAAATTCACACGGTCAGCAAATTATCTTCCTCGAGTTGCAATTTTCGTGCATTGTTTATTTGTTCTAGAAAAGACGATAAAGAATGTTATTATCTGCCTTGATGGAATCTGTTTCCTAAATGTGTTTATTTTATATTGCTTTTTACTTTCTTCTGTATTCGATAAAAGAAGGTATTGCAATCGTAAAAATTTTCAACTTCCGTTTTTCGATGGATTTACATATTTTGAGGTCTCCAGAACACGATTTGACCATTCTTAGAAAATATGTGTCTAAGTGTGTGTGTGCGAGACAAACATTTTGTGGTGATGTATCTCAGGAGCTACTGCAGATAATTGCATATAAATTTATATGCAGATGTACCTTGGCCTAAATTAGCGCCTATCAACTTTTGGTGTCATTTGCTCAACAAGTGGTGCTGCTAGACTGCGATTTTCACAATTTCAGGAAAGGCTATATCTCAGAAACTACTAAACGAATTTGTATATAAATTTATATGCAGATACACTTTGACATAAGTTAGTGCCCACTAACATTTTTTGTCAATTGCTCAATAGGTGGTGCTGCTATATGTCTGTTTTTGCATTTTCAGAGAAGGCTGTATCTCAGGTTCTGTTGTGTATAATCAAACAAAACAGCATAGCCATTATAATTATATGACATTGCGCAGATTCAATTTGGATGCATATCAGCCAATAAGTGGTGCTGCTGTAATGCAATTTTACCCGAGAACGGGATATGGCTATATCTGAACTTCTATGGCATATAACTGTACAAAACCTGATATATGAGGTAACCATTATGAAGAAGTATTTTTTAAGACTTTATTTATAGAGAATTAAACTGTCTTTCTTTTCTTATATATTTAGTGTTAATTTTTTTAAAATGAAATTATCTCCATTCATTATGGTAGATAATTTTAATAAATAATAGTTTTAAGAAAATATTTTTAGTGGGCGAATTCCTATAGGAAAATATAGAAGAAAGTTTTGTGGTGATCACAACATAATAGCTTTAAATGAAATCACAACAAGTATTTCCTCTATATTTGCTGTATATACAAGTATAAATGGAGGAAAATTCAAAATTTCGTTCACATAAAAGCGAGGATTGAATTTTATTAAAAATAAAAGTATTTAAAAAGACCAAAAAAAAAAAAAAATTATGTTGAGGCCACCACAAGACTTTCTTCTATATTTTCTAATACAAATTCGCTCAGTACAAATAATTTATTAAAGCTCTAATGTATTAAAATTACCTACCATACTGAATGTAGACGATTTTTATCTTAGAAACAAATTACATTAAAAGTACAAAGAAAGACAGCTTTATTCTCTAGAAAGAATATATTAAAAAATGTGTTTTCATAATGGTTATCTCACATATCAAATTTTGTACAGTTATACACCATAGAAATTGACATACGGCTTTTCCGTTCTCAAGGAAAATTGCAGTACAGCAGCGCCACCTATTGGGCGATATGCATCCAAATTTAATCAGCATAATGTCTGATAATGGTCTTTTCACATTTTATTATTATTATTATATGCAATAGAACCTGAGATTTCCCTTAAATTATGGAAATCGCTGTATAGCACTGTCACCTATTGAACTATTAGTACCAAAAGTGGATGGACAATAATTTGTCTCACTGTGCATCCACACATAAATTTATGTGCAATTCTGTGTAGTCGTTCCTGTGATATAGCCTTCCCTTGAATTGTGAAAATCACTGTATAGCAGCGCCATCTTTTGAGAAATTGACATAAAAAGTTGATAAGGACTAGGTTATGTCAAGGAGCATCTACATATAAATTTATATGCAATTCTCTGCAATAGTTCCTGAGATATAGCATTCCCTTAAATTGTGGAAATCGCTGGAGACCCTGTATAATATAGGTTCCTAATATATGGTCTCTAGAAATCACTGTATAGCAGCGCCATCTCTTGATCGATGGGCACCAAAACTTGATAGGCACTAATTTATGTCAAGGTGCATTTACATATAAATTTATATGCAATTATGTGCAGTAGTTCCAGAGTTGCAGTCGCCACAAAATTTTTGTCACACACATACAGAGACAGACTGATATTTTCTAAAAATAGACAAATCATGTTCTGGTACTTTCAATATGTGCAAATTCATCAAAAACTGGAAGTCGAGAATTTTTACAAATCTAATACTTTCTTCTATTGAATATAAAAGAAAGTAAAAAAAAAAATTGTAAATTGCGAAATCTTTTCAATTTCCAGGAGAATGTAAATGCTAGGTTATACTGTATTTCTTTCCTTTATATATTAACAACAGTCAAGAAATATTTATAATACTTTTCTAATTTTCATACAATTTCTACAAAAGATACATATTAGTTTCGTTGAAGAAAAGAAAACAGATCCAGATACAAATATGGATCTATTTTTCTGGCAGATATCCACGGATACGAATAGGGAGCTCCGATACATGTCTAGCATGTGTAGAATGTTTAAATTAGCTACAAAATTGTAAATATGCCTATAAATTTAGGTTTATAATATTGTAAAAAAAATTTTGAAAGGTGTTCTCAAGTCGACTGAACTTGTTGAAACCCAAACCCAAACCCGACCCACAAGAAAAAAAATTCAGTCAACCCGACCCGCAAGAGAAAATAATTTGTCAACCTAACCTGATGCAGGACTAAACCATGGTATTAAAGTATCTTTGACGTTAGATATCACGAGCATAGACTATACTAATATTAAAGTAAATTAATATACAATAATATTCAGTTTAGAATTAATACTTTGAATAAAATATTAGAAAGATGTAAAATAATCAAAGCTTTTACTTATTTCAAAAGAATATTTGATTCTACAAAGAGTATTTGTAATCTACAAAGTAACCGTATGTATTCGCTACTGAAATGATACGGGTATTCTTCCAGACTCGAAGTAATGAATCTCTATTTTTGAATTTGACTCATTACTCGTTATTGTATCCTGCATCATATGGATAGTATTAGTATCATTCAAACATTAGTGCAGAAAGTCTGATGCAAAAGATGTTACTTTTTCGTTACTTGTAGGACGCAATCTAACATGTGGTATTCAGGGATTATCATATGCTGAAAGATGAGTATTTTATTCGTTACTCGCATAATGTGATTCGGTCTAATTGTTTTCGTATTATTTTGGATTTCGATAGTCGCAGTGTTTATAGTTTGTTTTTGTAAATTCATTATGGGAAAGAGAGTATTCAAACTTGTTACTTGTATAATGCTGTATCATATAAGTTGTTCTTGTATGATTTAAATAGCATTTACAATTTTGTTTTAGAATAAATGGAAAAAAATAAATTAGATTTTTTTTCCCCTAAAAATATATGATTACAGAAATACATTCATTTATTTAAAAAAAAAAAAAAAATTCCATGTGATTTTTATTATTATTATATTTTTATAACAGGCACTTTTCTTTGCTTGCAGAGAGATAAGATGAAAGCGTTATTTATTTACTATGATCTTTTCAGTAATATATTACAGTGCTAATACGTTCTTATGTAATAACAGTATTATTTATTTTGTTACATGAAGTAATGCCCATCTCTAGTATGAGTATATACATATATATATTTATTTCTCTGTAAGTCACATTAACCGTACCGTTTGAACACTACTACTTTTAAGCCCCTCCTTTTATTTAAAATAGGCTATAAACATATGTCAAATTCCATGTTTGTGTATTAAACATATTCTCTGAAATAAATAAAATGCTCAAAATTAGTAAAAGGAAAAATATTGCTGGTAAAAGGAGAGAGAAAAAAAAAATGAAAACACTGTTATCCCCCCTCATTCCCCTGACAGACTTTTGGAATATGCCCTGATGGGGGGGGGGGGGCTTGACATGGACTACCTTGGCCTACTAGCTGATGCCACCCCTGATAAGCAGTATTTAACAAATTATTAGATTTTTTTCCCTATAAATTTACTTCCATAAAAGTGCTCTACATCTGAAATATTCTCTGCAGAAAATCAAAAGGATATTTTCATAGAAATAAAAATGAAAAATAGACAGAATGAAAAATAAATTATTCTTTTAATAAACCTTTAAATCTTGTACATATGAATATATATTACATTAAATGTATGCAAAAATAACTACAATAATAATAATAAAAAACACAGAATATTCTAAAATCATTCTAATTCCAAGCAGCTTTTGTATCATCTTTTCATCAGATTTTTATCACTTAGATTTGAATGCTTCCAAATAGTTTTTATCTCAATCATTCTCTGTATCTAAAAATAACAATAGGAAAATTATATATACATGTATGTACTTATAGACATGTAGATAGGTAATAAATTCTTCAATACAAAATTAAACATTTTTAATTTCATTTATCTAACTGGACAATGTAAAAACATGAGAGAAAAAATCACCAATTTTATAAAAGAACTTATTTGAAGGATTATTAGAAAAAAAGAATGAAATTCCAAATGTATATAGTGAAATTAAATAATGAATTATATCTCAAATTACTGATGAAAATAAATATGTATTTTTAATACTATTATATTAAAGAAATTAGTATAAACTGTTTTTAAAAAATTAAGTTCTACATTTTTTTTTTTTTTTTTCAAATATACTATAAAAAAATAAAAAAAAAATGCAAAGGAGTTATAAATGTAAATAACTTTTTTTATTTGCCATTAGTTTCTATTGATACTTCACAAATCTTATTTAAAAAAAAAAAAAAAAAACTAGTATGTTGTGGCCACCACAAGACTTTCTCCTATATTTTCCTATACAAATTAACTCAGTCACAAAAAAAAAAAATTACCTTTTTTTTTTTTTTTTTTCCTGTTAAAAGTTTAAAAAAAATCGATAACTTTGTTTTAAATTATCACAGATTTATAGTTCAACCATTCGTTTTAAAGGTATTGACAAGACCTTTCGAAAGATACCCCCCCCGAAGGGCCCCCCATATGCACAGAATTTTTTTTTTCTAGTTAACTACTACTATTATCAATAATTCACATTAATTTTACAATCACAAGTTAAAAATACCTCTCATTATGTACATTTATACGAAATTTTGTCCTATACTGCCATGTGAAAAATTTAGAAAAAATGCGATCACAGCGCATGTGGGAGTGATGCCCCCACATGCACAGAATTTTTTTTCCTAGTTAACTACTACTATTATCAATAATTCATTTTACAATCACAAGTTAAAAATACCTCTCATTATGTACATTTATACGAAATTTTGTCCTATACTGCCATGTTAAAATATTAGAAAAAATGAGATCACAGCGCCACCTATTGAGCGATTGATCTCCAAATGAAATCAGCACTAGTTTATGTCGGGGACCAACTAAATACCAAGTTTGGTTAAATTTCGTTAAAAAAAAAAAAAAATTTTTTTCAAAGGTTTTTTTTCGTTAAAAGTAAAAAAAATCGATAACTTTGTTTTAAATTATCACAGATCTATAGTTCAACCATTCGTTTTAAAGGTATTGATGAGACCTTTCGAAAGATATCCATCTTGAAAATTTACTCCCCTCGAGGGGTGACTTCCCCTCCAGGGGGGTGGGGAGGGGGGGGGGGGTGGCGAGGCTCCTACACATACAAAAAAATTTTCCCAGTTGACTATCTCTATTATAAATAATTCTTGTAAATTTCATAATGATTACTAAAAAATAATTCTCTTTATGCACATTTATACAAAATTTTGTCCTATATCACCATGTTAAAAATTTAGAAAAAGCAAGATGGCAACGCAATCTGCCAGACACTTTTTACCAAAAGTTGATAGGCACTAATTTATGACAAGGTGCAACTACATACCAACTTGTATGAAATTCTGTGCATAAGTTCCTGAGATACAATTGCCACAAAATTTTGTCACACACACACACACACAGAAAGACAAACATTTTCTAAAAATGGTCAAATCGTGTTCTACAGCTCTCAAAATGTGTAAATCCATCAAACACCTGAGGTCGAAAATTTTTACGAATCCAATACTTTCTTCTATTGAATATAGAAGAAAGTAAAAAATGGAAGATTACTTATACTTATGTGCACAATATAATCTTAGATGTCATTATGGATTTTATCAATACAGGCCTATGCAGTACATGATCCATGACAGGGGTCAACACTTCTCTAGGTGCATGTATTTACTAGAAATATTGTTCTTGAGCAGCTGTATTATGCATGATTTTTTACAGTTACACTTTGTCCTTCATATAGCCCCAAAGAAAATAAGCAAGCAGAGTGAGGAGAGCAAATGGGAATGCCAGTTTAAATCAGTGCTTCTTTGTGGCTATCTGACAAAGTGTGTGTGAACCAGGGCTTAATTTGCATAGGAATGCAGTTCCCATACTTCTTTTATTTCAGTGATTTTTTACATGTTAGATGAAACACATGAGAACTCAATTATAGTACATACAGGAGCTCACCTACCAGTGCACCATTTCTGAAAAGTCAAAGTCCCTAATTGTTTTTGTCTCCTCTCACTTTTCTTTTCTTATAAAGACATCTACATTTGTAATGTAACTTGTGACATAAGCTTTTTCTTCAATGTAACTTTACCAGCAAGAGACTAATGGTTTCTCACGTCACTTTTCACATAGAGGCTAGAAATTGTTAGAATTAACCATAAATGAATAGTTTTTCTCTTGTGAAAATAAGTGCTGAACAAATTACAAACAATACAGCAGCTGAAGGAAAATGCAAAAATGCAAGCACTCAGATCAGCAATGTTGACCCCTGTTCTTAATCATGTGCTGCATAGAACCCACATTCATGAAATTTATAATAGCAGACACCTATCTTAGATTATATTTCACACATACGTGTAAATAATCTTCAATCCTTTGTCTTGAGATTTGTGAAATATAAACTACCGTACTTTCTGATGTATAATGCCAGAAAATCCCAGGGAACTACCGTATTTTCTGATGTATAACGCCAGAAAATCCCAGGTCACATAAATGAGTTACACACCAGAAAATTTATTTTACAAGTAAAGCTATATTCGTAAGAAATGAAAGCTTGTTAAAAGAAAGCTTTTACTATAAATTTAAATTTCCAGTGTATAACTGATTTAACAAACCTGCAAGTTATACGCCGGAAAATACGGTAATGACAAATAAAACAATTATTCATGATTATAACCCACTTTGTGACTTTTGGTCCATCCTATATATACACTCCTGCTCAAAAGTTTAGCGAGATTTGCAAATGATCAGGTTTTTTTTCAATTTAAAAACATATCTTTCGATGAAATGTTTTCAAACATCGGGTATTTAAAGAACTGGTTCTTCCTCATGTTTTTCAGTGAACATTGGTTTATGACAACATTTAGGGGGCTGGTAACAAATTGAGCAAAATCAATAATATTTATGATAACCCTATATCGTTAAGTGAACAAAACGAACTGCAACTTTAGAATATGTTAATATAGACCCAGTTCAATTTGTGGAGGAATTTCTGTGATAATAGCATATTAAATAATGGAGATACACCGTATATTTCCGAATATAAGCCGATCCGTATATAAGCCGAGAGTACGTTTTTCCCTTCAGAAATTTGCCCAAAATTGCAAACCCGTTTATAAGCCGAATTGAAAAAATACTCTTTTAAAGTTTGAGTTTATCGCAAAAACGGCAAAAATATTGCCAATCTATAAAACTTTCAGGTTAATCTAAATGTAAATAAAAAGCATTTTTGTTTTGTTACATGGAGCGCGGGCATATTTTGAACTCAAATCAGCAAAGAAATCGCCATGCTTAAACAAATAAAATGTCTTATTACTTACCTTATTGAGTATATTTTAAGTTAAGTTTGAGTAAAATATTGTTATATTTAGTTTAATAATATCATACAGTCTATTTACACAAATAATTTACTTTTAAAATATATTAAATTATTAAAAAACAATATAAATTCATATTTTTGTAATAAAAATCTTTTAAACATTTGTAGTAATGTTTTTTGTTTAAATTTAGGTTTCTGTGCAATTGCAATGACATTAACTCATGTTCAGTGATAAAGTTGCTTTGTTTCAAACTTTTAATTTTATTATTATCTAATGCAGCAATTAAATTTTCAGTAGAAATTTTGTTGCTTTTCATAATTTCCGATAAATTTCAAAATCACTCTCCTTATTTACATTTTTCTGAATTGCTCAAGTAAAAATTGATTGGTACAGCCATCTACCGGCAGAAAAGCAAAACAGAAATTATAAATAAAATATAGGAATTAGCTTATATGCATTTCGATTTGGAAATGTTTCTTTTTACTATTGCTAGAAATCTAAAATGCTGAAACATAAAATAAAATGAATAACTAGAAAATTTCACAAAATTCCTGTATTAAAATAAGCTTAAACAAAAAAACAAAAAAAAAAATTAGAATTGAAATCATTCATGGTAGTAGAGAAAATTGTTTGGTGCTGCCATCTATTATCAAAACAGAAAAACAAAAATGGCAGTAAATGTGACCTTTGGTGAAAAGTGCTTCATCATGGGAAAAAAAAGGAATAAACACCCGACTACATCGAGCTGCTCTAGAAATAAATTTAAAATTGCTAATTTAAGAGTTTATGTGTGATAATTATTTAAAAATAAGGTTTAAAATCACTATTTTACTTCATATATAGTTTTTAAGCTTAAAATATATGTATTCAATCATTGTTTCTAACATATGTTTTTTGCTAGAAATGTGGATCCGTGTATAAGCCGACCCCCCCCTAATTCAGCTTCCGAAAAATTAAAAAAATTCTCGGCTTATACACGGAAATATACGGTAAGCATTTATTTTAAAACTCCAAAATAAATCAGCATGTTTTTTATTTATAATATACAGAGTTTTTAACGAAAATTATTCCCACTTTCAGATAAGTTGAAAAAGCACTTTTAAAACAATATACTGCAATCGGAAAACAAATATCTTAAATATCTCATGAAATATGAACATTTTTATGAAAATTTTTTTCACTGTGCATGTGTGAAAAATAGAAAAAATGTTATTACATAGGTTAAAAGCTAGATATATTGGGAAACTTTTGTCACAAGTGCATTTGAATACAGTAAAAATTAATCAAATTATCCAAAAAAGAACGAGCTAGATTTTAGGTATTTTTCCAGAGTTGAAATTTCATAAGGGGTTCTTCACATGTCGTGTAAATAATTTTAAATCTAATTATTTTAACCTCTTACCAAAAATTCTTTTTTGTGAAAAACCCCTTATCTCACAAATCTTAATAAATAAATAAAAATATGTTAGAGTTACAAGTTTAAGGTTTTTTTTTTACAAAAAAGTACTTTTTGAGCAGGGTTGAAATAATTGGATCTTCAAAATAATGACGTGGCATATGAAAAACAGCTTAGGAAATTTCAACTTTTGGAAACTATCTTAAATCTAACTCTTTCTTTTTCGGATAATTTGCTTAATTTTTACTTTATTCAAATGCACTTTTGATATAAGTTGCCCAATACCGTATATTTCCGAATATAAGCCGATCCGTATATAAGCCGAGAGTACATTTTTCCCTGCAGAAATTTGCCCAAAATTGCAAACCTGTGTATAAGCCGAATTGAAAAAATACTCTTTTTAAAGTTCGAGTATATCGCCAAAATGGAGAAAATATTGCCAATCTATACAACCTTCGGGATAATCTGTCCAATGAAATTGCGCGAAATGCGTGCTTATCCAATAGAATTCCTTACCTTGCTTAGCCATAACGTAAAACGTTCGCAGTGTGTTCGCCAACGGCGATAGTTTTAACTCTGGCAACCCTATCAGAAGGGAGGCAAACACAGACGCAAACGCATGAACGCAAGTCCCAGCAGCTGAAAACGATGGCTACCGTAATACCGGGCCGGGAGACCTAACCCTAACGTCGATGAAGCAATGCCGCCGCTGGATGTTTATATAAATAAGCCGTGTAAAGTCCGATTGCATCGATTTTTTTTAATGACGTATCTAAATTATTTTGTATATTTCTACTTTTCAGTATTTTTATCAGTGCTTCAAGGCAATCTTCAACAAAATAAAAATACTTCTATAAAAAAACGAAGCTTTGCCGCTTTTGCTAGTGTAAGCCTAGAAACATTTTAAACAGAGATGATTTAAATTTAATTGTATAAATTAAAAATATGATCGGGAGTCCTGTTTTTTTCAAGTTACTCTTATACTATTTCTGAATCAGACAGAGAATTTACTCCGTTCGTGCACTCTGCCGATGACTTCAGTTACCGGCAGGTCAAAAAGAAATGTAAACAAACGTGACTACATCGAGCGTTTCGTGAAATAAATTTAAAATTGCTAATTTAAGAGTTTTATATGTGATAATTATTTAAAAATAAGGTTTAATATAACTATTTTACTTTATATATACTTTTTAAGCTTAAAATATATGTATTCAATCATTGTTTCTGAAGTACGTTTTTTGCTAGAAATGTAGATCCGTATATAAGCCGACCATTATAATACAGCTTCCGAAAAATTTCCAAAAATTCTCGGCTTATACACGGAAATATCTAGCTTTCAACCTATGCAATAAAAAGTTTTTTATCTTTCGTACATGCACAGTGAAAATGCTTTTCAGAAAAATGCTCATGTTTCATGAGATATTTAAGGTATTTGTATTCCAATTACAGTATATTGTTTCAAAAGTGTATTTATAATTTATCTGAAAGTGGAAATAATTCTTGTTTAAAACTCCATTTATTATAAATAAAAAACATGTTGATTTATTTTGGAGTTTTAAAATAAATGCTTATATCTCTGTTAATTAATATGCTATCGTCACACAAATTCATCCACAAATTGTACTGAGTGTATATTAACATTTAATGAAATTACTTACAGGTAATTTTGTTCACTTGACGATACAGGGTGCCCACAAACATTATTGATTTTATTCAATTTGTTACCAGCCCCTATATGTTGTCTTAATCCAATCTTCACTGAAAAACATGAGGAAGAACCAGCTCTTTAAATACCCAATGTCTGAAAACATTTCATCCAGAGATAAATTTTTAAATTTAAAAAATCTGATCATTTGTAAATTTTGCTAAACTTTTGAGCAATGAAACAAGATATTATTGAAATACGCGAGATGTATGGACAAGGTTTACTATCTGGACATGTAATTCCCAAATTATTTTTATTTTTCTGCTGCTTTCAAATAACTTCTTTTATCAGAAATTGTTTTAGCCTCAGAAATGGCTAAGAGTTCTGCACTCAAATCAGTTAATCTACACTACACTATAACATCAACACCAGAAACTATCATGTCCAGAGTAATTATGAATTTAGAAAAAAAATTCAAATAATAAAATCCCCAAACTTAAATGCTTTTACAATTAATTATTTTCAGAATGTGAGAAAAATTAACAATATATATATATCACGTCTTTTAGGAATTTCACTTTCAAAATAGTTAAAGTTTTCATATTTTATGTTCTAAGACAAGTAAGACTTTAAGAAGAAGAATACCAGCAAGCAATGAAAAAAATCTACCATACCTTATTTTTCAAATTAAATAATAACATATCAGTGACATGTTAAAAATACATCTGATTATTTTTACATCTGATGACCATTTTCGATGCTACATATGTAAACACTGAAAATATTTCTAGATTTCTTTGTCAATTGGAGAGTAGGAAAAAAACAACATTTGTTTCAATACACTATTCATTGCAATGAAACATTAAGGGAAAGAAACATAAAAAACCTAACTTTACTTCGTTGGTCGTTCTAAGATCTTTCGGTACCGGGCACCCGGTCCTCTTCAGAAAACGTTCGCACTGTGATGGAACTAGGCTTCTGGCTGCATCCTTGTTGACTCTTCAACAGGTGGTTCCAAGCTCTATTTGGGGCCACTGCGCCGCTATCGTTGCATGTTTCTTCATTGGTGGAGATCTCAATTGACTCGCGATACATGGCGTATTGGTAGTTATTGTAATCGGACAATTTGATTGTTTTATCGAAGTCTATTTTAATATAGTTTTCGTTATACGTTTTAGCTAATGCTGTGTTAAGTTTTCCAGTTTTAATGTCATGTTTGTGTTCTTTGACTCTGGTTTTGATTTTTCTTTTGGTGACGCCAATGTATGAACTGGTTTTGTTGTTTTGATCTGTGTACGGAATTTTATAAATACCTGCGGTTTCAAGAGGGGGGATGGGGTCTTTGTCACCGCAATCATAAGGGATAGATGAAGTGTTCACTTCATCTATCCCTTATGATTGCGGTGCCGCAAATAAAATTAAAAATACAGCTAGTAAATATGGCATAAACATCCCTATCAAACCCAACAAAAATATCTTTCAGCTAATCCGTAGTGACAAAGACCCCATCCCCCCCTCTTGAAACCGCAGGTATTTATAAAATTCCGTACACAGATCAAAACAACAAAACCGGTTCATACATTGGCGTCACCAAAAGAAAAATCAAAACCAGAGTCAAAGAACACAAACATGACATTAAAACTGGAAAACTTAACACAGCATTAGCTAAAACGTATAACGAAAACGATATTAAAATAGACTTCGATAAAACAATCAAATTGTCCGATTACAATAACTACCAATACGCCATGTATCGCGAGTCAATTGAGATCTCCACCAATGAAGAAACATGCAACGATAGCGGCGCAGTGGCCCCAAATAGAGCTTGGAACCACCTGTTGAAGAGTCAACAAGGATGCAGCCAGAAGCCTAGTTCCATCACAGTGCGAACGTTTTCTGAAGAGGACCGGGTGCCCAGTACCGAAAGATCTTAGAACGACCAACGAAGTAAAGTTAGGTTTTTTATGTTTCATTATGTAATTAGTAAACTTCGTTTTTCTTCTTTATTTAATTAAGGGAAAGGTTCTGACCCCTAACCTTTATCAACATCCCCTTGTGTACTCCAGTGTTGCAACCTTTTTATCATCTTCAATGTTTTTCATGTCTAATCAAAATACTTTCAACCTATACATAGCAGAATAAAAGTGCAGTGTTAGAAATATTTTGTTGGAGACGATAATTTATTTTCAGATTGATTGTCTACATACCGCAGCATCTATGTTTTATACTTTTATGTTTGTAGAATGGCAACAACTATATCATGTTTGATAAGTTTTGGTTTAGAATTAAGCATCATGAATCTTGAAAAAAATATGTGTGAATCCTGAAACATATTTTTTGAATCATGAAAATATTTCTTGTTTATTCGTATTTTTATTCTTTTTATTTCCTGCAGGTTATTATGAATTAATAATGCAATAAATAATAATTTTTTTATACTCTGAAAATAGCTAACAAATAAAAAATCTACTATTAAAAAGTACTATTGAATTATTTTCAAACAAAAATAACATTTCTGCAACAATATAAGCATTCTTTTCACATTTAATTGTACATAAAAACAAAAGGGAAAAAACAGTTACACTTACCTGCTCTTTCAACAAAATATTTTGTTTATTTAGTGCATGGATTCTTTGATAAAGTTTCTGATGTTTAGTGAAATTTCTTCCTTTGCTCAGCCAGTACGACTCTTTGCTTTGGTTTATTTCCCAATTTCCAATCAGCCGACAATACTCACACTGATTCCTTTGCAAGTCTGGTAGTATATATCCATCGTCTGGTAGTATATATCCATCACATTCTGCTTTTTCTCTGGAACAAAAAAATAAATTAATACAATAAAATACAGATTAAAAAAGAAAAACCTTCATGAGGATAACAAAATAAAGAAAATGACTTACACATCATCGATATTTCTACATATGCCATATCGGTTAACTTCTAATAAAATGGAAGAAAGGTCTTCTATACTATTAATTTTCACATTATCAAAATCAATTCTCCTATTTTTAAGAAATACCTATATGTAGAAAAAATAATAATTAATTATATATATATTTTTTAAAGCAAATAAAATTAACAGTTGTAATCTTTACTTGAGTGGCTCCAATCGATTTTACAAACATTTACCGTAATTTCGTGTATATAACCCGCGGGTAATCTATAATTAAAAAAAACCTCACTTTGTATGTCCTGCGGGCCATCATTCGGTGCAGGGTATCTATCGCGAACAACGAGAAAATCAACACCTGCCTCATTTTTGTTTCAGAAGTCTCGATTATTAACGCATAATAACAATGAAATTGAGGACAGTGAAAAGGAACTTGATAAGGATAATACGGATGATGAAGACGAACTGTCCCAAACAATATTGCAACATTTTAATTCTGATATGGAAGAATCGTATTTCGATGGATTTGAATGAATTTTGTAAATAAATTTATTATTACTCTGTAATTTTCTTATAAATTGAATAAAGGTGTTAATCATTAGAAGTTACTCCAGTTCATAGTAATTTATATAGAGAGAAAGATTAATACTATGTTAGGATTATTTGCTTTTTCATTATAGGTAAGTAAATTTATTTGTTTATTATTTATATTTAGTTGTATATTTGTTTATAGTTGTATGATTGTTTATTATTTGTATCTTTTCCTACTTATTAAAATAATCGTAATTAGTATTGAAATTATAAATAGCGATTGCCGACCATATGACTTTAGAAGTGCGGGGTATCTTTTAGTGTGGGATATCTTTCGGTTATAATTATTTTTAAATGAATTTTTTATGCTGCGGACTACCTTCCGCCGCGGGTTATATACGCAAAATTACGGTAGTTGTTATTATTCATTCAAAGAAATTTGAATCATTTAATGATTCAGTAATTAATCGAAAATAAAAAGTATAATAGGGCATTTGAATATTTCTCCTGAACAGGGTTTAAACTGCTGTTCGCTTTTTGCGAAAATATGCCAGAGAGAATTTCGCTAAAAAGCGAAAACAAGATGATTTCACAAAATTTCTCAACATAAAAATCTCTAATTTAATTAAAATAATCCCTGGCAAAAAATTACCAAACTACTAAAAAATATCGGAAATTGTTTCATTTATTTAGTATATTTTGATTTAATTTCGATTTTCAATGGGCTAAGTTTTAATGGGGCCACGCGAGAACAAACAGCTATCGTCTGCTTAAACGAACGAGCAATCTCGCATGGCCCCGGTTTCTTTTTGGAAGTCAGCTTTGAAGACAGTGCGAATTTCGCCGATTAGCGGCAAAATATTTATATTTTTCGCGGATCGTTGTTGATAAAATTCTTTATTTAAAAAAATATTGAGTATTTCGGCAATCAAACATAAGTAGAAGCCATTTTTTGTTTTCGATTTGTGACAAAGGTAATCGCATATTTTAGAAATCAATCTTAAAATGTTGATTATCGGCAAATTAATCACGATTTTTCTGGAATTGACATTGATAAAAATCCTTCATTTCATATTGCGTATTTCGGCATTTAGAGAAGAAAAAAGCAGGAATTTTGAGTAATTAGCCATGATTAATTTTTTTTCTTCCCAAAAAACAATGAAATATTCCAGATTTCGGTAACAGATCACGAAAATGATGCGTATTTCGGAAATTTTATATAAAAAAAGAAATGTCCTTCATTTCAACAAATATTGCGTATTTTGGCATTCAGAGAAGAAAAAGCAGGAATTTTGAATAATTAGCCATGATTAATTTTTTTTTCTTCCCCAAAAAACAATGAAATGTTCCAGATTTCGGCAGCAGATTATGAAAATGATGCGTATTTCGGAAATTTATATTAAAAAAAAATGTTGATTTACATTTATAGCTTTGAAAATAGAACGAATTTGGAATAAATAATGAATTTGGGGAATTGGCGGCAGAAAATATAAATAATTCAGTAATTAGATGCTATTAATCTGCATTTTTCTTTCTTTCTTTCTTTTTTTTTTTTTTTTTTTACAGCAGTAAAATAAACCCATATTTCGGCAAATAATCGTGAAATAATCACATGTTTGGAATTAATGAAGAAAACATTTAAACAAGCAGCAGATTAGGAAAAACTATTGAATGAATTTCTCAAATGCCTTATTGAAGGAATTAAGGGAATGGTTTGGAGATATCAAATAAACTATTCTATTTAATATGCTACTTTCAAAAATATTTGTGAAAATAAAAGCAATATAGATATAGACTGGAATAGATGAAATAAAGAAAATTTCAAAAATAGTCCTGTATACAAAAATACATTTATTGAAAACCAAATGTTGTCTGAATGGAACGTATTCAAAAAAGTAATTAGAATCAGATGTATAGACAACACTTTTTGCAATTTACAATTTCTAAATGAAAATGAAATGCATGATGAATATCCTTTGTTATGCTCTATAGTGGAATATGCTTCGAGCTTACCTGTACACATAGCAGACTGTGAAAGAGCTTTTCCTCAAATGAATTTAATAAAAACAGTTATAAGAAATCGTTTAACAACAGAAATTGTAAGTCGATTACTTATGATAAATGTAGAAAGACTTCCAAGCAAAGAATTCAATTTTCAAAAAGCTTTCAAAAATTGGTGTTCTTCAAAGCCAAGGAGAATTGTACCCTATTTAGTTTTAACATTTGTGATGCAGCTAACTGGATTTAAACCACAATATTTATTTAGAGGTGAAGTCATGTATTTTAGTTAAAATTATTTTGAAAAAATTCAATAATAACATTTTTTTCCCTCTATGCAGAAGAATCATATCCCTCATCAGAGGAAAATAGTGTGTGTAAAATTTATGTATGTAAAAATAAAAGTAGGAAATTATAATTTTAGATTCAAATTCTTTTTTCCCCTTAAAGTATTTAAGTATTTTTATAAACCCTCCCCCCCCTCTTCTTTCCCGAAAAGAAAAAGCTAAAGTACTTTTGAAAAAGCTAAAATACTAATTGGTCATTTTAGCTAAAATGCTAAAGAAATTTTTTCGCCAGGTCATACCCTGCTCCTGAAGTTTGAATATTTATACAATGAATGATAATGTATCCAAATTCATCTGTCATAGCTGTAAATGAGTAAATATTTTAAGCAAACAATTTCTAGTAAAGACTATTCTATAGCAGAATTTTTAAACATATATCACTTTTCTCTTTTAAAAAAATTAATCAATTTCATGCAATTAGAAAATGATACATGTAAATTATTTTATACTTCTATGTAAAAGAACCATACTTAATACATACATGATTTCCTTAATGATTACATATTAGCAGCATGACATATATCAGTTTTCTTTTAATGTTTTAAACAATTTAGCAGTAGTAAAATGAACTGAAATTCATTTGAGTAGACTTGGTTTATAGACTTTTTGATTACATCGGACAAACTAAGAGATCTTTAACCAAACGAATACAAGAACATATACGTAATATAAAAGAAGGAAATAGTTCTACTCTGGTCGACTTCATTTATGATAACCCAAATGCTAATCCTATATCGGATTATACCAAAATTATTACAGCACCACCAACTACCCAAGAACTGTATATTTCTGAAGCAGGGTTCCCACTCTTAAAAATGAAAAAAAAATCAAGGAGTTTTTAAGTACTTTTTAAGGCCTATTTGAAATTTTTCAAGGACTATGGGGGGAAATCGCAAAGTGCTAGGCATATACACAAAACTTTAGTAAATCACAGAACACTAGGCATATGCACAAAACTTTAGTAACTATTTTTATTATTATTATTTTTATAATTAGAATAATAACTTTGTCTGTTTTCACAATACATTTTTAATGGATTGTCCAAATTAACTTTTACAAAAGTCAAAATATGATTAGTTTAGGATTTGGAATCATTATGATTATTCCAAAGTTCTTAGGTTTGAGTTCTGGTCTGGTCACTTTCTGCTAAAAATTAATGACTAGTCTACCAAACAGGTATGAGATTGGCGAAAAAGACAAATAAGCTGAAACTATATGCAAAAGCAAGATAATGAAATGAGAATTTTATGACAAAATGCATTATATTAGACAATGGTGTGTGCATAAGGAGTTGGAGATAGTTTAGCCTTGATCGAGCGTTTGTTAGAGTGGAAAATTCAAGGATTTTAAAGGACTTTACATGAAATTCAAGTACCAGGGATGAGATTAGCAGAAATAGAAAAAAGCTGAAACTATGCAAAGGCAAGACGCTGAAATGAAATACCAGAATTTTGATGACAAAATCTATTATATTAGAGTAATAAATATTTATTTTAATCTTTGATGTATAAAAAAAGAACAAATGCACATCAGAATCATAAAAAAAGCTGAAAAAATGTTTAAAAAGCTGAAAAGCTAAAGGTACCAAAAAGCTGAAATCAGCTGAAAGGCTGAAAAATCTCATCCCTGAAGTACTTTCAAGGGCCCTTGAAAATGAAATTCAAGTACTTCTTAAGGACTTTCAAGACCCGTGGGAACCCTGTGAAGCTATTAATCTAATTAAATGTAATAATCTGGTGTGTCACTCACACGACTTTCTCTTACCCTGAAATTTAATACTATAAATACAGGTTGGAGATTAAGAGGTAAGATAACGAGTACTGTTACGTAAACCTATGTTAAACAATTCAAATTAGGCTTCGGAAGAATTTTATATAATTAGTTCTGTGTGAGGAGGGCTACCGCCCCTCTCAACCCCCATTCCATTAATGCACCTACATTTATATAGAATTTAATTCGGTTACTAAAAAATAATTCTGTTTTAAAAAAATAATTTATTAAAATTATTATTTAAAGAAATTATCTTTTATGATAATGCAGACGATTTCCATATTAGAGAAGTAGTATAATACTAAATATCCAAAAAAAAGTTAAATTTATTCTCAATAGTACATAAAAAAAATCAATATATATAATTAGTTCTGTGTGAGGAGGGCTACTGCCCCTCTCAACCCCCCATTCCATTAATGCACCTACATTTATATAGACTTTAATTCGGTTACTAAAAAATAATTCTGTTTTAAAAAAATAATTTATTAAATTTATTATTTAAAGAAATTATCTTTTATGATAATGCAGACAATTTCCATATTTGAGAAGTAGTATAACACTAAATATCCAAAAAAAAGTTAAATTTATTCTCAATATTACATTTAAAAAAAAAAAAAAAAAAAAAAAAAAAAAAATTTTTTTTTTTTTTTGGTTAAAAATGAAAAAAATCGATAACTTTATTTAAATTATCGTAGATCGATGGTTCAACCATTCGTTTTAAAGGAATTGGCGAGCTCTTTTGAAAGATACCCATCATGAAAATTTACTCCCCTCGAGGAAGGACTTCTCCCCCAGGGGGGAGGTGAGGCTCCTACATACACAATTTTTTTTCCCAGTTGACTATCTCTATTACAAAAAATATATATTTGTTTCATTTGGTTTAGTGCAGTCTATAGATGTTAAACTCTACTTACCTGCAATTTCCCCCATAGACGTAATGTATTTGAATATTTTTGAGTGTCCCTGCACACGAACCATTTGCTTCATCTCAACGAAAAGCTTACTGTAGCATCCCTATATGATACACATTTAGAATACCGAATTTGGAATGTCTGCTACTATTTGTTCTTGAGATATGCTGATAACAGACACACAGACCATTTGCTAAAACATGATTTTCGTATTCAGGGGACCTCAGAACATGTAAGTATAACAAAAACTCATGTTCGAAAATTTGACCCTAAAACAATACTTTCTCAACCCTATAGGTAATGACTATAACCCTATAAGTAAATATGCAATAAATTCTAAAGATGCTGCAATTTTGCCAATAATTTTGCACAATATTATAAGATAACTAATAGTTTGTTTCTTCTAGTTCCCTATGGTTTTACTCCTAAAATAACCTCACGTGATTTTTCAACAAACACCTATAATAGTTTCTGTTCCTGCATGCTGCACTCTGGTGATAATGCAATATCTCTTCCTTTTTTGACCGGCAGTTCTTTGATGATTCTACAATAGTTCCAGCCTCTACTTGCAGTACCTCCTGATCCTATAATAGTTCCAAATTTTACTTGTAGCACCTTGTAACTTTGATGATTCTACAATAGTTCCAGCTTCTACTTGCAGCACATCCTGATCCTACAATAGTTCCAGCCTCTACTTGCAGCAACCTCCTGATCCTACAATAGTTCCAACTTCTACTTGCAGCACCTCGGTAACTTTGATGATTCAACAATAGTTCCAGCTTCTACTTGCAGCACCTTGGTAACCACAATAGTGACAGTTTCTACTAGCAGCATCTTTGTTTCTACAATAGTTACAGCTACTTGCAGCCCTTGGTAACCACAAGAATTACGCTCCTTACTTTTCTTCACTCCCTGATCCAACCTTCACGAGACTTCAAATTGCCTCTGCTTCTGTTCAAGTTATTAAAGGACTTAACTGTTAACCATGAAATGCAAAATATATAAAACCTGCTCATTGAAAACGCGTAATAAAAATCCCTGATGATGCTTTAATATTTCAAAACGAAAAGTTTTGGATAACTTTTTAAAATGTTTTAAATAAAGTTTAATTTTAGACAAATGTGTTTTTAATCTAAATAGCAAATTTTAACTTATCTCTTTTTTTAGAGATAATTTAGAGAGCAATGTACTAAAATTCTATTTTGCATCTTCTCTGTAAAAAAAAAAATTATAAGGCTAACAAATAACAATCATAAAAATGTACGTAGTTCCTGAAAAAAAGGATATGTAAATTATCAATACATATAACAATTTATTACATTTAATAATAAAAAAAACATTTAGCTTAATTTTGGGTAGCCCTGTATATTGTCTATAAGCTACATCCATATCACGTTCCATACTTAAATTTAGTATTATATGAAAAACACATAACACAAAATGAAATACACTTCCAGCAATATCCAAATGTAGCCCCAATATATTCTACTTTGATTAGCCCTGTAAACAAATAATGATTCGAATACCACAATCTACATAAAACATGCTTTTATGCATGTCATGTCGTAGACTCTTGATTTCGTGTTTGCAGTCGTGAATCCATAAGAAAATAATCAAGGCAGGTTAACTTGAAACTTATTTATTTAAAATCCATTTCAGGGCTGGGGACTTCGAGCTATATAGGCAATGAAGTCTGCTGGGGTCTTGTAATCAGTCCTGCGACGTAACCAGAATTTTCCGGTGACCCAACCTCACACGTAACGTTCAAATTCAGCGATGGGGAATTATTAACTTTTTACTGGCAAGAGCTAATTGCGAAAGATTACTAAATTTTCGTGAGTTCCATCTTTTAAACCCTAATTTTTGGTGTAAATTGGCGTATTTCTAAACCCAACCCATTTTATTTTAATTGGCTATTTTAATCAAAACCAACACTTCTTCCTGCCTTTTCATTGGTTATAATTTCGTATTTCGCAGACATCGCGACGCTAATCGGAGCTTTATTTTGCCAACTCGCCAAGTCATTAAAATAATTATTTATTGCTTTATATAACATATAAAGTAACATTATAAAATAATCAAACTGTAATTTAGACTCATAAATCTTTTATTCTTTAATTGAATCTTTCCAGTGCCTATTGTTTATTAGGGTAATTTCTAGGATAATTTCTAAGCTATTTCCAAATATCAAAATACTTAAATGATTCATTTGTTTATTTATTTCAAATGATGATGATCACGATTGTAATTTCCGTTCGTTACAGGGTTGGGTTTTTGACATGACAAAGGTTTAAACATGGTTTAAACCATCAAAAACCTGTCATAAACCTCTATACCGTCAAAAACCTGTATTATCAAAATTCAACATCTATAAATGAGCTAAAATCTGGTTAGAAATAGGATTTAGTAATATTTGCCATATACAAGTGAATATCTAAATATTATGCTGTTTATAAATTAAAAAATCTGAAAACAATTTGTTGATAATTTATAAAAAATTAGGTAAATATACTGGTTTATAATCTAAGAAATATATACAAAGTATGCATACAGTTATATTTTGTATGTTTATGTTTATTTATATTAATATTTATGAAATTCTAAAATTCCGAAGTTACTTATGAATTTTCACATAAGACATGAAAACACAGGAATACTGGATTTTTTTTTTTTCTTTAAGTAATATATGTGGGCAGTAAATGTGAATTTGAAAATAATTATATTTATAATCTACATTTATTATACTTATCATTTATTAATGAATTTTTATCTGTTTATTATTATTATTGATTGTATAAATATTTGTACCTGTTTATTGCTTGGACTATTGGTGTTCGGTGTTTTCTGAGTAAGGCTGATTGACTACTCTAGTATCTTATGCCTAAGGGGTATTGCCCTCCGTGTGGGTCTGTCTACAGGGTCTTAGTCCGTATTTATACAAGTTTCGGAGAAAAACATGAAAAACTCTGAATGGCTAGGCCAACGAGTGTGCCCTGGGATCAAACCCTACACCTCACGTTTTCCAGCTTTGAGCGTAGTACCACTTGGCTGCTGGTGGGCCCTACAGCTTAGACTAATAATTTCTTTAAAAATCTGTACGGGTATTACATTTATTACAATTTATACGTCCAGAAAGCATTCATATTTCTCGTGTTTCACGGTAATTATATGAATTTCAGACACAATTGAAGCTTTTTTAACATTCAGAATTATTACTTTTTCTTAAAAACTTGCAATATCAGCAGTCATTAAGAAAAAAAAAAGTTATATTTTTCTATAAAATATTTAAATACAAAATATTAGGCTATGCATTTTTATTTTACTGGTTAAATACATAATACTAAAAGCACAATACTAAAAAAATTGAACTATACAATGTTGTATTGCAAATAAAATGATTTGTCAATCAAAATGTTCTATCAATGATATATAAATCATAAATTTTTAGAAGCCTAAAGTTTTGTTTTTATATTAATCAAAATGTTATAATGTTTCTCCAAAAACATTAATATGTATTATGTTTACCTTTTAAAACATACTGATAAATAATATCTTATTGAAAACAACTATATTTTTAAAGTATCGCATAACTAAGTTTAACATGTGCTATATCAAGCATAGTTATAAATAAATTTCATAATAATATATAAAAGTATCACAGTATATTTTGAATGAACATAGAAATAATTCATAGTAAAATTTTAAAAGCCTAAAGTTTTGTTTTTGATATTAATCAAAATGTTGTAACAATGTGTTTTTCAAAGAACATCATTCTATTTACTTTTCAAAAAATCCTTATGAACTATATTTTATTAAGCTAATTTTTCATACGACAATTAAATTATAAATATAGGTTTTTGACAGTTTTTGACATTTTGACAAGGTGGTTTTTGACATGACGGTTTTAACCATGGTTTAAACCGTCAAAAACTGTCACGTGTCAAAAACCTGCCAACCCTGGTTCGTTATTGTTTATACTTTTAGAGTAATTTATAATTTGAAATTTCTTTTAATGCTTTCTGCTATCTAAAAAGAATACCGTAGAACCAGAACGTAAATACAATAATTTAAAATATAAAAATATTAATTTTTTTCTTGCCTCTTTTTATCTATATTTTATATCTTTCATGCATTTTAAAAAATATGTACATTCCATTTTGTTTAGGGTAGTCTATAGATGCTACACTGATTTTACAAAATATTTTGTCCATAGATGTAATGTATTTGAATTCTCCTGGATGGCCATGTACATGAACCCTTTGTTTGATCTCAATGGAAAGTTTAGTGCAGCATCTCTATATGATACAGATGCAGAATACAGAGTTTAGATTTACTGCAGCAATTTGTTCTTGAGACATGCCCTTCACAGACACACACACACACAGACTAACCACTAAAAATATGATTTTCAGATTCAGGGGACCTCAAAATATGTAAATATAGCAAAATTCAATTTTGGAAATCTGACTACCATATATATGGGTAAGTAAAAAAAAAATCTTGAAAAATTGCATTTCCTCAGATGTCAGTAGAGCATAAAATTGACTTTTTTTTTTTTTTTTTTTATTTAGTGCATCTTTTCTAAAAATGAAAGCTTTTTAAAAGTTAACTTTACACTTGTTTTCTTTATCGAATTGAATGTTCCAATTTGAAATTTGCAACACTGATTCAGGTAGCTTTGGATTTAAGGATTCTTGCCACTTCACAATGCCAACATGTAAAAGTTACACTATTTAGAAAAAATTAGAAATTATTAATTGTTAAAAAGAGAATGGAGCCTCTTTCTATAAAACTTTGAAGTTTTTCTCTGTTGACAGAAAAACATTGTGTGGATAGTTACAAGAACAAGATAACTGTAAAGAAATAAAGAAAAAATGACTGATCCATTGTGGATGGAATCCAGGATTTGAAATTTCGGATGAAGAATTGTATGAATTTTTTGATAGAGAGCAACAGAATGCCCAAGAAATAGCAAATAAAATGCTAAGTGATAAAAAGAATTAAAATTTTTTTTTAATGTTACACCGTAATTTATGAAGAAAAGGAAGAAGTTAGATGTTTCTGGATATTGTTCAAGAATTATACAAACAGCATGACTAAACCAAATTTTAAATAAAAAATATGAACCACATTGTATGTCTCTTTGATATACCTCAACCTGATTGTGTAGGTATTTTAGTCATCTTAATATGCCTGAAATACACAATCTTAGATGTGCTCCAGCACATACTAAAAATAAGGCAGCATCTTCTACAGCTTTTGTTGACATATCTTATGCATATCCAGCTGGGTTGCAAAAGTTTAAAACCCAGTCACCGGATGTTTCATGGAATAGAATTAAAAAATTAATAATTACAGTATGAGTGCAGTATCTATAAAAGTACAGTCAGCAAGATGTGATATTATAGGTATCGAAATCACAAGAAGCAGTCTGAACAGATGTAATTAAATATTCATTTAACCCTTTATCTACTGCATTATGAAACAGATAAAAAATATATTTAAAACATATTTTTTTTTTAGTTATTTAAGAGTATTTTTGTAAAGATACAATGCAATCAAAATTATGCATATCACCTTGCCATAGTAATAAATGAGAATTTTGAGAGGTGGTATTTTAGTTATCAGTAGTACATACTGGTCGAAAAATAGGTATTTAGACCCTTAAAAAATATAAAAATATCTACTTTTTAGGTTCCTTAAATTTTTTCTATGATTGATGGGAGATTATTGAGGTAACATAGGAATTAATTATAACACATACACAGATTGTGAAAAAATGCCAAGCAAAAACAGCAGAACCACTCTACGAATCCTTTCTGGGACAAAAAAACTTACATTATTGTATAATTTAGCGGTTTACAATAACGAACTTTCAAATATGGCTTATTTTCCCAAAATTTGTCCAAATTCCCTGACTAGAGACCATCCTGTAAAATAATTAAATATGTAACAATTTATATATATATAAACATTGAACGAAAAGTTGTAGAGAAAATATTCTAAAGCATAGCAATTTATCTGTTTATGAAATATAATTTCTAAATTGTTTAAAAAGAATTAAAAGTAACATTTATTTGTTTTTCAGTAATTAAACAAAATTTTTAATCCAGCCTATTTAACTGTTTCTTTGGAAAAGAAACCAAAACTAATTAATTTTTTTTATTGCATTGGACTATTTTTTGTAATTATAAGTTGATTATTAAATACAATGATGCACAGTGATTCAAGTATTGAAAGACATATGTTGCCTTAGCTATACGTATTGTTATGATAATTTTAATTTTAATAATGTATGCACATACCCAGTGACAGAAAGTTTTGTAGCTGTCTGCGACAAGCTTTTAAAATTTCATAATCTGTCTGCAAAATTTGCGTGTAATCAGGGGTGAAAATGGCTTACACTCAAAAAGCCTGAAAGCTGATGGATTGGGGGGGGGGAGGCTTAACGTCAGTGGTGATCTCGTGCAACAATACATGAATACAATTTTACTACAGAACAATATAGTATACACAATTGTGTATTCATTCATCTCATTCAATTAAATATTTTATAGCAATGTTTGATACAACACAATATAAATATTTAAATATTAGTTTTAGTTTTGATGCAGAAATTTTTTATAAGTGAATTGTTATCTGAAAGTTGCAGAGATTTTTTTATCAGTACAGACAAAAACTGTCTGCAAGCCGTTTTTCTGTGTCCGCGACTATGTCGCTGTGTTTCTGCCACTGGGTGCACATACAATTTCAAAACATGGGGGAGCACCCAATTGAAATAAGAATAGGATGTAATCTGGTTTCCTCCGGGTCTAAAAAAGGGCAGGGTGCTGCTGCTGAATGTAAAAAAAGGGCACTTTTTAAGTTTTTAAGGGCAGTTTAGTATTCTTAAAGCCATATTTAACATTTTAAAATCTCTCTCCACACTCATTTTAAAATTCTGTTATTAGTAATGCATAGTATAATAAATACTATTTTTATTTTAACTTTCTTTATTTTTGTATGTTACTTATAGGGGCCATTGTGACTTTAAGGTAAAAACCCTGAAAATTAAAGCCTCGAATAAAAAAGACCCAGGAAAATCAAATTATACTCAAATTATTTAGGCCACAAGCACTCGGTCTCTCTACTATTTGTCCATATGTCACATAAATGACAAATCAACAACTGATTACAACAAAAGATAAATTTTTAAGAAATATGAAAATACAGATGGATTGATTAAAAACCCTGAAATCAGGGGTAACCCCTGAACACAAACACCCCTGTACTAATAAATAAATGTTGAAGGTTACACACAATAGTTTTACTTATATCTGTGCATACATATAGTTATCTTCAGAATATCATTATTCTCCAGTTTGTAGGTTGTTTACTCCTAAATTTGTGCTCTAATACAAGGAGGTATAAAAAGGTGCTTTGTTTTGGATTAAGGGCAAGAAGGGTGCTATTTTTCCAACTAAGAGCAGGCAGGGTACAATGCTCTCCTAAAACTGTTCGGGGGAGACTCTATGCAATCTACTTTAAATTCGCCTCTGAGATTTTATAATTGTTATTTTTGTGTTATATAAATTTTTGCATCTATTTTAAAATTTTTAAATGAAATAAATGAAAATTGTTTTGTTTCCTGTGTACTGTAACTTCAAAAAGTTTAAATTGAGGATGCAATTTGCTACACTGACACTTTGGCAAAAATTGCCAACAAAACACTGGCACAGTTGCCAACTTTTTAATTTATTCTATAGTACCTATTGTTAGCACCTACCTTTTTTTACCACTTTCTTTGTAGAGTAATTTTCTCTAATTTGCAATTATGGTTAAATAAGAATTGTAGCAGTATCAATGCTATAATGGAAGTGCCCCCTAGTGATCCTGCTTACTTACTGAAGACGAACTGTAGAAAAAGACAGTTAAAACCTGCAGAGACAGCAGCTGCCGTACTTCGCTGAATGGCGCACTACCAAAAAAGAAATTATACTTGTGGTGGGGGACTTGAACTTTATCTACATTTTAGCATTATGCTTGTAAATAACTGCATACTATATTTGATTTTGATTGTAAAAGTGTATGTGTGTAATGTATGATTTAAAAAAAAAAAAAAAATTATTATACTAAAAATTATAGAATTATTTATTTCTCAGCTTCCCCATAGAAAAAAATTACTCTTCAAATAAAATGGTATGATAAATAGGTGGATCAAACAATACTAATGAATAAATTAAGTTGGCAACTCTAAAAATCAAAGGTTATCAAACAGCAGTGGATGTATATCAAAAAAATTTTTAATTAAAATGGCTTTTTCTTTACATAATACTTACTTGAATAGTTAAACTGTTATCAACTATAACTCTCTTCATAAGAGTACTATCTTCATTCCATCTTGCACACATGACATATTCATCATGAACTGTTATACCCCATAACAAATCAGGTTTTGATATATGTTCTAGATTATTTGCCAGTACATTATAAGAGAAGGTTTCAGGCAATAAATCAGGGTTTGGTAATTGTAAGAGATTATTTACTAATGCATTATCACAGGAAGTTTCAGGCATTTCAGATAAAATTGTCTCTGTAGAGTTTTCTTTTTCTACATTTTCAGTCAAACATGAATCTTCAGGATTTTCATTTAATGTACTTTTTGAGCATTCAAGATTTCTATCTGAAGATATGTTTTCCTTTTTTGAGCATTTTTTTGTACTGTTTAAATGTTTTTGAGATTTTCTTTCATTTGAGGTAGTTTGTAAATTAGGAAATACTGTAGGAACAGCACCTTTTTTTAAAGCAACTCTTCCTTTTTCCATTCTCCACACAGTGCCATCAGTAAGTTTATGTTCATAAAATCTCTGGATATCATCTTCATTAAAATGTAATTCACATATTCTAAAGGATGGTTTTATTAAGACATCAGTTTTTAGTTCTCTATCAACCCTTAGAAGGGATTTGTACCACTTTGCTAACTCTTTTTCATCCTGTAAAAATGGAAAACATATGAAAATAAAAATGAATAAATAAATCATAGGAGAACTTTAATAAAAGCCTATAGAAGTAAAATGAAACAAATTCATGAAAATACCTTTTAAGCAGGGTTGTTGATTTTTTTTTTTCAAAAAAATCTATTTTTTTTTTTTTATTTAAATCGAATTTTTTTTTTTATTTAAATCAAGATTTGTTTTTAATGATTTTTATTATGTAATCATACATTATTGTACAACATTTGTATTTTATTATGTGTATATGTGTGTGTGTGTATATATGCACAATATACACACTATCAATTATTTTACTTAAATTATAAAAATGTAAATAGTATTCTACTCCCATAGAAAAAATCCATGTTGGCATTTATTACCAATATTTTTATTCAACATGGTATCTTCGTAATAAGTGTAATTTTATGGCAATCAAAAATGCAGTAGTATGAGCTACTCAACTTGTAACTTTGACTTGTAGCTACAATAATGCATTGAAATAAAGTAAAATCTTACCCACAGTATTGAACACGTAACATAATTTTGGAAAAGGATAATTCAATAGGAAAAATGACATAAAACTGAAGCAATGGATTAAGAGAAAGAAATTTTTACTCATAGTTTCTAATCAAAATAAAAAGAATAGGGAATTAAAGGGAGAAAAAAATATTATATCCTAAAAAATTCTTACTTAAGTTTAACAAATATCATTTGAATCAAGAAAATTTTTTCACACTTTACCCATTAAAATAATTCACATTTTCATTACCGTCTTAATACTTTCACTTATTCTTTTATCTTTTTTTATATTTCAGGGGTCTGTTTAGTGGGTCCATTAAAGGACCTTTCACAAAATTATTTATCCCAAAACAGGACCCTTCACAAAATTTTTATCATAAAACAGGACCACTCACAAAAATTTTTAGTCAAAAAAAGATCCCTTCACAAAATTTTTCTCCTTAGACCTTTGATAAATCTCTCATTTTCAAAATTAATTTTCAGTGGAACGAATATAGACTGCCTGAATAATCGGGACGTTTTTGTTGTATTTCTCCCGAAAAGCTGATACTCAATTTCTAATTTATAAAGGACTTCTGTGCATATGTGTGAGTTTAGTTCTATAGAACTGAACTCTCATTGTCAAAAATTAAATCTTAATTGTAATTTTATTTTGCAAAATTACATTTTTTACAATTTCGCAAAAATAAAACCCTAGCCAAAAGTTTGTGAAGAACATTATTTTCACACTAAATTTGGATTTACGAAATTACGTGTAGAAATTTCCACAATTTCACAAAAACAGGGCCCTGTGTGAAAAGTCTGGACATACCCCTGTATTTAAAGGGTACAATTCATTAAACAAGCAGTGAGAGCAGCCTCAAATTATAGTTAACTAGTTGTATGTTGTTAAATTAAAAGGTTATGATGTTTTTAAAACTTTTTGGAGCCTTCAGGGCTTTTTAAACACTACAATGTAAAATATGCTATTATTTTTTAAATATCATATGAGACATTGTTAAATGACATAAACTGGTATGACAGCTAAATAAACAAGGAAATATTTTCTTTTTGAAATATCACCCACAAGGTGGGCAAAGGCGAACTGGAATATATGTATAACATCAATTAATGAATTGTATACTAATTAAATATTTACAATTCATACACCAGTGCTTGTATAAATAATTAAAATATAATGAATTATTAAAATATATAATAATATGTATAAAAATAATTAAAAAAAGTTAAGGCATAATTTATTTTTGTGTTTATTAATGTTGCTTAGTAGAGATGAATCTAAAGTTAAGAAATGAGAAATATTAGTTCGTCTGATGAAATATTTTGTTTTATTTTAAGAACTTTTTTTTTTAATTTACATAAGAAATAATTAAAAATCTCATTTTTTAAAGTTAGATAAACAATTTCATTCCATTAAAGCCAATAACTTTGGTATTTAAAAAAAGTGATTTAAATCAGTGATATTTTTTCAAAAAAATCAATTGATTTAAATCACTACAACCCTGCTTTTAAGTTTCAATTTTCAAAACTAGTTTCACTGCTTAGGAATGCAATAACAAGAACAGAAGTTGGTTTGTTGACAAAATAGTGATTTTTCTCATACTCATCATGTGGCCAAGGATGTGACAAATTTTACCACATTTAAAAACAGATTTATTTACAGTTGCAGTAATATATTAACATATACACATTATTTGGTTTTATCCAGATGTATTTTAAGATTTGGCTGCATAATTACAACAAACTTTCCAGTGTTTTGCCAACACAACAAAACCTCAACATTCCTAAATAACTGGAAAACTTATCAAAGACTTAAGAAAAACAGTTCTTTTAGTCAACAGTTCTTATTTCACAGCATCTTGCTGATAAAGTATTGGCCTTGGAAGTCATTAATAAAATTCCTAAAAGTGAAATTAGGATATTTACTGATGGCAGCAAAATCACCAATCTTGCTGGTAGTGCCATCTACATTGAAACTCCCCATCACCAGGATAGAATTTCTCTTTGTTAACATAATCCAGACTTCTGTTCTGTTTTCAGAAGTGAACTACTTGCAATCGAAGTGGGTCTTGAGACTACAGTATAGAACCATTTACCCAGAATCATATTTTTGACTATTTTCCAACTTAATAATAACAATAAGGTTAAATAAAAGAAAACTCTTAGCATATTTAAAAATAAAATTCTTGTTGACAAATAAATGTCTTTGTATTCTGTTTATTTATTTGTGATAAATAAAATGGCAATCCTTAAAAAAGGGACCGATTCCTACTTTATTGCGTCGGCTAATAAACTGCTGTTCCATTTCTCCGATATCGTTGCTGAAGAACGTAAATTTTACTTCTCATTTCATTCAGAGATCGCATTGTGCTAGCATGCATTCAAACATAGCTCCTCAGTATAACAAATTGCAGTTGTCATATTTATTGTATCACATCACTGTAGAAAAAAATAAATAAAGGGGCTGGTGGAGGAAATTCACAGGTTGTGCGTATGATATAAAATGAAGATACGTGGAAGGTGATTTTTTATATGCCTTTTGAGAAACTACAAAATATCCTGTGAAATATTTCAATTATTTTTAAATAAGTGAAGGAACTTTTATTGATAATATTTAAACTTTTGATCAAAAATAATTATCTTTATCAAATTTACATAACAAGATGAATATATTAAAGACATAAGAAAATTTGAAATTTTACTTTCCCTTCTTTAAAAAAAAAAAAATCTAATTTTATGAAAACGTTGAATAAATGGGACATCAGAGATCAAAAATGAGATAAGTTCATGCAATTTTATCAACTTACTAGCAGGCTTTGCCCGCTTCGCTGGTCACTATTTTTAAATGAATCACTATAATTACTGAATTCTCAAAATTGCATTAATTTTTATCACGTGAAAAAAAAAAAAAAAAAAAAAAAAAGCGAAACAAAATCTGATTAGGAAAAATGTCGCACCGGGTTCTCACTGCCTTCCGAAAAAATTCCCAAAATGCTCTAACTCTTATTTCCCCCTTCGACCCCCCCTCCCGTCTATCCTAATAATTTTACAAATTCAAAAATATCCGCAATTGATTTGTAAATATCAAAAACCTCTATGCACCAGTTTTGAACGATCTATCTCTATTTTTATTTTTTTGCCCTACCACTCTCCCCCTTCCCAATAATTTTAAAAATTCGAAAATATCCGCAATCGATTTGTAAGTATCGAAAACCTCTATGTACCAATTTTGAATGATCTAACTCTATTTTATTTTGTTTGCCCCTCCGCTCCCCTTCCGTCCGTCCTAATAACGTTACACTTTTGAAAATATCCATATTCGACTTGCAGGCATCTAAAACCAATCTGTACCAATTTTGAACGGCCTAACTGCATTTATATTTGTTTTTGCCCATAGCCCCCCCTTACTGCCCCTCCTAATAATTTTACAAATTCAAAAATATCCGCATTCGATTTTAAGTATCGAAAACCATTTCTGTACCAATTTTGAACGATCTAACTCTACTTTTATTTTTTTGCCCCCCCCCATCCCATCCCCCCTTCTCACCCCTCCTAATAACTTTACACTTTCGAAAATATCCCCATTCGACTTGCAGGCCTTTAAAACCTATCTGTACCAATTTTGAATGCCCTAACTGTATTTCTATTTGTTTTTGCCCATAGCCCCCCCCTTCCCGCCCCTCCTAATAATTTTACAAATTCGAAAATATCCGCAATTGATTTGTAAGTATCGAAAACCTCTATATACCAAATTTGAACGATCTAACTCTATTTTTATTTTTTTGCCCCCCCCCCTCTCCCCTCCTAATAACTTTACACTTTCGAAAATATCCCCATTCGAATTGCAGGCTATTGAAACCTATCTGTACCAATTTTGAAAGGCCTAACTGTATTTCTAATTGTTTTTGCCCCCCCCCCTTGGGGATCAAATTTCGAAAATTCCAGGAATTGGTTTTTAGACATTTATATTAGCTATATTTTAAAGCAAAAATTTTACGGATATCTGTTTCTTTGTTTGAGCTATGAAGGATATTTTGAATTCACGTTTTGCCCCCTCCCCCCCCCTTGGGGGCCGAATTTTTTCAATTTTTTTCTTTCCTAAACCCTCCCTGACCTATAAGGAAAAAAACAAAAAAAGAATGATCGAAATCGGTCAAGCCGTTTACAATTTTATAATGGACATACAGACAAACATTCATTTATATATATATATATATATATATATATATATATATATATATATATAGATTATAAGAAAAAAAACTTTTTATAAACTGTGTTTTTAAATTTTCTGTTGAATCATAGAACTAACTACATTAGCACTTTATCAATGCGTATGAAATCTTTAAACCGATAGTGACGTCAATTTTTGTGAGATACATAATTTAATTTTTTACAATTTTTTAAAGCTCACGTTTAATTAAATTATTTATTTAATCACGTTTATTTATTTTTATGTCGAAAGAAAATGAACTCGTAAATTTTTTTTGGCAACAATTAAATTATAGCTAATATTTTAATGGCTATTTATAAGGTATTAGGAGGTTATTATTTTCATATTTTAATTAATAATAAGAGAACTATTCGAATTTTTTTTTTTCCTAAACCATCCCTGACCTATAAGGAAAAAAACAAAAAAAGAATGATCGAAATCCGTTCAGCCGTTCTCGAGTTTTAGTGAGACTAACGAACAGCAATTCATTTTTATATATATAGATTACATTTATAATTTTAAAACAGTCTAACACTTGGTACATTTCAATTATAGGAATACAACTTTTCTTTTTTAAATGTAAAATCTATTTATTAAACAAATTAATTAGAAAAATATTTGCATATTTCTATATTGAAAACAAACACGTAAAATTTATTATTAAACCCATATTTATTTATTTATTTATTTTTTTTTTTAAGTCTGCTCCTATTTTTTAAAGAGTGTCTTAAAAAAAAAAAAAAAAAAAAAAAAAAAAAAGTGAAAGGACATGGAAGGATAAAAGTGAAAAGATCTTACACCTAGCAGAATATCACATTTTCTAAATAAAGGAATGGGAGGAGGAGAATATAGGCAACCATTTGACAATCCAATAACATCCCTATTAAGGTTATTGTACTGAGCACCATACTGCAAATTTTCTACCTATTTCTTGCTATTATCTGAAAATTTTCTTAAATCGTCATGTAAAATTATTTTGAATGACACAGATAAAGATAAATAACAACAAATTTTGCTTGTAAAATAATTTGATAATAAATGTTTTAACAGTATTTTTTTAACCATATTAATCATATTAATATTTATATATTGATATTTGATTATAAAATATTAAAATACAAAAATTATTTTCAGGAATTTCAATAAACAAAAATTATTTTTGATTAAAAAATAACAATATACATAAATTTTTTTATGAAGAAATTCATACTACTTAATTTGATTAAAATAAGTTTTATTATAGAAATTATTTTATAAAATTATTTACATTATATAAAAACTCACAAATTTATTAAAGAAATAACTGATGAATTTAACAGCATTCAAATGAACAAATCTACCCTTCCAATTCCCCGCATCAATCACCATTTCACAAACATAATATAGCAAATGAAATCAAACAATATTATTTTTAAATTTACATTATTTAAAGAAAAAATAAATAAAACAATATAGAGGTCATCACCTTGCACTTATAACTGTACAGAGAAATATGGTAATAGTATTATATTTATAAAATATTGTTACGAATTTGTAAATAATTGCATTCAAAGAGGCTTGGTCAGATTATAAAATGTTAATTTTCTGCATTTCTAGCTTGCTTTTGCATTAACATAGCTAATTTTCCTTAAAAACCTGTTAAAAAGCTCCATCAAGGCAGGTAATGACCTTTGTGCCAAATATGGCAACTTTTTCACTCCTTGATGAGAAAATCCTCATTATCGATACACCAAATATCTAAACTCTTACCTGATTGGTTGGGAAGTTTCAGGAACATTCCCAATTTTTCTACACGGGTATCTAAGGAAACAGATTGCACCAAGTAGTTGAGTTTCGCCAAGGCATTTGCTGTGTGAAGAGCTAGCTCAGCTTCTTTGATCACAGCCATTTCTGTGTGTTAATGCTATGATACAGTTAGTTTGTACCGTTAATTTGATGTTGTCAGCTGTTATTTAAGCTATGTTTTCTGGTGAAAACTGAAGTAGATACTTGGTTTATTATAGAAAAGTATTCTTCTAGAATTTTCTGCAAATAAATTTGTAAGCCTCTGCAAGATTTGCCTTTCATTCAGAGACAATTCACGAACCCTGAGGATCCGTTATCCGGAAACCCGTTATCCAGAATGCTCTGAAAACCAGAATGCAAAATGCCAACTACCAAAATTTTTAATTATCGTAAAATTTAAGAATTAAAGTTATACAATAGCAGCAGTCAGAATTATAGTTTTAGAACCTATTTTCTTTAATGTTATGGTGTTATTCTGAGGAAATATGGTGAGCACAAAATTGTCCAAATAATTACTGAAAATTTTGCAAATTTAGGTTAGAAAATGAATTTTTATTGTATTTTTTAATAGATAAACATTAATAACACATACTTCTTTAAGTGGCATACTTCTTTAAGCAGACGAATTTTATCCTTGAACTCAGGTCGCTTGCACAAAGTCCCAATTGTTATAAAAATTTTAAATAGTTTTTATTAATTTCCATTATGTTTAGAATTCATTTCATAAAATATTTAGCATTATGTACTAAAAATATTTGAAACATTTATGAACAATTAGTATCAGACATACACTATAAGCAAAAAAAAAAAAAAAATCATAGAAATGTTTGCAAAATCCTAATGAAAGGATTTTACTCTCAGGTCCAAAATTAAATTTTATGTATGTTTTTTTTTTTTTTTTTTTTTTTTTTTCCCCATTTATTATTACTATTATTATTTATAGTTTAAAATTCTGATTAAGAATGTTTTTTATTTTATGGCAATGATTTATTAAATGAACAAATATATAGGTAAAGTGTTTATAAATATTATTCATGTTTATCACTGCTATTTATGAAATTTTGTACCATTTTTATACATATAATAAAGTATTCGAAATTACAGAAAAACCTCTTATCCAGAATATCCCAGGTCACAAGCTTTCTGGATAACGGATCCTATACTGTATATTAAAATAATTTTAGATAGAAAAAGAAAGAAGGGAATAGTACTCACACGTCGAGGTTTAAAAAAATATAATATCCTTTCTCCTTTACTTTTTCTTTCTTGGTTACTTTTGTGGCATGTTTTACATCCAGGAACAAAACATTTCACCACCATTTTAATTTATAAACTAAAAAAAAAAAAACAAATACATAAATTTTATGAATTATTTTTACACAGGGATGAGTTTAGAAAAAAGTTCAAAACAAAAATCATAAATTTATATACATGAAACATTTTAAATAATATTCAAGTATTATGTATAATAAAAATAAACTATTACAATATACATGTTATGGTCAATGTGATTAATTGTTAGTTATTAATAATAACTGGTGATTAATAATAAACAAATTAGCTGGTTAAAGTGAATAATTTATGAGAATTTATCACATTGACTGGTTATTGTTAATAAGCACCAACATCATTCGATTAAAATCAGTAATTTTTGAGAATTTATCACATTGATCAGTTATTATTAATAATTACCAAAAATGTTTGAAAAATGTAATACTAATTTTCAATGTGTTTAGCTAGAGATTTCCATTACTAAGCTATGACTAACTGACTTGCACAAACTTGCATTGAACAAACTTTCTTGGTAATTATTAAAAATAACCTGTTAATGTAACTAACGTCCATTATTTAATCACATTAACCAAACTCTATTGGCAATTATTAATAACAACTGGTTAAAATGATTAATGCCCATTAATTAATCACATTCACCAAAAGAACCAGTTATTAACTAGCCACCTTCAGCGACCAGTTAGTTCGTGATTCTTGTAAAAGCTAATCATATTAAGTCATTTTTTCTGCAGTGCGGCTTTTTTTTTTTTTTTGGTCGCTTAGTGTATATATATATACATTAATGCTGAGTTAATTTGAATGCATACCTATCGTAGTGGTGCATTATTATGCTACATTTTTTCCATTTTTGGAGTGTCTGTATCTTAGTTTCTATAGTGTATATAGGCTTCAAATTGAATACACAAGATGGCCATTTTGAAAAAGAATGCTGAAAAAGTGTAAGTGTATATCGGCCGATAGGTAATAGAGGCTAAATTTATATCTTTAAAATTTGTACACTGTTAAGAGTACAATTTAAAATTACATTATTTAGAAAGAACACAAATTGCCTTAAATATTTATTTCTACAATTTACCAATAATAAAAAATAATTTACAATGATACAAAGTATGGAACAAATTAAACAATTTTGTGATATGGTATAATAATACAGTGGACTTTCACAACAGAAATTATATATACACACACACACACACATATATATATCCACAAGTTATTTGCAAATATATTTAGAATACATGCTTCAACAATAATAAAATGAAATTGGTCGAAAAGAATTAAAATTAGCAAGGATAGACCTTAACACAATGATCAAACATCACTATATAAATGGGGCGAGAAGTCCATACATTTTTATTTCATTTACTGATAAAAATAGTTTGATAAAGCCTCTAAATATGAACAATTTACTGGTTTTTAAATAACAATAATTTTGTGCATTTTTGGCGAATACTTCTATCTTTAAAATTAATATTCGTAACTTTTGTTAGATTGCGTAAACGGATCCTTATAAATTGAGTTGCTACGGCTTTTATGAGAGATACAATATGGTTTTCAGGAAAGGGGCTCTTCTAATACATGTAAAGATAGATTCTCAAAGAAACTTTTTTCTAAAGCAGTATTTAAGATTTTCAAATTTGTTTTTGCTATAAAATTGCCCGCTGGTAATTTTCCCTGATTCGCTGCTATTTCCTGACGTATGTATTTTTCTGCTAATTGACAAATTTCAGTAATATTTTCAGAAGGCTTTACCAAACCCCCTTTATCCTTCATGAGCAGAAATATATCAAATTTTGATGAGCTTTTATTTGCACAAAAAAAAAAATCATCTGCACAATAAGCACATTTAATTTTTTTAGAAAGTTTTTTTACAGCGTATCCTGCCATATAAAAAATTACGTTATGAGAATACTCTGATAATTTTGGCACATTATTGAAGAATTCATTGTATGGTACTTCTTCAGAGGTTTCATCATTCTAAATAAAATTGTAAAGCGTTTCACATGTAACATTTTTAAATATTGCATCGTTGATGCATGGTAAAATTGTAAGACATGATAAAAATTTTGTGTTATCCTGAGGAGTTGCATTAGCATATTTACTCATTTTTATGTCGTTTTGTACTAATAATTGCTTATAAGCAGAATGAAACTGCAACGCTGATGGATTGTTATTCCATCCGCCTCGCTGCTGGATACGAGAAAAAAACATCTCCAAGTGACCTTGGCTCATTTTATATGCCGCTATATATTTAAGCTCTTTACCTAAAACTAAGTCAAGGAAAATACCTTTCAAACTCTTACACAGACATAAAAATCCTATAATAGGAATTTTACACGTTGTTTCAAACAAAAATTTTCCACTTTTTTAATCTTTCAAGGTCATCAAATAATTTTCACATTCCTGCATAAATGGTCTCCAGTAATTTTCGTTACTTGCTTTTAGAGGTGATTTTTGGCTTTTAGCTAACAGATTTTTTGAATTACACATATTGAACAATTTATCAATTTAAAAGAGATTCTATTGTAGCTTCACAATCGACAAACTGTGGAAATTTTAAAGATAAGCTAACATACCTTAGTGCCTCAGCTACAGATCTGCTAAATACCCGTGCAGCTAAACATACCTTCATTTTATTACTATAGAAATTCAAATGTGAACTGTTTAATTTATTGGCTAAATGCAAGTACTCCTCATTTTGCAGAAATGTAACTTTTTTATAAATTCCATTTAATTAACTCTCCCTTCCCATTAACTAGAATATTATCAGTGAAAACATTCCTTATTAATTTTAACATGTGACATGCATTGGGTATGACATGAATCTTTTTGGAATTGTGTTGGGGGTGAGGGAAATGGGGTTTCATGTTGTGTGGATCAAAAGGTTTCGCTCCCAAAGTTTCAGCTACTGCAAAATTAGTAGATGTACCATCAAATGTTAATGAAGCAACATTAATTTCAATATCATTTAAAAATGAAATAGCTTGCTGAACTAATTTAGCTTTATTTGACGTACTGATTCCATCGATTAAAAAGGACACAATTGGAATGGACCAAGACACATTCATACTAACAACATAAAAGATTAAGGCTTGTTTTGCTTCGGTGAGTTGTTTGCTTTGTCATATACTAGATCCAAATGTACTAAGATATCCAAAATATTCTTTTCCATCCCAATCTAAATGTCTCCTGATAGACATTGCATCGAATATTAAGGCTACATGGACTTCAGTAGTGGCACCAGAAATTCCTGGACTGGGGACACTATATAGAGGGAGTTTATTATATGAATATTTATCAAAAACTGCAATCTTGTTAATATTACTGTTAATATTTGTACCATTCTATTTGTTAGTACTCCTCATGGTTTTGGAGATCACCGTGCCATTCTCTGAGTGTATAATCTTTTCTTTCCACAGAAAAAAATGTCTACAGGGTGCCTGAAGGAATATTCTTAAGAAAAAATTAATCTTCGTATCCATTGATCACAGCTGAATTTCTCTAAGGGGGCTGCCCATCGTGCCATGGAAAATTGGCTTTCCAGAGAGAGACTGCTTTTCAATAGAAGTTGTCTTCCTATTCATGGAGTAAATTACAGAACATCAGCGCCACCTATCAGCTCATATGCACCTAAATTGAATCAGTATATTGTTTTAAAATGTCCCAGTCATTTACCAAGTTTTATGTAATTACTAGCTGTTACCCGCGACTTCGTTCACGTGGAAATTTTGATGTGTATGTGTGGGAACTGACGGTTTGATCATAATATGTAATGAAATGAAACCTTATCATTGTGGTGCTGTGCAAAACAGAGTCTGATAAAGTACACTCAAAAAAATTTGTAACTCATTGAAAGCCAAAATAAAATGCCAAAATAAATAAATAAAAAGTTATCGCCAACATGGCGATAAAAATTTTAAATTCGTCTATAGGGATTCTGTACTAAAACAGTACTGCATTGTGGAAGTATAAAAACTGGGTCGTCAATTATGAATTTTATTTCGAAACCTTTCTTTGTATGATTTTAGTTCACTATTGCACAATATTAATCTGGTTCTAATAATAATTTGGTGACTGGTTAATTAAAATTTTAACTATGTGGTGAAATTCATATAATATTTATGAGTTTCAAATTTTAAATTTTTTTTTTTTTTTTTTACAAATAAATGATTTTTTTTTTTTTTCATTTCTCGGCGAATTGTTGAATAATATTTTAGTTCTTAAACAATTTTGGACGGCTTTGCCCGCTTCGCTGGCAAACTCTTTTCTATATGCTTTATGAAAAAAAAAAACTGAAATCGGTCAAAAGCTTGCTTTGGGTTCCCGCTGCCTTAGGCAGCGCCTTGTTCGTCCTTGCAATCTCCGGTGCCTGTCCCTATTGCCTGCGACAATGGCTAACCCGTGGGCTTCCATTTGGTTGCTTATCATACATAACAGTTTCGATACGGACAGTATCGAAAAATTTGAAGTAACTCTTTTATATCTGAATCTAAAGCTGGAAATTAGCGGTCGCCACTCGCCACATGGCGACTAGATTTTTAAAAGTGGCGACTAAAGAAATTGCCTTTGGTCGCCACTGCAGTGGCCACTTCTCTTCTACCCATTCTTTATAAAATATACCCCATTCCACGGCAAACTTGGATCGCGCGGCGGCTTTTTCGCGGTAAACGCGCCGCGCAAAGAATTCAGGCTGTTCTAAAATCTAACCTCGCCACTTGCAAACATATTTCGGAAGTCAATTTTAATAGTAAACACTTAAAATTCTTCTACCCATTCTTTATAGAATACCCCATTCCAATGCAAACTTGGATCGCGCGGCGGCGTTTTCGCAGTAAACGCGCCGTGCGCCTCGAATTCAGGCTTTCTCAAATCTAACATCGCCACTTACAGACATTTTCGGAAGTCAATTTTAACTGGAAATTGGAAATTTGCAGGTAGTCTTATTCATATACTAAAAAAACGTATGGCTTTTTTCCATTTTTCTATAAAAGTATTAGATTTTGATTTTAAAAAAATGTCAAAATGAGAGTTTCGGCCGACTTTCGGGAGACAGAGACGAAAAGGAAGCTCGTGAGATAATCAATCGGCTGAAACTCCGATTGTATTACGTTCGCAGAAAAATTAAAAACGTCATTCGACGCATTTTCTTTGTTATTTTATACCACTTTCTTTTCAAACTTGGCATTTCTATCCATTCCCAACGGCCGTATCGCATTCAGTCATACGCGTGGTTTGTCGAAATTTCAATCTTTAAAACAAGCTTTATATAGTAATATAAATTTTGGATTTATTGCTTTAATATGAAGAGATTTAAAGAAAATCCTGAATCACAAAGCAACCGTAGTGGTAGTAAACGTGGAGCTACAGATAATTCTGTAAAAATATCTTTTTTCGGAAAAAAGTAAGTGCGTTTTCTGTTATTATTAAAAAAAAATGTATATATGTATGTATATTTTTAGTTCTTAATCAGAAGAATGCATAATTTATTGAATATTTTATTTATTTACTACATATTATTTAATATTTGTTATTGCATATGAACTATTTTTTACTTTCTTCTATATGTAATATAGAGAACGTATTGGATTCGCGAAAATTTTCGACCTCCGTTTTTTGACGGATCTACACGTTTTGGGGTGTCCTGAACACGAATTGATAGTTTTTAAAAAATGTCTGTGTGTGTGTGTGTGTCTGTGGTTTAGTGTTTTCACCGTATCTCACGAACCAATGAATGAAATTCAACCAAACTTGGTATATAGTTGGAGCCTGGCCAGCCACACTCTAAATTCAGTTAGAGAGGGGGATTATAATTGCAAATTATTAAAAATTCATTATTATTAAAGAAAAATTAATTTATAATTCATTTGTAACATGAAAAAAAAACGGAAAAAGAAACTTGCAAAATAAAGTATTATTAAAAAAATATTTTTTTTATTTACATATACTAATATATTTTCATGAATCAAAGATGTTTTTTTTTTTTTTTTTTTTTTTTTGAAAAAGTAGAAAATCGACACCATTCAGGATAGTGAAGGGGCAATATAACCAGAATTTTTCTGTTATAAAATAATATAACCAAAAGAGCATTTTAAACATATGAATTTTGTATTGAATAGTATTTTCTTACATTCATAGTATAAATTATGTAAATCTATTCCTATTTCATTTATTAAAATTTATCAGAAATGTATTATTGTGAATGAGTTTCAAAAAGTTGACTACCTTAATTATTTTCTTAATGATTTGTCGAGACTGAACATTGAAAAAATTAAAGAAAAGAAAATTTTATTTTACTTTTACTTTTATCAGCGAGTGGCCAGTGGCCACTAACTTTTTAAAAGTGGCCACTAAAAAAATGAAGGCTAGTGGCCAGTGGCCACCAACCAAATTTCTTAATTTCCACCTTTATCTGAATCCCAGTTACATATGAACAACATTATATGTGATGTACATAATATTTGCTCTCAAGTTATTTCCTATATTTATTTGATTTAATCAATCAACCATAGAATGACAGAAATTTCAAGCCACATATAATATTACAATATGCTATGATCGGCAACTTCTATCGCATGAGACAATTATTATTTTGTGGTTATATATACATACTTCATGCTTAGTTAATAGTAGTTGGTATATAGAAAAATAAATAAATTAGTATGTAAACTTGATCATGGTACAGCCTTAATGCCCTTGGCGACTTTTAAATTTTTGTTGCCGTTTTAGACCAAAATATAATTTATGCGATTATTGTTCCTATACGCAAGCGAAGTGTGACGTCACTGACCGTCCGTGGATGCAAGAAAATGATTTCCTATGTCAATCGCCCATTGGATTTTTTGTAAAAAATGATTAAAAATCGAAGAAAATTATTTCCCGATTTTAATCCCCATATTTGGGTACACATATGTATTAGTTATCATGTGCATGTGTTAGATTGAGTTATTTTGCTGTCAAATTGACAAAATTTTAATTTTAAATTTCAAAACTCTGTCGTTCTTGGCGCTTATTGTATTTGGTGATCAAAAACGTAATACGAAAATATACATGCCAGATGTATATTTTCGTAATATGCATTGTACGAAATATTGTTTCATATTATTCATTACTGTCTTAAAATAAGTTGTTAAAATAACCATGATTTTTGAAAGGAATTAAATTATGTTCGCCAAATAATTTGGCGATATTTTATTTTACTACCAAGGATGACCGATATCAAATCTATTCCGCTACAACATATTAGTATCTTATATCAGATACTTTATTTAGACATTTGAAAACAAATTTGACTTCAAATTATGATAGAATATTTATCATTTCCCTTTTAATCAGTATATTAGTTGGATATTTATTGTGTTAATATCATCCTTTGAAATTAAATGTTTGTGTTTTCAATCGAATATGGAAGTTTGCCATTTTTTTTTCTAGAGTTTTGAAATTAAAAATTCAAATTTTGTCAATTTTACAACAAAAATAACTTAATCTAATGCATGGACATGATAACTAATACATATCTATACCTAAATATGCGGATTAAAATCGGGAAATATTTTTCCTCGATTTTTAATAATTTTTTACAAAAAATCCAATGGGCGTTTAACATAGGAAATATTTTTCTTGCATCCACGAACGGCCAGTGAAGTCATCACTTTGCTTGCGTATTTCTTTCTATCTTTTCCTTGGCGAAAAATGTCCGATCTACTTCAGCATCAAAATTATAAAAAATTGTCAAGAATTATCAATAAGAAAATACCTTTACCATAATGCTGAATTAACTTTTATGCCAAGCGTGTTTCATCCGCCATACTAAAAAAAAAATCTGAAGTTGAGGTATATAAAAAAAATGCTGTGAAATAAAATTCAGAAGAAATATGTTAGATTTGTAATATTACTATTTTATTTTAAAATTATAATGTGTCACTTTCTCATCGACCAATTTAACATTTAGTAATTTCTTATTTTTCGCATGAAAGCATATTTCATTTTATGCTGAAAACAATAAATAAATATATCTCGTAAACGTTTTTTGGCAACAATTAAAAATTTAAATGGCTTATATTAAGTCAATATAAGTCAATAAGTTTATTATTTTCATATTTTAATTAATTTTAAAGATTTTTTCAATTTTTTTTTTCCTAAACCATCCCTGACCTATAAGGAAAAAAACAAAAAAAGAATGATCGAAATCGGTCAAGCCGTTTACGATTTTATAAATAACATACAGACAAACATTCATTTTTATATATATAGATATATGATAGAATCAATATATAGCCTTCCTGTTCACAGGAAAAATTGAAGCACAGGAGCGTCACCTATCTGGCTATATGCGCTGAAACTGATTCCGCATAATGTTTCATAATGGCCATGTCCTATACAAAGTTATATGAAATAATATACAATAGAATCTGAGAGATAGCTTCCTTTTCTCGGGAAAAATAGCAGCAGAGCAGCGAAACTTATCGGCCGATATGCTCCTAAATTAAATCAACCTGATGTTTCATGGCTTTCTCACATATCAAGTTTTGTTCGATTAAACAAAATAGAACCTGAGATATAGCCTTCCGTTAAATGAAAGAAATTGCAATACAACAGCGCCACGGGTGATTAGGACAAAAAGTTTACAGACACTAATTTATGTCATGGTGCAACTACATACAAATTTATATGTAATTCTGTGCAGTAGTTTTTGAGATACAGTTAGAAAATTTTTTTGTCACACATACAGACATTTTCTAAAAATATCATGGTCAAAATGTGTGCATTCTTGGAAAACTGGAAGCTGAAAATTTTTACGAATCCAATACTTTCTTCTATTGAATATAGAATGCAAAAACTGGAATTCTCCAAATTTGTAAAAGAAAAGAAAACTGCTGCTAAAAGAAGAAAAAACTGTAAATTTTTTGTTTCTTCCCCGACAGATTTTAGGAATATGCACCGATGGGGGGAGGGGGGGGGGAGTCACGGACTCCCCGATGGGGGGCCTGTGCCCCCCTAGCTGGTGCCACCCCTGATGGACATTATAGTTTACATTATCCACTCTTTCTTTCAGAGCAGATAGTGCCTCACCTGTAAACCCAGGACATCCATTTATAATGTTGTATGAACGTTGAATAGGATGGGGAAGTGATAATAAAACTGACTGCTGGCAATATTCATAAGCTTTAGGAAAATAAAAGAAAAATGCCAAGGCAAAGGTTTTCATTTCGTCACTGTAGGCACTCGCTTTTCTTTTTTGCATTAATGAAAGACTAATTTCATTAAATTTTTCTTTTATTCCTTCTGAAAAGATAGAACTCATTAAGTTTTTTCCCTTCAAATACTTAATGACATAAATTAGGCATTTGATTTTTTTTATTTTTACACGTCGTTTTTAAATTTGACATTTTAACTTTTTTTCGCAAGTGTTCCAATTTGTCATTTTTTTTTGTCTAATATTTCTTCATACTTTTTCTTCAATTTCCTATGGCTTTCGTCAATACAATATGTATGATCAGGGTACTAATTACTTTTATCTTCTATATTTTGATTATTTTCTAAATTTGAAGTTGTAGTGTTTTTCTGCTCTTGCTGTGCTTTTCTTGATTTTTTTCACCTAAAAAGAAAAAAAAAAAAGAAAATAGTTAAACATATTAAATAAATTTACACAGTTACCTTACATAATGTCCTTATTTCTTTCTTGCACAATACGTATTTCAAGTGCGTCCGCCTCATCTTCAGGTGCTAAGTGACCTCTTCATCTTCATCTGTCTCTATTGTTGATTGTCGTCGGCTCGTTAGTTCTCGCTTCACTTCAGTTAAATTTAGTATTGGCTGCCATTCTTTCGGTATTATTGTGTGTTCTCTTTCGTTAATTGCGTAGGGGTTAATCAGAATTTCGAGGGCCTCGCATTTTAGGGCATAACTGTGATTATTATATGGAGCAAGTATTTTAGTAGTAATTGAGTTAATGTTGATAGGGTTATTATGGTGGACAGAGGAGAGTACGGTAGATAGTCTATGAGGAGAACTAACGAGCCGACGACGATCAACAATAGAGACAGATGAAGATGAAGAGGTCACTTAGCACCTGAAGATGAGTGCGGATGCACTTGAAATACGTATTGTGCAAAAAAGAAATAAGGACATTATGTAAGGTAACTGTGTAAATTTATTTAATGAATTTATCGTCCTTCAAGTAAAATTAAGTGATTAATAGTTAAACATATTTTATACAAATTTGACAATAATTATTAAATTTAGCATTTTAACAAATCATAAATAACGTGCAACAATGATTTCATGCAGTTTAAAATACTGCAGAAAATAAACCATACACCTTAAGAGGATGGTGGATTATATAACACTTCTATAAATTTTGTGTTTTGTGTATATATATATGTGTGTGTGTAGAAATATAAAAATTTCCATACACAGGCATTCAAATATAAAATCAGTTAATAAGTTAATATATTAAAATTTCTAAAATAGAAATAAATAAATATATTTTTTTAATACTTCATGCTAAATAATGTCTTCATTTTTTTTTTTCTTTGTTTCCATTATTAAATGAAACAATTAAATTTAATAAGCATATCAAAAATTAAGATTATAAATCAAGCGAAATTCAGTTGAATTTATTTGAATCATTTGATTTATTTGAGCATTTAGACATTTAGAGACACTATCATCATGTTCAACCACACACATACCAACATACCATCATAAAAAGAACAAAAATGTTGGATTCTCTAAAATACACAAAAATATTTATTATTTTTTTCCGCGCAATTACAACACTTTTTTAAAAGTAGTACTATATGTTTTAAATAGAAGTCTCACCTTAACTAAATGTTCATGGAAATCAAAAATACTTGGAACAGCATCTTCCTTCAATACACGTTTTCGGTGATTTTTATAAAAACATTCTGGTGAAAAATGTTTCGAGCAAATAACAGAATGTTGAGTGGGTATAAAGTTTTTTCTGCGCAATGCACAAACCCAGCAATTCAATTTTTCTTTATCAGAAAGTGGAAACCTAAATAATACAAAATAAAGTTTAATCACTAGAAAATGCAAAAATTGTTGTAATGTAATAAATAAACTAGAAAGAAAGATTATTTAGTTGGGCTAATACACACTAAGTTCACACTAATTGTGCAGATATTTCCCAATTGCACTTACCCACAATATCATATAAGCTTAAGTAACATTTTGGATCCATAATGTCACCTTAAAATACATTGTACATTAGAGGTGCACAACCTGCGGCCCGCGGGAGGACTGACATTTTAGGCTGCATTAATCATCAGCATGGGAGAAAAAATGAAGAGAGAGAAAGAAAAAATATTTTATTTGTTGCATTCGTAAAACTGGCATTTGCATTTTTTTTTTTTTTTTTCAGGGACACATTGACGCTTATTATTTTGTAGAACTAATAAAAATACAGACCACGATAATGGTTTATCTATGGGGATACAAACAGAAATAGAACAGCGGCTAAAATAATGTATATTGAGCGATTTTACGGCAGGCATAGCTGATAAAACATTCAAATGTTTTTACTGGATGATAATAAAACTTTTTTCTTCAAAATTGCCACCAAGATTTTCAGTAGTGGTGAATATACTGGGGTTACAGTTACAGTCACAAAAATATAAGACATATGCAGATTTCCAGTATTTCTACTGGTTACTATCATAATAGTTTAACTGGTTGCTAACAGGGGCCTAACCACAGACGTTATCAGCAGGGGGCATGTAGGAGGCTGAGACTGATTTCCTAATTTGTTTAGAATGTCGAAAATGAAAATTTATTTAATTCCGAAATATCTGAGCACCCACAGCCCCTCCCATTGGTTGCTATCATAATACCTTAGCAACCAAATCCTCATCAAACTCTTTGATACTATTGCAGATCAATTTCTTTATTACACCAGAACAGGAAGATGACAATGCATTTCGTTCAAAATTTGTGGAAAATTACAGTTACAACCATTTGAAGCCTTTTCTCTTACAGATCTCACCAGCATCATGTAATACCTCAAAGTGGTATTTTCATACCCACATACCTGCACCAAAACTGTTTGTTTTGGTACCCTCTATCTGTTTTTACATTTGTGCTCTGTGTTTTTGAGACCCCCTATATAATTTTTTTTTTTTTTTTTTCTGTAAAGTGTACTTTTTATTTACTTTTTACTTGTTTGTGGCCCTTCATGCCCCACTCAACAGCGATAGTGGCCTTCCAACCAAAAAGGTTGTGCACCCCTATTGTACATGAATATGTTCGACTATTTTCAGTAGTTGTTATAATTTTTGCTTATTCATGTTGATTTTCAAGTTAAACTATCGTTAGCTTTTAAAGTCCAGAGATATTCTAGTGTTTAGTGCTATAGATAATGTTTAAATGAATTTAAATAACTTATGAGTTTAACTAGTTATGCTGTATATAAAGTTATATTTCTAAATTAAAATTTATTAATTATATATATTATTCAGCTCAAATTAACTTACATTTAAATATAACTTGAATATTTTCCTTTTAAGTGTTTTTGAAATTGAAGACATTAAAAGAAACTCCTTTTACTTTTAACGTTAAAGTTTACGTTTTTGAACTTACCGTCAACGAACGTAATTTTTTAAAAATGAGTTGTCAACTTAGCCCATAGATGGCGTTGAACTCATAGCGTAGTTTTGTTGTCATGGTGATCATGACTTTTTCTGGTGGATATGGAAGTGCGACCTACCACCTAGCAGACAGCTTAGGTAGATGTTTCTTCAATCAGTTTGTGTCAGTATAAAAGGAGCAATGAACGTTGTGTCATCTTTTTATAGTTTGCTTTTATGTTTACAGTTTACTTTTTTGCAAGTTATGTTTTATAAGTTACGTTTTATTTGCTCTTTATGTTCCGTTACTTAAAGTTAAAAGAGCTTTATATTCAGATACTTTAATTTAATTATCGCTATTTAAATACTGTTTTGAAATTTAAAAAATATGTTTGAAGCTATAGAATGCTTGTTGATATTTGCTGGCAACATTAAATTTTATGCCTGGCTATTAATAGATTATCAACAATACTATTCAAGCTTCATAATGTTTTATACAACAGTTTAAAGTCTGTAGCTCTGGCTGTTAGTTAATATGATCAAGACAGTGTGTTTAACGTCAAATACTGGCAATCCCAAATCATTTATTTTTGTTGTTAATTAATTTTGTTAAATTTTATACAGCCTTGTTAAATTTGAATAAATTCTTTTAAGTTTCAAAAATGATTCTGTTTTTTTTAAATGCTACCACAATATACAATTTTAGAGCTAAAGGAATTTTGTTTCCACTGCATTTTAAAATACTCACATATTAATCTTGAGAATGTAAGTTTGTCACTAATAGTAGTTTCACTAGAGAACATGCCGTAGTATACTTGAATAATATGTATACCAATTTGAAGAGAGTCAAAAAAATATTTACAGCAGTTAGAATGCGAACAGATGTGCAAGCAAATAAACAGACAGACAAAGTAGTATAGTCACAATTATCCATAAATATATTTTGAAATATATATATTTATATAAATGCTTAATACAAATTTTTCAATATTTTCGAACTATAGCCGCTAATGTACCTGAGTATTTTTACATGGCTATCTAAAAGTTAATGCGAATTGTGTCACCTTCTATATAAAATATGCTTTTGTGTGAAGCAGGTCACTTTGGTCCTGAGGAAATTTTGGCCCCGCTAATTTTTTGCTATTTTTAAAATATTTATCAGTTTTTTAATATGATAGCCTATTTGTTGATACGTAAAAAATTAAGTGCTCTTAGAATATCTTTAATTAAGGAATATCTCATAGGTAAATACATAAATTTTTGACATTATGATTGCTTCCTAGCCATTTGAGATTCGGATAATTTTGTTCTGATTTTTTACGAACATTTAATATATTTAATTTTTTTTTTATATGACTCTGTGACTAAAAACAATGCCTAGATTGAAATCTCTGAAGCACTGTGGGATTCGTTTCACACCTGTTTCTCCAACAGACAATTAAAAGGGATTTCACTGTTTTGTTTCAGCGCATTTGAAAAAAAAAGAAGGGAGGTGAGGGCACTTCTAATCGAAATTTTCTTAAACAATATTGTAAGGGATTATAAGGAAGAAAAATGCTTTTACAATTCTGTGTGATGTATAACTATTTTCTGTGTTTCACAAACATATCCTGATTGACAGAGAAGAAAACGACTCTAGTGTAGCAGATCTGTACAAATTAAATATTAAATCCCGAGATCATTATTTAGGTTCCGCATATCTTCTTTTATTATTAAACTCTAATATTTGGAGAATGCTTGGATAAAGCATCAATTTCCTATAAATTTTGTATTCAAACACTCTAAATTTGAATGTGATATTTTAGAGCCGCATTACAGTGTTTTATTTTAAAAACCTTGTATTTTATTCAAACTAAAATTTTCAGGAATTTGATAAATTAACAATGCTTAGATCTTCGCTGATATCTAATACCCTTTATCATTCAAAATCCACCCCGAAATAATAAAATTTTCTGTTCAGTGTGTTCTACTGTTACACCATTTTTAACAAAGATTGTAGATAGTTAACTCTCTAATTGTAAAAATTCGTCTAAGTTCTCTTTTGCCCGACGTTCCCTCATGTATTTGCTGTCCTTTTTCCTTTATTGTACAAAGAAAAAAATCAAAATCTCAAATTTTTAGCTATTTTTTCAGTTTTATTTGTTACTACAACTTTTTGTTGCAAAATAATAATAATAATTTTGACTTTTCCTCCCCCCTTGTTTTCAAGTCAAATGACAAGAATTCGAAATATGAAAAAAGAATTTTGCTTTTTTTCTGTAATACTTTGTTTCAGGGTTGGGTTTTTGACGTCAAAAAGTGGTTTTTGACATGACAAAGGTTTAAACATGGTTTAAACCGTCAAAAACCTGTCATAAACCTCTATACCGTCAAAAACCTGTATTGTCAAAATTCAACATCTATAAATGAGCTAAAATCTGGTTAGAAATAGGATTTAGTAATATTTGCCATATACAAGTGAATATATAAATATTATGCTGTTTATAAATTAAGAAATCTGAAAACAATTTGTAGATAATTTATAAAAAATTAGGTAAATATACTGGTTTATAATCTAAGAAATATATACAAAGTATGCATACAGTTATATTTTGTATGTTTATGTTTATTTATATTAATATTTATGAAATTCTAAAATTCCGAAGTTACTTATACTTATGAATTTTCACATAAGACATGAAAACACAGGAATACTGGATTTTTTTTTTCCTTTAAGTAAAACATTATATATGTGGGCAGTAAATTAATATGAATTTGAAAATAATTATATTTATAATCTACATTTATTATACTTATCATTTATTAATGAATTTTTATCTGTTTATTATTATTATTGATTGTATAAATATTTGTACCTGTTTATAGCTTGGACTATTGGTGTTCGGTGTTTTGGGAGTAAGGCTGATTGACTACTCTAGTATCTTAAGCCTAAGGGGTATTGCCCTCCGTGTGGGGCTGTCTACAGGGTCCTAGTCCGTATTTATACAAGTTTCGGAGAAAAACATGAAAAACTCTGAATGGCTAGGCCAAAGAGTGTGCCCTGGGATCAAACCCTACACCTCACGTTTACCAGCTTTGAGCGTAGTACCACTTGGCTGCTGGTGGGCCCTACAGCTTAGACTAATAATTTTTTTAAAAATCTGTACGGGTAAATATGACATTTATTACAATTTATACATGTCCAGAAAGCATTCATATTTCTCGTGTTTCACGGTAATTATATGAATTTCAGACACAATTCAAGCTTTTTTAACATTCAGAATTATTACTTTTTCTTAAAAACTTGCAATATCAGCAGTCATTAAGAAAAAAAAAAAAAGTTATATTTTTCTATAAAATATTTAAATACAAAATATTAGGCTAATCATTTTTATTTTACTGGTTAAATACATAATACTAAAAGCACAATACTAAAAAAATTGAACTATACAATGTTGTATTGCAAATAAAATGATTTGTCAATCAAAATGATCTATCAATGATATATGAATCATAAATTTTTAGAAGCCTAAAGTTTTGTTTTTATATTAATCAAAATGTTATAGTAATGTTTCTCCAAAAACATTAATAGGTATTATGTTTACCTTTTAAAACATACTGATAAATAATATCTTATTGAAAACAACTATATTTTTAAAGTATCGCATAACTAAGTTTAACATGTGCTATATCAAGCATAGTTATAAATAAATTTCATAATAATATATAAAAGTATCACAGCATATTTTGAATGAACATAGAAATAATTATAGTAAAATTTTAAAAGCCTAAAGTTTTGTTTTTTATATTAATCAAAATGTTGTAACAATGTGTTTTTCAAAGAACATCATTCTATTTACTTTTCAAAAAGTCCTTATGATGAACTATATTTTATTAAGCTTATTTTTTATACGACAATTAAATTATAAATATAGGTTTTTGACAGTTTTTGACAAGGTGGTTTTTGACATGACTGTTTTAACCATGGTTTAAACCGTCAAAAACTGTCACGTGTCAAAAACCTGCCAACCCTGCTTTGTTTGATTATTCCTGACATCGGGACCAAAACGGCAGGACCAAAGTGTCATGTATCTGCTTTTGTGCATGTGAATAACAATTCTCAATTTCATTCTGTTTTGTGCACTACAAAAGTCTCGAGATGTAATATTCTTTGAAATACTTTTCCCTGAATACAACCATTTGAATTATTTTGGATATTCTATTACATAAACCAGTCGCGCTGTTTATATTTTTAAAACAGATTACCGTATATTTCCGTGTATAAGCCGAGAATTTTTGGAAATTTTTCGGAAGCTGAATTATATTGGTCGGCTTATATACGGATCTACATTTCTAGCAAAAAACATACTTTAGAAACAATGATTGAATACATATATTTTAAGCTTAAAAAGTATATATAAAGTAAAATAGTGATATTAAACCTTATTTTTAAATAATTATCACATATAAAACTCTTAAATTAGCAATTTTAAATTTATTTTACAAAACGCTCGATGTAGTCACGTGTGTTTACATTTCTTTATGACCTCCGGTAACTGAAGTCATCGGCAGAGTGCACGAACGGAGTAATTTCTCTGTCTGATTCAGAAATAGTATAAGAGAAACTTTAAAAAGCAGGACTCCCGATCATATTTTTAATTTATACAATTAAATTTAAATCATCTCTGTTTAAAATGTTTCTAGGCTTACACTAGCAAAAGCGGCAAAGCTTCGTTTTTTTTATAGAAGTATTTTTTTTTTTTTTTTGAAGATTGCTTGAAGCACTGATAAAAATACTGAAAAATAGAAATATACAAAATAATTTAGATATGTCATTAAAAAAAATCTGCAATCGATCTTTAAACGGCTTATTTATGTAAACATCCAGCGGCAGCATTGCATCATCCACGTTAGGGTTAGGTCTCCGGCGCTGGCCCGGTATTACGGTAACCATCGTTTTCAGCTGCCGGGACTTGCGTTCATGTCTCTGTTTGCCTCCCTTCTGATAGGGTTGCCAGAGTTAAAACTATTGCCGTTGCCGAACACACTGCCAACGTTTTACGTCGTAGCTAAGCAAGGTAAGGAATTCTATTGGATAAGCACGCGTTTCGCGCAATTTCATTTGACAGATTATCCTGAAGGTTGTATAGATTGGCAATATTTTCTCCATTTTGGCGATATACTCGAACTTTAAAAAGAGTATTTTTTCAATTCGGCTTATACACGGGTTTGCAATTTTGGGCAATTTCTGTAGGGAAAAATGTACTCTTGGCTTATATACGGATCGGCTTATATTCGGAAATATACGGTATGTCGTAATAAAATTTAAATAACATATATATTATTTTGAAGATAATATGAAATTATTTACTGTAGTTAGAGCGCAAAAAATGGCAAGGAGACAGAAAACACACAAACTAACTAAAACCATATTTTTTTTATTAAACATAGCTAGAAACTGTAAACAAAGCACTTATCACAAATAAAAATGCAATTCTAGTAGTTCCCAATAATAGTCCTCATCCTCAGTATATCTGAGTATTTTTGTGTGGCTTACTACACCTGAATAATAGTTATACCATGTTCAGTAGAAAACATGTTTTTGTTCATATGAATAATAAATGTCAACTTCATATATATACATACATACACATATATATGTATTATATAAATTGCAGCACAAAAGTATTAAAATATGCTTTATAGTAATGCCTTTTGCAACATATGGGAACATACAACTGTGAACATAAATAACATATACACAGTTTCAATACATTCCACAAATATTTACAGACTTTAGACCACAGACAGATGGTCAGTCAAACTAGTCAAATCCAGGTCGTAAAAACTTTTGATCTTTATTGGAAGACTGGAAGATACTAAAAATTAAAAAAATTTAATGTTGAAACTTTATGATTATTATGTAACCACGTTTCCTACGCCTAGCAGTGAGGACGAGTCGAAAATCTTGGAGGGTTTCCAAGTTGACCGACAGGTTTGAATTTAGTAAGCATCCAGTCATTCGGTATTCCCTTATCGCTTATTTTCTCTCAACGAAAAGCTTGTCTCCCCTATTTTACTAGTGGACTCGAATCCGCACTTGCACTGAGGCTTCCATGGTCTCATGAAATGTAGTTAAAGAGTAGTTCAATTTTATGATAAAAATATTTATGCAGCACTAAGTAACACTCTCTCTATATATACAGTGAACTCTCGTTAAAACGTGAATTTGAAAAGATTTTGGGAACTGACTCTTTTTCGAAGAAAGTAAGCTTTTAGAGAAAAAAATGTCCATCATAACAAATGAATTGTATGTATAAAGCGATGTTTATTACATGCAATTCCTATAGGCATTAGCTGGGGATTTTGTTTTTGTACTTAATAATGAGAAATCCATCTTAAACGGGGCTGTTTTAACGAGAGTTCACTGCATATATATATATATATGTGGAAGTAATGAACACAGAAAGAAGAAAAGTAATAAAATTAATTACCCCAGGTGCAAGCGAAACAGATTGCACCATTCAGGAGACAGCCGGTCTGGCTACGATGATGAAACAGAACTCTTTTTTTTTTTGTTCTTTTACTTGTTTTGACTTTTCTATGTGAAAAAGAAGTTTCTAAGTGAACATTGAGTTATGATTTAGCTATGTAAGCATTAAGATACCTGCCTAAGTGGCTCTGATTACTTTACGATATAATTGATCTAAAATGAGTCCTAAGTGGACACGTAATAGTTTTTTGGACCTATGTGGTCAAATCTTGTAAATATGTAAATATTAATTTATTTTTTATTAAACTTTAATTAATGTAAGAATAACTTCTCACTGCTCTTTCTAGCCTCTCACTACATTTGGGGGCTTGAGCCGCGATAATGAGCGAAAAAAAAAAAAAAGTAGTAATTAATTCAGTATTCAGTAGATAATTAATTATTTTATTGTTAGTGTTTTGAATGAATATTTTCGTTAAACGACTTTGTGTCAAGTGAAACGACTTTGTGTCAAATGAAATGACTTTGTGCCAAAACGAAATTAAATGACTTTCTGTTTATGAATAGACTATGGGAAAACTTTGTGTTTAAGTTTATTGCAACGGACAGTGGAAAAAGTAGCTTCTTGTGGATTTATAAATCTGGATCATTAAAGCCGATTCATTGGGTGGATTATTATTCGTCGAGTGGATTATTATTCGTCGAGTGGATTACTGATTCGTCGTTTTTCTTCGTCGGGGAACAAGGACTGTGAGTACAATTTTTTTCTATATATATTTGAAAAATGTCTTTTCTTGGGAAAGCCCGAAAGGAAGATTTGTTACGAGTCGCTGCAGAGTTGGATCTAGAAATCCCAGAAAATGCTACTGTAATTAAATTAAAAGAATTAATTGTGAGTCAAAAAAATTTTGATGAAGAATTTTGTAAAAATTTAGTAGATAGCGTGATCGCTGAAAGAATAGAAAAAAATGAACGAGAAAAACTACTGCTCGAACAAGAAAGAGAGCAGAAAGAGCGCGAATTTGAGCTAGAGAAACTGAGATTAACGAGTAATCGAAATGATACTCAGGGAGCGAACCCGAACACCTCAGAATCTTCTAGTGTTCCAAACAGAAGTAAAGAGTTAGCGAAGATAATGAAATGTTTTGATTCAACAAATCCAAATAATGATATTAGTACATATCTTGAGCTTTTTGAGCGTCAAGCATCAAGAGTAAATATAGAGAAAAAAGATTACGTAACACATATTTTGGGATTGCTTCCCTTGGAAATAGCACAAATTGTAACACGAGTACCAGTTGAATCCGAAAATGATTATGATTATATTAAAAGTATGTTATTAAAGCGATTCAAGCTTACACCGGAACAATTTCGTCAGAAATTTTTATCGCATAAAAAAGAGAACAATTCGACTTGGCGAGACTTCGCCTTTGAACTTAATAATTTTTTCGAAGAATGGATTGAAGGTTTAAAAGTATGCGATTTTAATGATTTAAAAGAATTGATAGTTTCAGATCAATTAAAGAGAAGAGCTCCGTTAGAAATTCGGACTCATTATTTAGACGAATGGCATAGATTAAAAACGACAGAAAAAATAGTCGAAAAATTAGAAGAGTATGAAAGTGCTAGATTTAACATCGGGAAACCGGAAGTAAATCCAGAAGCGAAACAAAGCAAGATGTACGCACAAAATGTTAAGAGAAATGTATCGAGTGACTCGAACCAGAGAAATAAACAATCGACCTTACGTGCTTACCCAAATAGTAATACTGCTAATAATGATTATTTTGCTAATAAAAAATGCTACTTTTGTTCTAATTATGGGCACATAAGTGCTCAATGTAAAGTTAAATTTAAAAAAGAACAAAATAATAGTAATGATAAAAGTGTGAATAATTGTATTGTAAACCAGGCATATGCTAAGATAGAAAAGATTATAAAGATTAATGATATTTCTAGGCCAGCTGTAATCGATACTGGCTCCGAGATTACACTGATTAGTGAAACTTATCATAAAGATTTAGGGTCACCACATTTAAGAGATAGTAAAATGTTTATTAAAGGTATAGGAAAAAACACGGTAAAATGTAAAGGATATTTTATAGCAGATATAGCTATTGATGACATTTCTTTTAAAACTAATGTTTTTGTTGTAGAAGATTTACAATATTCTGCTATTATTGGTATGGATGTATTGTCCAATTTAAAATTTAATTTTTTGAAAGGAGAAATTGAATTTAATTGTGTAAATGTAATTGATTTGGTTCAAGATAATGAAAAATATTGTGTTTCTAGAAATGTTATATCCCCTTTTGAAATGTCAGAAGTGCGTAATGTAAAAACAACAAAACCGAAAGATGTTTCCTCCGGTCAAAATGACGATTCATCTTTCGACCCGAAGATTTTTAATTATTTAATGGTTGATATAATTGATGACTCTAGAGAAAGTATTTTAGATACTAGCCATATATTAAATGCTAATGTACGTGAACAATTGATTCGCATGATTACAGGGTACACGCCACGTAAAATACAAAGCACGGATGTAAAAATGAAAATAATTTTAAACGATGAAATACCGATATGTCAAAGAGCTAGGCGCCTCCCCATAACAAAACAAGCTATTGTAGAGAAACAAATTCAAGAATGGCTTGAACAAAAAATTATAAAACCTAGTTGTTCAGATTTCGCATCGCCAATTGTACTAAGTAAGAAAAAAGATGGAAGTACTAGAATTTGTGTAGATTTCCGTAGGCTCAATAGGAAAGTCGTTAAAGACAGGTTCCCGTTGCCTCTTATTGAAGATGTAATCGATAAGTTGGAAGATTCATGTGTATTTACGACACTCGACTTAAAAAATGGTTTTTTTCATGTAGACATTGAAAAAGATAGTACTAAATATACATCATTTGTAACTCACGAGGGACAATACGAGTTTTTAAAAGCACCATTTGGGTTGTGTACAAGTCCGTCAGTATTTGAGAGATATATTTTTCATATATTCAGAGACTTACTTAGGGATAAAACCGTAATAATTTATGTTGATGATCTGATAATACCATCAAAAAATGAAGAGGAAGGGCTACGTAAACTTCAATTAGTATTAGAAACAGCTGCTAACTACGGATTAAACTTAAATTTCAAGAAATGCCAATTTTTAAAACGCAAGATAGAATTTTTGGGGTACTTAATTGAAAACGGTACTATTAAGCCTTCGCCATCAAAAACTCTGGCCGTAGAAAATTTTCCCACCCCTAAAAACATTAAACAAGTTCAAAGCTTTTTAGGTCTAACAGGGTATTTTCGAAAATTTATTAAAGATTATTCCAAAATCGCGAAACCATTGAGTGATCTCCTTAGAGAAAATAACGAATTCCAGTTTGGCCATGAACAAAAGAAAGCTTTTCAGGATTTAAAGAAAATACTGAGTTGTGAACCAGTACTTCATATTTTTAAACAAGGGCCTAAATTAGAATTGCACACGGATGCTAGCAGTATCGGGTTTGGTGCAGTATTATTACAATTAGGAGATGATGAGAAAATGCATCCAATCCAGTACATGAGCAAGAAAACTAATGCGCAACAGGAAAAGTATCCTAGTTATGAATTAGAAATTTTAGCAGTGATTGAGGCTTTGAAAAAATTCAGAAATTATTTACTAGGAACAAAATTTAAGATATTCACAGATTGTTCGGCATTTCAGCAGACTATGTCTAAAAAAGACTTATCGCCTAAAATAGCTCGTTGGGCATTACTTTTAGAGGAATTTGACTATGAAATAATTCATAGACCCGCTTCACAAATGAAACATGTAGATGCTTTAAGCAGAAATGTAAATGTTGTCGACACTCAATCCTTAGATGACGATGTAACACATAAAATAGCAAATTCTCAAAACGATGACGAAAATATACGAGTAATAAAAGAATTAATGGAAAATGGGAAAGAAGACAATTATTTAGTCAAAAACGATGTACTGTACAGGTATGATGCGGGTAGAGAATTGTTAGTTGTACCAGAGAATATGCAGTCAGAAATAATAAGACAAATACATCAAAAAGGACATTTTGCTTCAGTGAAGACAGAAGAAATAGTGAAAAGAGATTTTTACATTCCAGGTGCGAGAAAGAAAATAGAAAATGTTATAGCCAATTGCGTGAAATGTATTCTATGCAATAAGAAAAGTGGAAAACCTGAAGGATATTTGAATCCTATTCCGAAGGAAAATGTACCGCTAGGCACCTATCATATTGATTTTATTGGACCGTTACCATCTACCAATAAAAAATATCAGCATATTTTCACTGTGATTGACGGATTTACAAAATTTGCTTGGCTATATCCGGTCAAAACCACGAGTGCAGAAGAAGCTTTAGATAAGCTGAAACTTCAACAAACAACCTTCGGAAACCCATCGCGAATTATAACAGACAAAGGAAGTGCATTTCGATCTAAGGAATTCGAAGAATATTGCCATGCAGAAAACATCGAGCATGTTCCAATTACAACAGGAGTGCCAAGAGGAAATGGGCAAATCGAACGTTTGCAAAGGACTCTAATACCCGTCTTGTCCAAGTTATCCATTGAAGATCCCACTAAATGGTACAAGAATGTCAGTACTGTACAAAGAATATTGAACAGCACGACGACAAGGAGTACAAAGTTAACACCTTTTCAGCTACTAACAGGAGTTAAAATGAAAAACAAAGAGGATCTGATCGTCAAAAGTCTTTTAGAAGGGGAGTACAGAAAAAGGTTCATGGAAGACAGGGAAGAATTAAGAGACTATGCTAAACAACAAATCGAGAAAATTCAGGAGGAGAATAAAAAACAATATGATAAAAAGCGCAAGAGAGCACATAAGTATCATATAGGGGACCTAGTTGCCATCCAACGTACCCAATTTGGATCAGGTCTCAAACTAAGAATTACATATTTTGGTCCCTATAAGGTGACAAAAGTTAAGGCAAATGATAGATACGATGTTCAAAAAGTTGGTCAGCATGAAGGACCAAATATAACGTCAACTGCCGCAGACATGATGAAAACCTGGACGATGTCCAAGTAGACAGAAAAAAAAACATTTTATTGTGTATATATATTGTTTTCCATATTTTAGAATCTCTCTGTCGCTTGTTTTTTTTTTTCTTTTTTGTATTTTTCAGATCCTTGGTGGACAGACTTGATGAGTCCCAGACTTGCAACTTCGAGGTCGAAGCTGGCGCAGGATAGCCGAATTATGTGGAAGTAATGAACAGAGAGAGAAGAAAAGTAATAAAATTAATTACCCCAGGTGCAAGCGAAACAGATTGCACCATTCAGGAGACAGCCGGTCTGGCTACGATGATGAAACAGAACTCTTTTTTTTTTTGTTCTTTTACTTGTTTTGACTTTTCTATGTGAAAAAGAAGTTTCTAAGTGAACATTGAGTTATGATTTAGCTATGTAAGCATTAAGATACCTGCCTAAGTGGCTCTGATTACTTTACGATATAATTGATCTAAAATGAGTCCTAAGTGGACACGTAATAGTTTTTTGGACCTATGTGGTCAAATCTTGTAAATATGTAAATATTAATTTATTTTTTATTAAACTTTAATTAATGTAAGAATAACTTCTCACTGCTCTTTCTAGCCTCTCACTACATATATATATGAAATAAAATAATCAAAATTCACTTTATTATTCTTTTAAGTTAAATGCTTTTTTATATACTAAAACTGATGTTCTTTATCTGCGCTGCCTAAGACCCTAGAGTAGTCAATCAGCTTTACTCCCCAAACACCAATAGTCCAAGCTATAAACAGGTACAAATATTTATACAATTAATAATAATAAATAGATAAAAATTTATTAATAAATGATAAAGTGTAATAAATACAGATTATAAATATAATTATTTTCAAATTCATATTAATTTACTGTCCATATATTATGTTTTACTTAAAGAAAAAATAAAATCCTGTATTCCTGTGTTTTCATGGATTATGTGAAAATTCATAAGTAACTTTGGAATTTTAGAATTTCAGAAATATTAATATAAATAAACATACAAAATATGGCTATGCATACTTTGTATGTATTTCTTAGGTTATAAAACCAGTTAATTTACCTAAGTTTTTATAAATTATCTACAAATTGTTTTAAGATTTCTTAATTTATAAACAGCATAATATTTAGATATTCACTTGTATATGGCAAATATTACTAAATCTTATTTCTAACCAGATTCTAGCTCATCTATAGATTTTGAAAATACAGGTTTTTGACAGTAGAGGTTTATGACGGGTTTTTGACGGTTTAAACCATTGTCATATGTCAAAAAACACTTTTTGACGTCAAAAACCCAACCCTGCCTCACATAGAACACAATGCTTAGGAATACTTTCGGGTACTCTTGTTACAAACCAGTGATGGTATTTAGATTTACAGCATTTCAATGAGAAACCTCCAATAGTGGACTTGAATAACATATTTCAATTTCATTAAGATTTGTGTAAAGTAACGTTATTAAAATACGGTTTATAGAAATGCCTCTCATAGGACACAATGCTTTGGAAAATTTTCATGTGTCCCTGTATACAAACCAGTAAAGGTATTCACTCTATTTTCAATAGGAAACATCCGATGGTGAACTTGAACAACATATATCAATTTCAAGAAATTCCATAAATATTCACGGGAGTTAAAGCGCGGGCAGCCAGATGGACGGACAGACACAGACAAACCGAAGTCATAAACATTTTTCAACCTTATTGGAAAGTGTCAAAAAAATATAAAACTTTAAAAGGAGTATTCCATTAATAATCAAAGCAATATTTATGCAATAATAATAACAATGTAGCTGATTAAAAAGTTAAATTTTTCATAAATTAGTCAAATATAACTTACTTATGAAAACCTATAATATTTCCTTTCTTCCATTTTGCATTACAGTTGTAAGCCGCGCAATATTTTGGCATTTTTAAAACTTATCATCATGATTCTACTCTACATACAATGATATTGTTGTTGTTGTTGTTTTGGAGGGAGACCCTCAGAGCATGGGGTTTGTAGCTGCAAGGCTTTACACCCCTATTAATCCTAAACAAGTTCGATGAAGACCTCAAATGTGAGGAAACGCATCGTCAGATAAGAACGTGTTGGTAAGACGAAGAAGCCAAAGTCAGAATCTGTCAGTCTTGAGAATAAAAGACACCAACTGGCGAGCTTGAGTAACTCCGGAGACAGCTAGGTCGCATAAATCACTGAAAGAAGGCGAAGAACCAAGGAGATTGAGATTACTATACAGATCGTGCCGAGCTGAGGCGTAGCGGCGACAAGCTAGGAGGTAATGGTCACAAGTTTCTGGAACCTGACAGGTTGGACAGAGAGGAGAGTCACTCATATGAAGTTTGTACAGGAGAGCCCGGGTAGGGAGGGTTCGAGTCCGCAGGCGGCTGAGGAGGACTTCACTTTTCCTGGGCAGACAAAGTTTACGATGCTCCCAGCTTCTTTTGGTGAGGTGGGGAAAATCCACACTGTATTTCCCTAAGAGCCACTCTTGGACGTCATCTCTTTTATCGCCCGTATTCACCGATAACCTTAACCGCCAGTAGAACTGGCGGTTCAGAAGCTGCTGGTCGGTCCTGAATAACCGGGAGTGACAAATCGGTATTCACCGTTTACTTGGGAAGTAAAGTTGTTGAACCGAGGGTATTTCAACCCGCTTGAAACTATGAACGCTTATTGGCCAAAAGGTTCACGTGATAACCGATGTTTTTAGCTTCTGTTTGTGTCACGGAGTAGTTTGTGTTTACATTCATTTTTATCGAAACGATCGAAAATAAGCTTTGAATTTTAACTTGCATTTTTTTATTATTATTATTATTATTATTATTATTGCACACATCTTACATAAAAATGTTAGTTTATGAAAAAAAAATTACTGAATAATTTATTTAAAAAAATAAAATAAAAAATGCATTTTACTTCATAAAAGTTACTTAAAAAAAAGAAATGGAAGAGGAATATTTTGCAGTTCTCAGTGTCAAAATGTTAATTATCTTTGTAATTGCTCTAAAAAAAACTATTTTTGTTCAGAACAAATAAATGTTTTATGTGCTTAGATTTTATTACAGCATGCGAAACATTTCAGACAGTGATTGGAAAAATAAATAAATAAAACATTGAAGTTTAGAATAGAATTAAATAAATTTCACATTCTGTAGTTTCACCACTATAATCCTAAACTTTTTGAAGTTATTTTCAAAGAATAAGAATATTCTCCTCAAAATAATTACAGAATAATAAATTCTTATATAAAGAAATAAAATAATATCCAAGAGAATATTCTCTTTGATAAATTTATCTATGCATGAAATGTAATTTATTTATTTTTGTATTTTTTATTTATTTTGTATGAACTTATCATAACAGATAAATTTTTATATTGGGCATTAATGCTTATGACAGTATTTTCTATGATGAAAATATTAAAAACAGTAAAAACAATCATCCATAATTTGCCTACCTACTGCAAAATAATGTATTTAACTTTTAACAATATTCATTATTACAATAAATTTCTTGTTTTCACTTTAATAAAATTTTATTAATTTTGGTAAAATTTATCATGTTTGCATAAAGGGATATTTGTTTTCACATCTCGAAATACTTTTTATTTTTGTTAAAATAATTACAAGATAAAAGGAATATTTTATATACCACGTTTTTAAATTTTCTGTTGAATCATATAAACTTGACAATTCTAGGTATTAATAAGTACTTAAAAAAAAAAAAAAAAAAAAAAAAAAAAATTGATGAATTATCCCACCAACTTGAAAGAAAATGATCAAATGTGTAATAAAGAAAGCAATAGAAGAAATTTTCAAACATTTATTAATTGAATAAAAGTATTCAAAGAATGCATTGTCATCATGTTCTGAGCTATTCGAAAAGTTTCAAATGTCTAGCTAGTCGAGATGTTAGTTAAAAATCGATTGCAAGATTTATATTGGAGAAAAAAACAAGAAAGTGAGTTAATAAAAATGTGCTAAAAAAGTTGTCAGCCTCCCTTAATTAGGGAATACATGAGGTGTACAATAATATTGATAACTTTATCACAGAAATGTTTGTAAATGGAATGATTATATTCATACGTGGACAATTAAAATAATTTTATAAGTATAGTTTAACTTTAGAAATTTTTTTATTCATTATATCATCAACCGTGGATATTCATTTTAAATAGGTTGTTGGTATAAAGGTTGATTAAATTTTTCATAAACCAACTATGTGAAAAATGCCAGAGCCGGGAATCGAACCCGGCACCTTCCGTTTAATGTGTGGATGCTCTTTCACTGAGCCACCCTGGCTGAAAACTAGCCTAGCATTTCTCAGATAACAACCATTGACAAGGTCACCATGGGCGTCGGCAGAATGGGGCATGGGGGGCCTTCTTTCCATGCCCCCCCCCCCTTGGAAAATTCTACTAAGCATTTTTTTCTTTAAATTTAAAACTATGCTATCAGAATTTTATTTTTAAAAAAATATTTTTTCAGGTTGTGCCCCCCCCCCCTGAAATTTTTTCTGGCGACACCACTGAAGGTCACCTTGTCTGCAAACGCAGATGTAACAGGTGAGACAATGTTAATCGTAGCACAACTCCATAGACCACGAAATTTCAATTTAGAAATTTTTTTATTCATGAATTCATCATCTGGGAATATTCATTTTAAATAGGTTGGAGTATAAAGGCTGATTAAATTTTTCATAAACCAACCATGTGAAAAATGCCCGGATTCTATTCCCGGCTCTGGCATTTTTCATATAGTTTCCTATTCAAAAATCTTAAAAAAAAAAAAAAAAAATCACTTAAATTAACATTGAAATCTTCATTACACATGTTTATCACATTGGCGGCTAATCTCGCGCCAGTGCATGATGGAGAATGCTGTTTGAAATGCCCGTCATGTGAGATCAGCAGCCAGTGTGTTAAAATTAAAAGGCCTTATTTTGAAGCTTGACAAAGCACAAAATGAAAAATAGAATAAAAGAACATAAATCTGATATTAAATTCGATAGAACAACCATTGCACTAACTAATCTTTATAAAAATAAATTTTGATAATACAAATAAATTAGCAAATTACAAAAAATATGTTTATACCATACATCACGAAACTTCCAAAAATTTAAAAAATGATACAGTTGCAACAGGGACAAACCATTGCTGAGCATAGACTGTAAGTGGTGTCATCTATTGCAACAACAGGACGAGGAAGATGCTTATGTTTACTTTAGTGATCTACATAGGCCCACCAGCGGCCGAGGTACTATCCTCAAAGCTGGTAGATGTGAGGTGCCAGGTTTGATTCCATGTCGTGCGTGTTGGCCTAGCCATTCGGAGTTTTCCCTGCTTTTCCCCAAAACTTGCATAAATACGGGCTAGGACACCTTAGAAAGACCCCCGCGAAGGGCATTCCCCCTGAGGCCCAGGACCTACAGCAGTCAATCGGCCTTATTCCCAAATCCAATTCAACAGTGATCTACATATTACGTGAAGCTGCTCCTGATGAAGTTGTGGAACCGTGACAAAAGCCTTGTGAAGCTTCAAAGTAAGAGCTTTTAATTTTAAATATATCTGAAAAAGTCACTTAGGAAATAAGACTTAAATTATATTTTTCTTGAGGCGTTTAAGAAGTATGTTACATTTTAACATTGAAAGTAAAAAACACATTATTTAGAAGTGTACTACAATACGACACGCTATTTATGTACATAATTTCTGAGTTGCTGCAGATACTTGTGAAAACATTAAAGTAATTGTTAGACGCAATGATTAAAGGTCTGCACGGGGCTGGGCTCAGCAGGCAATTTCTTTCTTTTTTTTAAAAAAGTTATAATTTTTTAAAAATACATCTATTTCTTTTAGTACTGCAGATTGTATTATTTTCTTTTAAACAGTGATTTTGCCATCGTTACCATTTTCGATCTGTCACCTTGAATGAACGTGCAAACATTTTTGTTTTTACCTAAATGTATAAAGCTGAAAGTTTGTCATTATTTGTATCAAAATTATTAGATTTTAACAAAAGTTGGTATACTAAATAATTACGGCAAAATCTAGCTAATGCCATATTCTTTTAGTTCAATCAGATAATTGGTTCAAAAGATATTAAACAAAATCCCATTGTAACTTTAAAAATTTAAAAAGAAAAAATAAATTCATGCCAAAAATAAATAATTTCTTCTGATGTCAAAAAGAAACATTTTTTAAAAGTAATTAAAATTGAGAGAAATCATGCTAAAAAAATGTAACAACTTCAGTATGGAACTCTGATATTTCGCACCAAATTAGCTCAGACGTTTGTTGGCATTATCTTTTCTTACGCAATTGTGATAACTAATTTAATTAATCACCAAAATGACAACAAAAGTTTAAAATCCACTAAAGCGCTCTTATGCTAAAACTATAACATAGAAATTTTAAGAGATAAATATAGTAACCGATGCTAGGAAATGAAACACAGTTGTTGCATGCCTTCGTATGGAAGAATAGATTGAAATAAGTCCTGTCATACTAAATTAAATTCTGTTTTGTGCAGGGCATAGGGTTTTATATTTACCTTAAAAAAAAAAAAAAAGATTAATCAGGTCGATCCTGATTTTATCGTTTTTTGTCTAGACCAAGCCTTACATTGCAAAATTAAAAATAAACAAAGGTAGGCTGGATAATCAAAGCATTAGTAGGGATCCAGCCTAGTCCCCAAAATTTTAGCCTGTACATTTTCAAGTTTTGATGATAGAAACTCGCTTCTTGGTTCTGAAGCCAGCTTAAAACTGGTGATGGACAATACAATGAACATCGCCAACAGATATTCACATAGACCTTATATATATAGACTACGCCACCAATAGGACTTCCCATTATAGTGAATGTCTTCAACATGAGGGTGTAATCTGAAACCTTCATCCTTTGCGGTCAGCTCCGTATGTCACGTGACATAGAGTTGAGGGCGATTCTTCCATAAGAAAGCACTTATTTTTATCAGAATTCAAACAAAAAATTCTCCCCTTTAGAATGGTTTCTCACAAAAGAAATTTTTTTTTAAATTAACCTATGACATTTTAGCTTTCCAACAATGCGTAAATCTAAAGGCTTAAATAAAAAGTGTGTGTACAATACATAAATTAATAAAACTCAAAACTACTTTCTTTCCTACGGAACAATCAAATAATATTCATTCTCATCTCTCTCTCCAGGTCCGCATCACGTGATAATTTCACTGGGGAAGCTACTTCATGTCGCAGACGAATAATGAGGGGGGGGGGGGGTGTCGTCTATCTATATAAGGTCTATGGATATTCACAATTCCTGTGCAATGTGTTTAATGCTCACTCTGTGATTGCTGATACGTAATATAATACCTTCCACCTGCTACACCGTGCTCAATTTTGTTGACTTTCTTGCCTTTCAGCATTAGTTAATTAAGTGTGACCTTCTTCAAACTGCAGACACCATAAAATGCAATAAACTCACAACAATTGTTCTGGGTCGAAAGGACACAAGATCCTTTGTCAGGCAAAGAAAGTAGGCTGCAGTTAAAACGGCAACATGAGTACAGCACTCGTGCCTACCTTCTTCGCCTAATGAAGAGTTGCGTGTTCTTTCAACTCAAAACAATTGTTGTGAGTTTTTTTTTTTAATTTTACGGTGTTTATTAAAAGTTTTGTAATTATTTTAAAATGCCAGCCTATGGCGCTTTCTTATAACCATTTCACAATGTCTGAATTTTATTTCATGATGCTTATACACTACTGATATTTCACAATAGCATTAGGGAACAGCTTTAATATAAAACCCCCTTAGTGAAATAAAAAATTTCGCAATTAAGTAGTTCAAATGATTTTTGGTAAGGTCTGTACTTACGCAATTGAAATAATTCACATTTAATGCATCGCAAAACTGGCAAAGAATAAAAGTTGCCAAGGAGGTACTACACAAAAGATGTGTCCATATTATTTTACAAACTAAATTGTGACAATAATAAATAACAGTATTCGATTAACTGAAATTAATATTAAAAAAAAAAAAAATCTAAAGTATCAAACCTACATTGGTTTAAAACTTTAAATTTTGCCTACAGGGTCCAAACACTAAAGCAGTTCCTTAAGAGCGGACAATACCTAATCTCGCTGCCTGCCTTGGCCCATGTTATTCTATGGGAAAATTTGTTTACATAATTACTCATTACCTAATGAATATTTTTCAATTCTGTTTTCCCATTTAGAAAATTCACAAGCGTTCAATTAGTACTTGTTTTCCAAAAATTGATTTTTTTAAATTTTAGTATTTCATTTTGCAACTAGAAAATGAGAAAAATGTATTTTGTGAAAAATCGCATTTTTGAACTCAAAGTTAAAATGAAAAAAAAAAAAAAAAAATGAATTTTTCAAAAATGAGTACTCATTTAACGGTTATGAATTTTCTGACTGCGAAAACAGAATTAAAATATATACATTAGGTAATGTGTAATTGTCGCAACAAATTTTCCCATAGAATAACATTGTCCACAGCTGTTCGCGGGATTAGGCATTGTCCCCTCTTAATGAGAATGCCTATTATTTACTAGTTAGTTGTAGGGCGACTAAGGCACCTGTTGAAAAGTGATCATTTCATTTTATTTCTTTCTCACTTCAAGTAATTCATTTGCTAGCAAGCCTGTGCAAAATCTTCACACTCTATTTATCTCTTTGTTACCTTTAAAATTATTATTTTATAGACGTCATTTTTCATATGCATGAGCAAATTTAATATTTATTTTTTTCATGTGAAAGCATATTTCATTTTATGCTGGGGAAAAAAATGGCAACAATAAAAAATTTAAATTTCTATTTTAAAGCTGTTATTTTCATATTTTCATTAATTTTAAAAAATCTAATCAAAAATTTGTTACTACAAATAATTTACCAAATGAAAGGAGCAATTTTTAGGGGCAATAAAAAGGGGCAGATTTTTAAAAATGAGTACGAAAATTAGGTGGCAACCTGCGTTCACACACAGACATGGTACAAGGCACTGATGAGCTTAACTATACACGCTGATTTAAAATTAACTTTGTTTCTTATCAACATAATAAAATTCGAATAATTAATGCCATTTATGTTTCATTAACAGCTGTATATCACAGTACTTTGACACAGTTTGGATTAGCTGAGTATTTAAAATGCTAATGAAAATACATTTATTTAAACATTTCTATTTATTTAATTAAACAAGAAAAAGCTTAAATATATAGTGACAAGCAAAGCTTGCTAAGTAAGTAATATAATTGATACGTAAATTATTAAATATACATATATATATTATATAAACTTTTACAAATATGCATCTGCGAACAACAAGTTTTTGTATAAGAAAAATATTTCAATAATTTAATGAGTTATTTATAATAACAGAAATGTACAAATTTAATCAGTTTAGCTTAAAATTGGGATAATTTTAATGTACTCACCTTATTCATCTTGAGTACTTGTATCGCAACATTGCTTTGCACAAAATTACATGTTACAACAATCACTTTTATACATGTATGAATTCTTTGTGTATATGAAAACTCAAAGCTCAAGTTATGATCATAGAAATAATAATAACAAGAACAAATAATAGTATAAGAAATAGCATCCCCCTCCCCCAATCTCATTCAAAAGCACTGGTTATCAACTTTTCATAAATGAATACTGATAAAAAACCGCAATATAATAGCACTGCACTTAATCATAAAAAAAAAAAATGTAATCTAAAGCTTTGTGTAACCTCCATTTTCAAAGGAAAAGACTCCAAATATACATAACATTTAAATGCATTTTTTACAAAGTTATTTTTTATTCAAATTATTCATTTAAAATTAGAATCGCAGACAAAAGTATTAAAAAAATAGAGCTCTTATACTTACCAATCAGATTAGTTGGGTAAGGGTCCCCTAGAAAGACCTCCATGAAGAGCATTCCACCTCGTCTGTAGTGTAGACAACTGGTCTTTGCCCAAACTTCAGCAAAACTAGCTAAGAAAGCTATCCCATTGCATTTACCTTCTATTAAAACAGAAGGCATCAACAGAACAACTCACTTGGCATTTGATTTAATACCATCTGATGTGTAGGATCTGCATATTTCACAGATAATGCGCTGACATAACCTAAAAATGATGAACTTAAAAAGAATAACATATTACTGTTAAATTAATATTGTAATTTAAAATATGCAGTTGCAATGAAATGTATATGGAAACAAATGATGTGCCATATACTATGTTATCCACATTAAAAGGAAATATTCAGATTAATCACACCAAGATTACAAAGTATGTGACAAATGTTTTTATAGAAATATAGAAAGTTTAGCTAAATTAAATATATATTTGTATATGTTGCTATTTTAAATTTTTTGCCATTTTGCTATTAAAATCATCTTTGGAAGAGCCAATATTTACTTGCGATAAATGAAAAAATAAACTTGCTTTGACAAATATAATTAATTCGATTAAAAATTTCAATTTCACAAAAGTAAATATACAGTTATATCCCAATACTTTAGTTACATTTCTCCAATTTCATAAGCATACATAGATTTTGAATATTAATCATTAAAGTATTAATGCCCCCTTTTAAAAAATTTGTGTGATTACATGGACTAAGAAAATAAATCCATGCAGCTGCACTTAGCTTGTTGTGACAATTATTAATAAAGCATTTGCTATTATTATTAAAGCTTCTATGTGAGTATACAGTTTACCTATGAGATTGCAGATTATTATTCTTTTTCGTTATTTACTTATTCAATAATTTAATATGTTGCAGTAGAATATAAGTCGATAACAATAAATTAAAGAGAAAGACATAAATTGAAATAATTTATATCGGATGGTATGTAGCAGAGAAGAATCAAGTACTACGGATATTAATAAGCTTCAATTTTTATCACAGCATTAGCACGGAGAAGGTTCGTATGTGTACAGAGATGGTTATATACCGTGGAAACTATACGATTTGTTTTTAACCATCATTATTTAAAATTTTGATACAATGACATTACTACTTTTAAAGCAGTATGACCATTTTTTTAAGTAAACAATTCAGAGCAATGAACGAATCATACATAAACACAAATAAAGAAGTTATCTTAAAACATTACATATTTCCATTTTTTTAACAAAATAATTAACAGTTAAAGGAAAGAAAAAGGTTTTTTCTCACTCACTGCAGCAGAGTTTGACATCAACATCAACAAGCCGCGCCGCCATTATTATTTTTATATTTTGCTTCGCTTCTCGCTTCATTTACTTACGCTATTACGCATGCTCAGTAACGAAAATTTACGGTTAACCTTCCTCTAGAGCTAGGTAGAGTTTCTGAGCCTGAAGTCGCTTTTCAGCCGCGGTAATGTTAACTACGGTTATTGGTGAATACCATTTGAGCGTTCAAGTCGGGCTTTCGCGGTTAACCGCAGGTTGAGGTAAACGGTGAATACGACCGTATGAATGGTGTAGAGGTATCGACAGATGTCCTCTGGAGACACCTTGCTGAAAGAGATCGGTGCAGAGACGGTGGACCGAGCAAGCATGTCGGCCATTTCATTCCCATAGATACCCATATGGCCAGGCACCCAAACCACCTGAACCTTGTCCAGACGGCTGGCTACCATGGCCAGCTTGCAGTAAGCCCAAGTAATTACCACTGGCGAGCGATAATTGATAGCCTGGAGGCTGGCGATCACAGTCTTGCTGTCGGAGAAGATGATAAGCTTACCCTGAAGAGGGGCATGGTCCAAGGCCAAACCAATCGCAAGCGTTTCAGCCGTAAAGATAGAATTTATATTGTCTACTTGCTTTGAATGTCCACAGCGCAAAGACATGTCCCAAACAGCGATGCCAGTGCAAGAGCTAGTTTTGGAGGCGTCAGTAGCCATTTGATGCCACTCGCTATGTAGAGAAGCATATTCGGCGAAAGTCTGCTGAACCAGCTCCGGATGGAGAGACCTGCTCTGGAAGTCTAAGGTATCGATTAGAAGAGAAATGTTGTCACACAAAGGATAGGGGGGCTGGATCCAAAGCAATAAATCCTGAGACCTCAAACCAAACTGACTGAGAATATCCCTCACGAGGGAACCAGGAGAGCCAGAGTCAAAGTTGGAAGGATCCACCAAGGAATGAATGGGTGAGCACGTACCTAAACCAAAGTGGCGAGTGAAAAAACGTTCCCTATGGAGGTCCTGAAGGCTAGCCACAGTAAGCGAGTTAGCTTCCCGGCGAAGAACGGGGATAGGCGTCCACCGAGGGAGGCCCGTAGCCACCCTAAGCACAGCATTCAAAAGGGGCTCTAACCTCTTTCTAGTGGAGGGACAAGCAAAGGAATAGACATTACTCCCAAAGTACAGGGAGCTGACAACAGTAGCATGAGCGATTCTGAGAAGGTTTTTGGTGCCAACACCCCGGGAAGTGTGACTAATGCTCTTCAGAAGGTTAAGTTTCTTCAAAGTCTTCTCACGGAGTCGAGAGACGTGATGGCCCCACGTTAAGCTCCGATCGAACAACAGGCCAAGGATACGAAGGGAGACTACCCAAGGAATTTCTTCCCCCTGCAGCCGAAGGTTAGAGTCAGGCGAGGTTTTCCTTCTGGAGAAGACAATCGCAGCACTTTTATGAGGGCTGAGACTTAACTTCCAGTAGTTGCACCAGCGAACCAGATTATGAAGGGTGTCCTGAATATCATGCATAATTTCATCCAGGCAGGGCCCAGACGCGTAAAGGAAGGTATCATCCGCGTATACAACAGCATTAACTCGAGGTCCAATTGCCTCAAAGATATCACTCATATAGAAGGAGAAGAGTAAAGGAGACAAGACAGCCCCTTGCGGGACCCCCACGAAGGACGAGACTGGGGCAGATAAAGTTCCCAACCACCTAACCTGGATAGCACGTTGCATGAACGAATGGCACCATTTCGTGAGATGGCCGTCAACGCCCGCTGACAGCATCTTAAAAGCCAGACCGTCCGGCCATACAGAGTCGTAAGCAGAGGCAATATCCACCGAAACCAGAACACTAAACCACTTCTGCCGCCGAGCAGACGCCAGATCTGCATAGATTTTCGTCAAAGCAGGTGCGCAGTCCCTAAAAGGAATAAACCCGTAGTGGTTCACATGGAAAACATCATTCTTGAGCACCCAAGGAATCGTCCGCCGAAGAACCATCCGCTCAAAAACCTTCGAGAGAACAGAGGTGAGGGAGATTGGGCGATAGGAAGACGAGGAACTGGAATTTTTGCCCGGCTTCAAGATAGGAACGACAATGGCTTCCTTCCAGGACTTGGGAACTCGACCATCCAACCAGAGATTATTAAAGCAGTCGAGCAGTCTGAGCAGACTGCTATTGTCGAGGCACTTGAGAAGTCGGAGGGAAATACCATCATTTCCAGGGGTGCGATGGGAAGACTTGTGCAAGGCGTGTTGAAGATCCGAGAGAGCAAAAGGCTTCCTAATGTTGCTATTCACGTTGGCACTGAAGTCCAGCGGGATGTAGCAGTCGATAGGGGGGCGAGCAAACGTGTGAGCAAAAGTATTAGAAGCAGCCAACCTACTGTCATTTGAGGTGCTAATGTAGTTATAGGACTCCTGGGGAGGGTTCTTCCGGTTTTGGAGAGCTTTGAGAAGTTTGAAGATATCGCCAGACTTCCCACTCCTTTTGCAGACCTCGGACCAGTACATACGTTTAGCGTCCTTGATTTCTTTCTTGAGACGAGCAGCAAATTGCTTGTGTTGCATCCAGTAAGCCGAGCTTAGGTGCTTTCTTGCCAAGCGAAGGAACTTGCGTTTCTGCCCAAGAAGGTAACTGCAGCGGCTATCCCACCAGGGAGTGCCAACACGATCCAAGATCGTAATCTTTCGACTACTAACAGCAACCGACCTTTGACAAATGTTCACCACGTCTTCATAGGACGGAGAGTTACACTCCTGTAAGTCCTTGTTAAGCTTAACGGTAGCGGACCCCCAGTCACACCTTAACCTAACACTATGACACGGACTAGAGCCGGGCAGCCTATCGAAAGTAAGTTTGATTGGGCAGTGGTCACTATCAAACGTATCAGAGTGGACCTGGACACAGGTATTCGAAAACAGGTCAGGTGAAACAAGAGAGAGATCAATTAAAGTGGAAGATCCCCCCGGAGAAACATGGGTAGGAACGCGAATTTGGAAAATGCCTACTCCTCAGAACCTTGGCGAAAAAACATAATCGGGCTTTGGCGAGCGCGAGTCATGATACTGATACATGATGATAGACGGTAGGGTTGCTCGCATGTCTGATGACAAGCGGACATCAGAATTCGTATTAGCAATAACAATTGAAATTTGTTCAATAATTTTAAATAAATTTTAGGTGCTTTTGTCTCCTGAATTAGATACTTTGAAGTATGATTCAAAACATTCATTTTGTAATTGAATAGCTATTTTTATTTTCTAAATAAGTTTCTAAACGTTCATAGCTAATTGGAAACATCCTACATGTAAACAAATTGTCGTGTTTATATTATGTCTAGATAAACTGTCCCTTGGGACATAGCACAAATCTCAGTATCCCCCTACCTACCTACCTACCTATCTAGATAAACTTGAGAAGAGATTGACGTATATTTATTTTATATTTTGCCTATGTATGAGTTATTATTTCCCATATGCATTTAAGTGAATTAGTAATCAATAATGCTGGAATCCAAATGCTTATTTTGTGTGTGTGTGTGAAGAACTTATTGCAAGGTATGTTCACAACATTCAATGGTTTTATAATTATTAGTTTAATGTCTGTAAGTTGTATAAATGCCTAGAATTAACATTTCTTTTATTTTTTTAATTAAAAGATAATATTTTGCACATTATTGCTATAACATATTGAAATATTAGTATCTGATATTATATCCTGATGACTCATCTTATATCAGGTAATTTGTTTAGACATTTGAAAACAAATTTGACTTAAAATTATGATATAATTGTGATCATTCTCCTTTTAATTAGTATATTAGTTAGATGTTTATTTTGTTAAATGTCACCGTTTGAAATGAAATTGGTCGAACTGATGATAACATGTAATTATCAGTTCAATCATTTTTATAATGATAATATCGATGAATATATTTATTACACACTACATTTTGAATATTATAGTGAGATATATTTACATAGAATAGATTGCATTATGTAGACTGCTGTTTAAGTAGTACACATACATTCTGAGTGAAGTTAATTTGAATTTATAAAAATAAGAATTAATTTTTGTTAATTGTGAATAATAATGCAGTTTATGGTATGACTTAGCATGTTTTTAATAAATCAATAATTTGGCACAATTTTGCTATTATCCTTGGAATTTACAAACCTTTAGGAAATGAAAGTTTATCAAAGAATGCCATACTCAAAATGGCAGAAAATGAAATTGCATCAAAATACATTTAAAAAAAAAAATTAAATATAAAAAATGTATAAAGTACAATTAAAAAAAAACAGTTGAAAATGTCAAAATTATAAATAATCACAGTTTAAAGAAGATCGAAGAGAAAGGAAGGAACAGTGTTTCTTGGAAAGTTCTCTAGTTATGAAGTTCATCCTATGCCAGCTGGACCATAGCTTCAGTGCACAAAATTGATTTTGTGCCTGTAGACGTGGGCTTGCTAGCGATTTTTATTAATATCGACATCAGATAGAAGAAGAAAGTGGAGGATAAGCTTGTTGATGACACGGTTCCTTGTGACATGCTGTAAATAAATCTAAAAATAGATCAGCATTGAAATTTGACTTTCTTGTATCCTTTTCAGTTGTTTGCCATTCGAACTTTTGTACGTTTTTTAATTTTATGGTGTTTGTTTATAAAAATTTTGTTATAGTTCATTTATTTTATTTATCTATTATTATTATTTTTTTTAATTTGTAGATAGAGTAAGTGCACCAGTGATTGACACTTTTAGAGCAATCTCTGATGTTTTTAATGTTCTAGTCATCAGAAAATATTTTCAGAAATCTTAAGTTAGTACATATGGCATGAAAGACATTCAGAACCACATATATGTTAAAATATATACATTTTATAACAATTATTTTTTTTATGAATTTTTATTTGACACCCACTCAATGTTCCAGTAATTGACACTGCCAGTTTTTCATTTTATCAGTAATTGGACCCAGTGGCGGATTTAAGGGGGGGGGGGGCTAACACTGACATTCACAATTGAATATTGCAATTGTAAATTTTTTATTGGTCTGGAATAACACTTCGAAAAATCTTAGCCCCCCCCCCCCCCCCTCAAAAAAAAAAAAAAAAAAGGCAAGTTTTGGATCCGCCACTGATTGGACCCCTATGTTTCATTGTTTGACACTGCTAGTTATTCATTTTATCATTTATTAGCACCCTATGCTCCAGTGTTTGACAAAAAATGTTAAAATTCTTATACGTAAAATATGATTTTATTATTTTTCTTATTTATTAATTATTTCGGGATAGATGTCAATTAGTGGAGCATGCCAATCACTGGAGCTGGAGCACCTACCCTATAGCTTTATCTGACGAATTTGAAATAAGCAATTTCAGTGTATAAATCTATAGTTCCAAAAAATTGCACATTATCCTTAAATATTAAAATATGTATTTATATAGTTACTGTTTAAAAAAGACTGAAGAAGAAAAGAAAGAGCAGTTTTCCTCAGAAAGTTCTCCATTTGTGAAGTCCTTGCATCCTACGCCAGCTGGAACATATCTATAGTGCACAAAATTGTTTTCGTGCCTGTAGATGTGGGCTTGCTAGCTCATTTCATTAACACTGATGCCAGATGGAGGAAAAGCTTATTGAAGAAAGAAAGTTCATCATGACATGCGGTAAATAAATCTTTTCTTAAAATAGATAAACATTTATCATTTAATTTTTTTGCATTCTTTTGAATTGTTCACCATTTGAACTTTTGTATGTTTTTTAATTTTATGGTGTTATTTATTTTGCTATTACTTAATTTTTATGGTAATATTCAGTTGTTTCATTCAAATCGAACATAGTTTGATCAATTAGCAACAATTCAGCTTTAGTCCAAAGAAAAAACACATTTTTCATTAATTGGCAACTTTTCGCTTACACTCCCTGACTCAGAATTTTACATATTACATATAAATTTAATAAGATAAAATTTTTAAAAATGCTCCATGCAAAATAATTTTTAATTCTTCTGCTGAGATCTTAATCATGAGAGACTTGGAGATTTAATCACCACACACCCAAAATTTTACAAATTTCATGAAAATTTTTAAGTTATACTTCATTTTTAACAAATTGTTTTTGAAGACTTAGCCTCATCTAGTAAATTTAAAAATTACAATTTAAGTATAAGTTTATTATTACCGCCAAGAGAGAAAGAAAAAAAAGCATAGCATCCTAAAATGTTTAAAAAGTGAAATATTTGTGGCTGCAGCTATGGGTCTGCTAGCATATTTCACAAATATCATGAAACGGAAGAAAACAGAAGAGAAAATAAGAAAGAACTGGCGTTTTAAAGTAATAAGTACACAACTTTGAATAAACACCATAAAATGCTATAAATTCACAATAATTGTTTTGGATCGAAAGGATACATGACCCTTCATCAGGAGAACAAAGGAAGCACGAGTGCTGCAAGCAAAGTGGCAACACACGCTGCCGCTTTGATATCAGCATTTGTGCTTACCGACAGTGACACGATCTAATTAAAGAGAAAGCAAGAGACAGAAGAAAACATCCACTACCGATGGCATGGACCACGAGGAAGTAAGCTGATGATGATGAAGGAGGAAACCCCTCACAAAAGCAGCTATTCAGACTTCCATAAAGCTGTAATGTAAGGTTTTATTCTTTACAAAAATTTTCAGCAAATTGCTAAAATTGATGCCAAGATCAACATTTGCGTCGGCTACAAACTTGGCAGCCTGACAAGATTAGTAATCGAATTTGGTGACAAATATTGCTTCAGGAGAGCCAGAATTTGTAAAGCTTTTCTCAATTTTAACAGAATTATTTGTTTTGGTAAAATGTATCATTTCTCACCACTAATTTTTGCCTACAAGAATAAAAGTTGGCAATTTATACTGAAATGATTTTCATTGAACACTAAGCTGTGTTTAATATTTAAACTTAAAAACTTGTTCACATACCATAAAATTAATAAAACCACTACCAGTTTCAAAATGACATGGTCTTTCTTCTTCAGGTGCAAAGTACTTGCTATTACCTTGGAGAAAAAAGCAAGACTGGTGGTTTTTGTACCTGAAGAAGAAAGGCCATGTCTTTTCGAAACTGGTAATGCTTTCATAATGTTATGGTGTATGAAAAAGTTTTTTAAATTTAAATATTCATTGTACAGCAGTTTTTTTTATTTTTGTACTGTCTAAGCTGAGTATTTGCTAATGGTATTTTCTGTAATAAGCCATAGAAAATTCCTGAAAAATTTACAATTGGTGGTATATATAATCTTATCATCAGGACTGTTGTGGTTGGAGTAGCCTTTTTTTTTTTTTTTTTTTTTGCTTGTTTTCAGGAATGCTCATGGACTAGAACCTGCCTGTTTATTTACAAATCAATTACCTCACACAAAAATATCAATGTTTCCATAACCATATGTATATTCCAATAGATGTATAAGGAAGTCGTGGTGTCCACGTCAGATTCTTTTTTTTTTTTTTTTTTTTTAATGCTAGCTAAGCAAGCATACATGTATGGTACCGTGACCACTGCTATACAGATTTTCATGCAAACTGTGTAAGTTGTATCCAGTGATGTTTTTTCTCTTTTGGTTTTAATGGTTCAAAGTGAGTTCACATGCATGGAAGTGATCGCTACTATACAGATTTCTATGCATAGTGAAATAGCTCAATTTTAAATATTTGTTTTATTAATCTTAAAAATAGGCTTCCATATTAAGGAAGTATTAATAAAAAAATATGTACAACTGTATTAAAATATAGCTATAATTTATTAAAATGTATGTACGTGTAACATCATTAAGGGAATTAATTCGTCATTTAATAAAGATTTTCTTTTTCAAGTTTAAATTATTAAAATAAATATGGCTGCAATATTGACAAGTAAGTTATACTAGGGTGCCTTGATAGAAAGAATGACAACATACGAAGGACTGTCATTGGCCAAAATTTCTATTTTACCAAATCTATGGAAAAAAAAAAATTATCAGGTGTACTTTGAAAATTAAGTGAATGACAGTAAATTTTACTCTTTAATTGATTTTTTTTTTTAATAGGAAAAGTATTATTTATTACTAAGTACAAAACTTTGAATAAACACCATAGAAGCAAACACTCGCAACAATTGTTTCAAGTAAAAAAAAAAAACCCTTCATCAGGCAAAAAAAAGTACACACGAGTGCTGTAAAAGAAGCGACAACACACTGTTGTAGGTTGCACTGTGTTACCGCTTTGTTACAGCATTCGTGCCCACTTGATGAAGGGCTAGGTTTTCTTTTGACCCGAAACAACTGTTGGAAGTTCTTGATTTTATGGTGTTTATTCAAAGTTTTGTAATTATTACTTTTAAACGCCAGTTCTTTGATGCTCTTTTATAATGTACTAGCAGGCTTTGCCTGCTTGGCTGGTCATTATATTGAAATGAATTTTCAAAACGCTATACAATTAATAATTTTAAAAAATCATTGAAATCAGTCAAAATCTAAGTTAAAGTTCTCGCTACCTTCGGTAAAGGTTTTTCCACTTGCCACACTTCACAAAATCCCTTTATAGTACATGTTGCATACACATACCTAACCAACACATTAAAAATCAGGATCCTGAGATTATTTGAAGCAGCACTATATTTTAAAACGTGTTTTTACACCCTCCCCGCTCTTAAATGGAAGAAGGAGGAGGGAATTTTGCTAAATAATTTTATATTATGAGTTTGATATAAATAACTGACCCACACATCGAAAATCTCCTTCTTAAGATAATTTACTGCAGAGTTACGCATGAAGAGTTACTGCAGAGTTTACCCCCACCCCTAAGGGGCGGTGGTGTGGAATTTCACAAAATCACTTTGTAGTGTGTGTGGAATATGCATAAGCAGTCCACACATCAAAAATTGCCATTCTAAGATTATTTGGAACAGAGTTACACATGCAAACATGTTTTTTAATCTCCCCCCCCCAACCCTCAAGAAGGGAGATGGCACGGAATTTCAAATAATCTCTTTGTAGTTTGTGTGTGTTGAATACACATAACCAATCGACATATCAAAAAATCACTTTCATGCGATAATTTCATAGCTGCTGTTTTTAATCTTTTAAATCAAAATTCACATTGGTATTTTTAAATGGGATATGTTATATATATTTTCGACGATTAGTATTACTAAAATCAGCTATAAAATTTTTCCAGTCTGAAGTCCCCGCCAAAAACAGTAGACTTGGTATCTATGTAATTTGGAGCAGTTACACTTTAAAAGGTGCTTTTGCCCCTTACTCAACACCCTTAAAGGGAGGAAAGGGGAAATTTCACAAAATACCTTCATAGTGTGTGTTGGAAACTCATAACCAGCCCGCACATAAAAAATCACCTAAGATAGTTCGGAGCAGATTTGCACTTGGAAATATGTTTTCTCCTGTCCAACCCCTAAGAGGGATAATGTGGAATTTTACAAAATCTCTTTGTAGTATATGTCTTGAGAACGCATAATCAATCGACATGTTAAAAAATCACTAACCTGAGATAATTTGGAGCGGAGTTACTCTTATAAACATATTTTTGCCTCCCTATCCACCTGCAAAGGAGGGAGGAAGAAATTGTGTAAAAATCCCTTTACAGTGCGTGTTGGGAAGGCATAAACAACCGACACATAAAATTAATCTTGCTGAGATAATTTGAAGCAAAGTTATGCTTGGAAACAGGTTTATTGCCCCCCCCCCCCCCAGCTGGGAACTTTCGCAAAATCCCATTACAATAGGTGTCAGGCACACATAAATAAGCCACACACTAAAATTTGTAATTCTATATATTTCCCCGGACAAATTTAGTGCTAAAAGGGGGACTTGAATTTGCCTCCTCGTAACTCCTCCCCAAAATCAAAAATTGCAGAAAACCAATAATGATTTTTTGGAAATATCCTCAAGTTGACTCTTAGTGGTTCTCTATATCTTTGTGCTATTATTGGTAGAGTTTAACCCTCGCTTTCCCAAGATGGAATCACTTTGACCTAATTTTGAAGTGAAATTTAGTTAATCCCGCCTAATTCAAGAAGTGCACTAATTCATCAGAGATAGCAAACATAACCAGTGGAATGTTGCAACTTCTAAATTGTACAAAAAGATGCTGTGCTGGTGATTTTCGCCAAACATGCCAAGCGGCACCTGAAAGCGATTTTTCTGCAGTAACGCCTTGATGTTGGGAAAGCGAGGATTAATTAAAAAATGCGTATTTTCTAAATTTGCCTCCAAAAATCATTTTTACCCCCTTAAAAATCTAGAATTCCAAAATTGCAGAAAATATTTTTTTTTTTTGTACTCAAGTCTAGTCTCTCCCTCTGAAATTTTTTCACCGTGAAGCAATTTGGAGCAGAGTTATGTTTATAAAAATGTTTTTGCTCTCTGATTTTGCAAAATCTCGTCCCAGTGGTCATCAAGGTCCTAAAACCGACGTGCTCACCAAAATTTGCACCTGTATCTCCCATAGAATCGCCATGACTGTGTTGAGTCAGTAATCAGTGAGTTTACTCTTTTATATATATAGATTATTTATTGTTAGAATAAGTTATTTTGGTGGATACATCTCAAATATTTATATCAACATTTTTATTAGAGTATATCAGGTATACTTCGAAAATTAAGTGGATATCCTTAATTACTGTAAATTTTACTTTTTAATTTCATGTTTTCAGATAGCAAAATGTAGCTTTTAGAAGTTATTTTGAGGAATCCATCTAAATTATCACAGATATCAATGTTTTTCTTACAGTGAATTATGATTAAGCTTTTAATGAATAACATATATTTCTAAATTAAATATATTTTTATATTTCTTTTATTTTGTAACATTTTCATTAAAAATATTCATTTCATCATTATCATGCGATTATCAGGGGGAAAATAATATGCACATAAAATGATGAGCAACTAGTGAGTAATGCCAACTTCTAGTGCCAATCTTTGTAATGACAACACCATATGTGCTGAGAAAATGGCTGTGATACTATTTAATCACTTGTATATTAACTATATCAAAGTATCCTAAATTATATGACTAGTTGGCACAACCTACTGCATCAACATAACTAAAAATTTCTCAATAATAAAAATATCATTTTTTTTTTTTTTTTTTTGTCCCCATTCAAGTTGTAACAATATAAAAGGCTACAAAAAAGGCCTCTTAATGGAGAATTGTTTGCATGAAATTTTAAAAATGAAAGGTTATATATATATATATATCAAGATTATATAAATACTTTTAAATGTTTGGACATAGTTCATTTTTACTAAAGCAAGATTATTACTGAAATAAATTGAGTTAAAAATCATTTACATAAAAATAATTAGAAATTTCATTCAAAGGAAGAGATTATAATACATGCAATTAATCATATTATCAATGTAATCAATCTATACCTGCACAAACATTTGAATTAGTTCAATTTTTAGAAAGTGAGCCTTATTTATTTATTAATCTAAATAAGTAAATAGAAGAAAATCAATGTTTTGCTATTTTAAAAATTAATCGAGCTTAATAAATAAAACTGTGCATGCTATACTTAATTTCAGAGTTAGGCAAAGAAAAAAAAATCTGCATTAATCAAAATTAACATTACAAGGATTACAATTTTTTTTTTCCCTTAACGAAAATGAGACAGAAAGAAAGAATACTTCAGAAGAAATATGTAAAAGTATAAATTAATTTATTTGAATAAAAATAATTTATATTGAATGATAAAGTTAATAAATTAGTGGAGAAATTTATTATGATACGTTTACATATTGGTAAAAAAAGTTATCTGTAATAAATTTGTATTTTTATTTAGAACATTTTAAACACAAAAGAAAAAAAAATGTCTTCTGTAAACTAATCTCTTTTCATTCAATTAAATGTGAAGAAAATTATTTTTTTTTATTAAACAAAATGTTTTATTTTTATACTATGATACGAATGAAAGTACGGTGGATGTGAATCGATGATTCATTCATTCTTGATTCATTCTGACAGGTTTGATTCAATCAAACCTGTTCCACATTTTCATATTTTCCCCTTAAAATATGTTGCGCGCCAAGAAGTTTCTCGCCAAGGTTCTGAGGAGTAGGCATTTTCCAAATTCGCGAATTAGGGAAAATTCTGCGAAAATTCCCAAATTCTGCGAATTTGGAAAATGCCTACTCCTCAGAACCTTGGCGAGAAAATTCTTGGCGCACAACATATTTTAAGGGAAAAATATGAAAATGTGGAAACTAATCATTGATTGAATCAAACCTGTCAGAATGAATCAAGGATGAATGAATCATCGATTCACATCCACTGTACGTGCTTGCATTCGTATCATTGTATAAAAATAAAACATTTTGTTTAATAAAAAAAAATAATTTTCCTCACATTTAATTGAATGAGAAGCGATTATTTTACAGAAGACATTTTTTTTTCTTTTGTGTTTAAAATGTGCTAAATAAAAATACAAATTTATTACAGATAACGTTTTTTACCAGTATGTAAACGTATCATAATAAATTTCTCCACTAATTTATTAACTTTATCATTCAATATTTTTCGTTATTCAATATAAATTATTTTTATTCAAATAAATTAATTTATACTTTTACATATTTCTTCTGAAGTATTCTTTCTTTCTGTCTCATTTTCGTATAGGGGAAAAAAATTGTAATCCTTGGTAAAGTAATGATGTACTTAAGTAATTACTAGCATAAGTAATTAAGTAAAATGTTTGTTAGATAATATTAATTTTGATTAATGCAGAGTTTTTTTTCTTTGCCTAACTCTGAAATTAAGTATAGCATGCACAGTTTTATTTATTGATTAATTTTTAAAATAGCAACACATTGATTTTCTTCTATTTACTTATTTAGATTAATAAATAAATAAGGCTCACTTTCTAAAAATTTAACTAATTCAAATGTTTGTGCAGGTATAGATTGATTACATTGATAATATGATTAATTGCATGTATTATAATCTCTTCCTTTGAATGAAATTTCTAATTATTTTTATGTAAATGATTTTTAACTCAATTTATTTCAGTAATAATCTTGCTTTAGTAAAAATGAACTATGTCCAAACCTTTAAAAGTATTTATATAATCTTAATATATATATCTAATATGTAAAATTCTCGTGTCACAGTGTTTGTTACCCTCCAAAACGGCTTAACCTATTTTAATGAAATTTTGTATGTACATTCGGTAGGTCTGCGAATAGGTTTTTATCTATTAATGAAAGTTGTAACTTAATTAGTTCTTTCTTAATTAATTTTTAACCAACTCTTGCAACAACTTTTCTACCTAGATGGCGTGAGTTGTCCGTTGGATGTATGGATGTTTGTTATTCAATCACGTCACAACGGTTAAACAGATCTGGATAAAATTTGGTACCGAGATAGATAATAATCTGGAATAGGACATATGCTACTATTTAGGATCTGGATAAAATTTGGTACCGAGATAGATAATAATCTGAAATAGGACATATGCTACTATTTGATTAGATTTTTTAAAATTAATTAAAATATGAAAATAATAAACTGGTAATTACCTTAATATAAGCCATTTAAATTTTTAATTGTTGCCAAAAAAGTTTACGAGGTATTTTTATTTATTTATTTTTTTTTTCAACATAAAATGAAATATACTTTCACGCAAAAAATAAAAATGACTAAATGTTAAATTGGTGAATGAGAAAATAACGCCTTTATAATTAAAATAAAATATTAATAGTAATATGATCTGAATTTTATTTCATAGCATTTTTTATATACCTCAACTTTATATGTATATATATTGCACGGATGAATTACGCTAGGCATAAAAGATAATTCAGCATTATATTAAAGGTATTTACCTATTGATAATACTGGACAAATTTTTTAATTTTGATGCTGAAGTAGATCGGACATATTTCGCCTAGGACAGCCACTTAAAGCCAAGTAGCTCATCAAAAATATAACTAAACTAGCAGACCCGGCCACGCATTGCTGTGGCTATGTTAAACGTTGAATTATAATGTAGTAAAATATTCAATATATTAAAATTATTATTTACGAATAAAGACCACCCTAACAGCACAGTTAGGCTTAACTTATCCACAGTACATCTTAAGGATGTTTCTGGGATGTCTTTTCATCCAGAAGACATCTTGAAGATATCCTGGGGAGGTGATGTGCTGTCTAGGCATCCTTGATAACATCCTTGATCTTAGCAGACTTAGCCCGCTTCGCTGGTCCCTATTTTTAAATGATTCACTATAATTAAAGAATTCTCAAAATTGCATTAATTTTTAACATGGGAAAAAAAAAATCTGATCGGGAAAAATGTTCGACACTCATAATGAATCCATATATTATCGAAAGGAAAATGATATAAAATACAAAAAAATCTTCTCTCATCGGTGGAATAATCTGTCCGGACCCCCACTGCCTGCGGCAGCGTATACCTGTGCAAACCGTGCGCACCGTTTCTTCATCCACCGTTCCCGCCCTTCTTAATAACTCTATACTTTCGAAAATATCCGCAATCGATTTATCGGGCCTTAAAACTTAATAATATTAATTTTCAAAGCTCTAACTCTTATTTCTATTATTTTGCCCCTTTGCCCTCCCCCCTCCCGACTATTCTAAATAATTTTACAAATTCGAAAATATCTACAGTTTATTTGTAGGTGTCAAAAACCTGTATGCACCAATTTGAACGATCTAACTATATTTTTATTTTTTGCCCCTCTGCCCCCCTTCCCGCCCCTCCTAATAAATTTACAAATTCGAAAATATCCGCAATCGATTTGTTGGTATCAAAAATTCTATGCACCAATTTTGAATGATCTAACTCCATTTTTATATTTTGCTCCTCTGCCCCCCCCCCTTTCCCGCTCCTCTTAATAATTTTACAAATTCGAAAATATCTGCAATCGATTTGTAGGTATCAAAAACTTCTATGTACCAATTTTGAGCGATGTAACTCTATTTTTATTTTTTTGCCCCTCCGCACCCTTACCCGCCCCTCCTAATAACTTTACACTTTCGAAAATATCCTCATTCGATTTGCAGGCCTCTAAAACCTATCTATATCAATTTTGAACAGTCTAGCTGCATTTTTTTTTTTTTTTTTTGTGAAATCACGTTTTGGCCCCTCCCCCCCCTCTTTTGGGAGGCGAATTTTGCAATAAAAACTATCCTATCTCACAAGTTGGACCAAAATGCACACAGTGTCCAAATTTCATTAAAATCGGCTCATTAGTTTAGGAGTCCATTGAGGACAAACATTGTGACACGAGATTTATATATATTAAGATTATAAAGTATTGAAAAAGAGAAAGAGATAGAAAGATATAGGAACAATAATCGCATAAATTATATTTTGGTCTAAAACGGCGACAAAATTCAAATAACGTCAAGGGGAGCTACATTAAGTTTGTACCATGTTGAGGTTTACATATTAATTTATTTTTCTATATACCAACTACTATTAACTAAGAATGAAGTATATATAACCACAAAATAATAATAATAATAATTGTCTCATGCGATAGACATAGCCGATCATAGCATATTGTAATATTAAATTTGGCTTGAAATTGCTGTCATTTTATGGTTGATCGATTAAATCAAATAAATATAGGAAATAACTTGAAAGCAAATATTATGTACATCACGCATAATGTTGTTCTTATGTAATTGGTATTCAAATATAAAAAAGCTACTTCAAATTTTTCGATACTGTCTGTATCGAAACTGTCATATATGATAAGCACCCAAATGGAAGCCCACAGGTAAGCTATTGTCGCAGGCAATAGGGACAGGCACCGGAGACTGCGAGGATGAACAGTTCGATGCCAAAGGCAGCGGGAACTCAAAGTGAGCTTTTGAGCGATTTCAGTATTTTTTTTTTTTCTTTTTTTAATAAAGCTATATAGAAAAGAGTTTCCTTTAAATATAGTGACCAGCGAAGCGGGCAAAGCCTGCTAGTATATATATATAACCTTTAATTTTTAAAATTTCATGCAAACAATTCTCCATTCAAAGGCCTTTTTTGTAGCCTTTTATATTGTTACAACTTGAATGTGGACAAAAAAAAAATATTATATTTGAAAATTAAATTTTTATTATTGAGAAATTTTTAGTTATGTTGGTAAAAATGATTTTTCGAGGCAAATTTAGAAAATACGCATTTTTTAATTAAGCCTCGCTTTCCCAACATCAAGGCGTTACTGCAGAAAAATCGCTTTCAGGTGCCGCTTGGCATGTTTGGCGAAAATCACCAGCACAGAACCTTTTTGTACAATTTAGAAGTTGCAACATTACACTGGTTATGTTTGCTATCTCCTGATGAATTAGCGCACTTCTTGAATGAGGCGGGCTTAACTAAATTTCACTTCAAAATGGGGTCGAAGTTTAACCCATCTTGGGAAAGCGAGGGTTAAACTCTACCAATAATAGCACAAAGATATAGAAAAACACTAAGAGTCAACTTGAGGATATTTCCAAAAAATCATTATTGGTTTTCTGTAATTTTCGATTTTGGGGAGAAGTTACGAGGGGGCAAATTCAAGTCCCCCTTTTAGCACTAAATTTGCCTGGAGAAATATATAGAATCACAAATTTTAGTGTGTGGCTTATTTATGTGTGCCTGACACCTATTGTAATGGGATTTTGCGAAAGTTCCCAATTGGGGGGGGGGGGGGCAATAAACCTGTTTCCAAGCATAACTTTGCTTCAAATTATCTCAGCAAGATTAATTTTATGTGTCGGTTGTTTATGCCTTCCCAACACGCACTGTAAAGGGATTTGTACGCAATTTCTTCCTCCCTCCTTTGCAGGTGGATAGGGAGGCAAAAATATGTTTATAAGAGTAACTCCGCTCCAAATTATCTCAGGGTAGTGATTTTTTAACATGTCGATTGACTATGTGTTCTCAAGACATATACTACAAAGAGATTTTGTAAAATTCCACATTATCCCCCTTGGGGGTTGGAGAGGAGAAAACGTATTTCCAAGTGCAAATCTGCTCCGAACTATCTTAGGTGATTTTTTATGTGCGGGCTGGTTATGAGTTTCCAACACACACTGTGAAAGTATTTTGTGAAATTTCCCCTTTCCTCCCTTTAAGGGTGTTGAGTACGGGGCAAAAGCACCTTTTAAAGTGTAACTGCTCCAAAGTACATAGATACCAAGTCTACTGTTTTTGGCGGGGACTTCAGACTGGAAAAATTTTATAGCTAATTTTAGTAATACTAATCGTCGAAAATATACATATCATATTCCATTTAAAAATACCAATGTGAATTTAGATTTAAAAGATTAAAAACAGCAGCTTTGAAATTATCTCATGAAAGTGATTTTTTGATATGTCGATTGGTTATGTGTATTCAACACACACAAACTACAAAGAGATTATTTGAAATTCCGTGCCATCTCCCTTCTTGAGGGTTGGGGGGGGGGGGGAGATTAAAAAACATGTTTGCATGCGTAACTCTGTTCCAAATAATCTTAGAATGGCAATTTTTGATGTGTGGACTGCTTATGCATATTCCACACACACTACAAAGTGATTTTGTGAAATTCCACACTACCGCCCCTTAGGGGTGGGGGTAAACTCTGCAGTAACTCTTCATGCGTAACTCTTCAGTAAATTATCTTAAGAAGGAGATTTTCGATGTGTGGGTCAGTTATATATATCGAACTCATAATATAAAATTATTTAGCAAAATTCCCTCCTCCTTCTTCCATTTAAGAGTGGGGAGGGGGTAAAAACACATTTTAAAATGTAGTGCTGCTTCAAATAATCTCAGGATCCTGATTTTTAATGTGTTGGTTAGATATGTGTATGCAACATGTACTATAAAGGGATTTTGTGAAGTGTGGAAAGTGGAAAAACCTTTACCGAAGGTAGCGAGAACTTTAACTTAGATTTTGACTGATTTCAATGATTTTTTAAAATTATTAATGGTATAGCGTTTTGAAATTCATTTCAATATAATGACCAGCGAAGCAGGCAAAGCCTGCTAGTACATTATAAAAGAGCATCAAAGAACTGGCATTTAAAAGTAATAATTACAAAACTTTGAATAAACACCATAAAAGCAAGAACTTCCAACAGTTGTTTCGGGTCAAAAGAAAACCTAGCCCTTCGTCAAGGGAATAAAGTAGGCACGAGTGCTGTAACAAAGCAGCAACACATGCAACCTGCAACAGTGTGTTGTCGCTTCTTTTACAGTACTCGTGTGTACTTTTTTTGCCTGATGAAGGGTTTTTTTTTTTTTTTTACCTGAAACAATTGTTGCGAGTGTTTGCTTCTATGGTGTTTATTCAAAGTTTTGTACTTAGTAATAATACATTTTCCTATTAAAAAAAAAATTTAAAGAGTAAAATTTACTGTCATTCACTTAATTTTCAAAGTACACCTGATCATTTTTTTTTTTTTTTTTCATAGATTTGGTAAAATAGAAATTTTGGCCAATGGCAGTCCTTCGTATGTTGTCATTCTTTCTATCAAGGCACCCTAGTATAACTTACTTGTCAATATTGCAACCATATTTATATTAATAATTTAAATTTGAAAAAGAAAATCTTTATTAATTGACGAATTAATTGCCTTAACGATGTTACACATTCATACATTTTATTAAATTATAGCTATATTTTAATACAGTTGTACATACTTTTTATCAATACTTCCTTAATATGCAAGCCTATTTTTAAGATTAATAAAACAAATATTTAAAATTGAGCTATTTCACTATGCATAGAAATCTGTATAGTAGCGATCACTTCCATGCATGTGAACTCACTTTGCAACCATTAAAACCAAAAGAGAAAAAAACATCACTGGATAAAACTTACACATTTTGGATGAAAATCTGTATAGCAGTGGTCACGGTACCATACATGTATGCTTGCTTAGCTAGCATTAAAAAAAAAAAAAAAAAAAAAAAAAGAATCTGACGTGGACACCACGACTTCCTTATACATCTATTGGAATATACATATGGTTATGGAAACATTGATATTTTTGTGTGAGGTAATTGATTTGTAAATAAACAGGCAGGTTCTAGTCCATGAACATTCCTGAAAACAAGCAAAAAAAAAAAAAAAGCTACTCCAACCACAACTCAGTCCTGATGATAAGATTATATATACCACCAATTGTAAATTTTTCAGGAATTTTCTATGGCTTATTACAGAAAATACCATTGGCAAATACTCAGCTTAGACAGTACAAAATAAATAACACCATAAAATTAAAAAACATACAAAAGTTCAAATGGTGAACAATTCAAAAGAATGCAAAAAAATTAAATGATAAATGTTTATCTATTTTAAGAAAAGATTTATTTACCGCATGTCATGATGAACTTTCTTTCTTCAATAAGCTTTTCCTCCATCTGGCATCAGTGTTAATGAAATGAGCTAGCAAGCCCACATCTACAGGCACGAAAACAATTTTGTGCACTATAGATATGTTCCAGCTGGCGTAGGATGCAAAGACTTCACAAATGGAGAACTTTCTGAGGAAAACTGCTCTTTCTTTTCTTCTTCAGTCTTTTTCAAACAGTAACTATATAAATACATATTTTAATATTTAAGGATAATGTGCAATTTTTTGGAACTATACATTTATACACTGAAATTGCTTATTTCAAATTCGTCAGATAAAGCTATAGGGTAGGTGCTCCAGTGATTGGCATGCTCCACTAATTGACATCTATCCCGAAATAATTAATAAATAAGAAAAATAATAAAATCATATTTTACGTAGAAGAATTTTAACATTTTTTGTCAAACACTGGAGCATAGGGTGCTAATAACTGATAAAATGAATAACTGGCAGTGTCAAACAATGAAACATAGGGTTCCAATTACTGATAAAATGAAAAACTGGCAGTGTCAATTACTGGAACATTGAGTGGGTGTCAAATAAAAATTCATAAAAAAAATAATTGTTATAAAATGTATATATTTTAACATATATGTGGTTCTGAATGTCTTTCATGCCATAAGTACTAACTTAAGATTTCTGAAAATATTTTCTGATGACTAAAACATTAAAAACATCAGAGATTGCTCTAAAAGTGTCAATCACTGGTGCACTTACCCTAGCTACAAAAAAATAATAATAATAATAAATAAATAAATAAATAAAATAAATGAACTATAACAAAATTTTTATAAACAAACACGATAAAATTAAAAAACATACAAAAGTTCGAATGGCAAACAACTGAAAAGGATACAAGAAAATCAAATGTCATATTTCAATGCTGATCTATTTTTAGATTTATTTACAGCATGTCACAAGGAACCGTGTCATCAACAAGCTTATCCTCCACTTTCTTCTTCTATCTGATGTCGATATTAATAAAAATCGCTAGCAAGCCCACGTCTACAGGCACAAAATCAATTTTGTGCACTGAAGCTATGGTCCAGCTGGCATAGGATGAACTTCATAACTAGAGAACTTTCCAAGAAACACTGTTCCTTCCTTTCTCTTCGATCTTCTTTAAACAGTGATTATTTATAATTTTGAGCTTTTCAACTGTTTTTTTTTTAATTGTACTTTATACATTTTTTGCATTTAATTTTTTTTTAAATGTATTTTGATGCAATTTCATTTTCTCCATTTTGAGTATGGCATTCTTTGATAAACTTTCCTTTCCTAAAGCTTTGTAAATTCCAAGGATAATAGCAAAATTGTGCCAAATTATTGATTTATTAAAAACACGCTAAGTCATACCATAAACTGTATTATTATTCACAATTAACAAAAATTAATTCTTGTTTTTATAAATTCTAATTAACTTCACTCAGAATGTATGTGTACTACTTAATCAGCAGTTTACATAATGCAATCTATTCTATGTAAATATATCTCACTATAATATTCAAAATGTAGTGTGTAATAAATATATTCATCGCTATTATCATTATAAAAATGATTGAACTGATAATTACATGTTATCATCAGTTCGACCAATTTCATTTCAAATATTGATATTTAACAAAATAAACATCTAACTAATATACTAATTAAAAGGAGAATTATCACAATTATATCATAATTTTAAGTCAAATTTGTTTTCAAATATCTACACAAATTACCTGATATAAGATGAGTCATCAGGATATAATATCAGATACTAATATTTCAATGTTTTTGCAATAATGTACAAAATATTATCTTTTAATTAAAAAAATAAAAGAAATGTTAATTCTAGGCACTTATACAACTTACAGACATTAAACTAATAATTATAAAACCATTGAATGTTGTAAACATACCTTGCAATAAGTTCTTCACACACACACAAAATAAACATTTGGATTCCAGCATTATTAATTACTAATGCATATGTGAAATAAAATGCATATATGAAATAATAACTCATACATAGGCAAAATATAAAATAAATATACGTCAATCTCTTTTCAAGTTTATCTAGACGACAATTTGTTTACATGTAGGATGTTTCCAATTAGCCATGAACGTTTCGAAACTTATTTAGAAAATAAAAATAGCTATTCAATTACAAAATGAATGTTTTAAATCATACTTCAAAGTATCTAATTCAGGAGATAGAAGCACCTAAAATTTATTTAAAATTATTGAACAAATTTCTATTGTTATTGCTAATACGAATTCTGACGTCCGCTTGTCATCAGACATGCGAGCAACCCTACAGTCTATCATCATGACTCGCGCTCGCCAAAGCCCGATTATGTTTTTTCGCCAAGGTTCTGAGGAGTAGGCATTTTCCAAATTCGCGGTAGGAACGGAGGTGTTAACAAGACAGATATTGTTGTTTATGATCCAGTCGATGACCCTCGAGCCCTGAGGAGAATCCCGACGTCCACCAAAACTCGTATGATAACTGTTAAAATCACCAACTATTACGAAAGAACTATTGCAAAGGTAAAGAACCTGGTTAAACCAGTCATAGTCAAACCTGCCGGGAGGAGAATAAACGTTAAGAATTTGAAGCCTGAAACTAGATGACAGCTTAACTTCAACACCCAGGACCTCGTTGCCATGGGAAGAGCTAGGAAGTGAAAGAAGACGAGAGGAAAATTTGCGATTGACGGCAGTAATGAGACCACCACCGTGTTGAAGGTGCCTATCAGCCCGATAGACAACCTTCCCAGGAAGAGAAAAATCATGTGAAGAGCTCAGGAACGTTTCCTGGAGGCAAATAAAATCTGAACGAGAAAAGAACGAATGGTGGAGCCAAGCAGAGTTTGCTCGGACTCCGCGAATATTCCAGTGGATTAAGGAGACTCCCATTAAAAAACAAAAATAACGGAAAAGAAAAAAGGCCTCCGGCCAAAAAGTTTTTTTTTTTTTTACCCAGGCGTTTGACCAAATGACGGTATCTCGCTGGGAGGAGGAGTTCTTATTTGGCTATTATCTGTAGGTGGAACCGAAGTATCCATCAGAGTGGCATTTAGAGTAGGTGAATGCAGGGCGAGTTCTAGTTTTTTCTTTTTTAATAACCTCTTTGCTTGAGATTCCGAACTGTCTGTTTCTGTAGATGAAGGGGTAACACCGTGAGCTGACGGACGGAGGGATAAAGCTAGGGTCTGGGTTAGGGATCCCAGCATTTGTTGAAAGGTTTGAAGTTGGGAAGCCATAAGTTGTTGCACCAGTTCTATCATAGACGATGTCAGAGCTTTCAAGGAAGCTTCTAGATCCGACTTAGTGACAAGGTCTGGCAATGGTGGAGTACTAGTTGCAACTTTAGCATAAGTTTGGGTTTTGACTCCCTCAGTCTCAGAAAACTTTCTTCTGGCCTCAGCTATAGTCAAGTGATTAGCGCTGCGGAACTTTTGAATTTTGACTTCACGTAAATACAACGGGCAAGTTTTATCAAGAGCTTCGTGCCCCCCTTTACAATTTACGCATCTCAATGACGTCGCGGTACAGACTCCAGAGTGACTCTCGCTACATTTTACACAGACCGGCGACTGTTTACACGACTGTGTACTGTGATTAAATTTGTAACAATTCCGGCATGGCCGTGGGTTGTCCCAAAATAGAGTGATTCTATGATTCTGGTACCATAACTTGACATGACTAGGCAGCTGGGTTCCCAACTTTGTGACTAGCACTGTAGTCAAAGGTATTTGACCGTCGTTACTTTTTTTAATGAACCGTCTAATTTCAAGAGGGATTATTCCCTGCAATTCCAATTCCTCCGCAATGTCCTGGCATGAAATGGTTATGTCTATATTGTGCAAGAGGAACCTCGTGGATATCGTTTCTTTAATAATATACGGCTCAACAACAATGTCAAAAAGTGTTTTTGTTTGCAAAAGTTTTTGAGCCGCTTCCACTGACTTCGTAATCACTAGAGCTTTACCCTGACGGGTCATTTTTAGCGTTTCTATTACATTAGTTTTCCCGACTATTTTTAAAAATTCAGCTTTCAGTTTCTTGGGGTTGGATGCAGGCAGCGAACCCTCTTTAGCAGCAATTAAAATGGCAATTTCATCCACTCCATCATTTACTGCTGCTTGTAAACAGTCAGGAAGATTATTATTATCATAGAAATTAGGATTCAAAGCCATACCTTGTGAAGTGTCCATGTTTTGAGCCATATCCAGTCCTTGTTGACTTACATTTCCATTATTCGCAATTTTCGCCGTTGGAATTACCGCCAGCTTCAGTAGTTTTAAACAAACTGACCTTTCCGCAAAGGTCAACAAACAAGTTCAATCCTTATTCGACGATAGAAAGGAAAACACACTCTTGTAGCACCACGTGTAGGGCGGTTCACACAACTCGTAACACGAATACAAACTTCCTTTAATTAAACTGTCAATAAACAAACTTGTTCACAAACCAATATCTTTGTAAATAAACTAAAATTACTCTACCCGAGTTTCAAAAACTAAATATAAACTAAATATAAACTTGAAAACACTTAGCGATATAATGTCACACAGCCGGCACCGCTAGCCACGCAACCCAAACCCACATACAATGATACAATGCTCAGTTTTTCGATACAAATACAAAAACACAGAGCCCGGATTAATAGAGTAGGATAGGAAAGTCCAATGGTACGCAACGCAGTCTCGGAAACTGGAAGACAATTTCTTAGTAAATATTGAGGGCGTTGTAATCGACTTTCTCCCAGTTCCCCCGTTTTGACAGGTTATTTTGGTTTTCGAATGAGATCAGCTGCTTTTATTTAAAATTAATTTGATAATTATATTAATAATATTCTATTAATGCGTGACACAGAGCATTTCGAAATTTCGATACCACTATATGGCTGATACCAAAAATTTTTTGGACATAAAAAATCTTTGGATGATAACGTCTGTCGTCATGGTGAAATTTAACCTATAGTAGTCTTCATTTAACCCACAAATAAAGGACTATAGCCAATCATAGCGCAGCTTTTACCCACAAACAAAAGGAAATTCCGCCTCGTTCTAGTCGTCCAATGAGACAATGAGACCATCTGCGTTTGTAATGATCGATAGATAGCGCTTTTTCAGCTTTTGTTGTTAGTAAATATTATAGCCACGTGTATTTATTATTATTATTTTTGTTATTCTACTTAATATTCGTATTATAATTTCTCCGCTATTACATCATGGAAAATTGATTGCTTTTGGAAAAAATATTTCAGTTGATTCAAAGTTCGATCGGAAGTAGATTTTTAACTGAAGTTGAACAAATATTAGTTTCAAATCATCTGATTAATTTTTTACTTCCATTAGAGCCGAAGCAACTGAAATTTTAAATTTGTCATTTGGAAATAAATGGAAGCTTAATTCCGGATTTCTTGCTCTTTTGGAGTTACACTGGAGCACACGACAGTATGTGTTATCTTTTTTACCGGATTTATTCATGTTTGTTCAATAAATATATGTGAAACTAAACATCGGCATGCAATGGCGGCTTAATGAAAGCCGAATGTTGATTAAAGCATGTTAATTGTAATTTCACCTTAGCCCACCAGAGGGCGAGCATTTCATTACAATCGAGGTATCCTAATCCCACTGAGCTGAAGAACAACTGGAGGAAATGCTAGACCGGTTTTCGCGTGCCGTTTTTTGAAGGTTTGTCTTTCGAGCGTTGTATGGCAAAAAGCATTTGATACATTTATATTTCAATGTAAAATTGTGTAAAGTATGTCAGTTCGAACAACCATATGCTAAACATGACATTACAATTTAAAATTTTAATTCTTTAAAGATTTTAATAGTAATAGATGACCCGACAAATGTTGCTTGCCATACAAGGTCGGCGAAAGATTGCAGAAAAACTGGCACGCACGAACACTGTGTAAAAGTATTGGAAGCATTTGCTCCAGTTGTTCTTCAGCTCAGTGCCTAATCCGTGAATCGAGGAGAGTAATGATCATTGGAGAAAATATCATTCCTTTTTACTCGGAGCACGGAGTAATATTTAATAGGAGAAGAAGGTAATGCTGAAATTTTGTGATGTTGTTTTCTAATGTTTACAGAGGGCGCCAGCGTGCAATCCTTCCTTCTCTCCAGCTTCCGCAAAAGGTTGAGTTCACGATACACAGCCTGGGCGAGCACGGGCTTGCCCAGGTTAACCCACACCGTTCACGTTCACAGACGGCATCACGTGATCATTTTTGGGTTACCCATGCATGCCCAAGGCGTTCACAGCTGGTGAATGGGTAGCCCGGGCGCGAATTTGGAAAATGCCTACTCCTCAGAACCTTGGCGAAAAAACATAATCGGGCTTTGGCGAGCGCGAGTCATGATGATAACTAGCGTCTCGCCGCAGCGCCGGCTCCCTACGAAAAAGCTGAATAAATTGCCTTGGCAGGTTTGGCATGCTGTAATTTGGCGATCACTTCTGTAGGGTTGTAAGTTGTAAGATCGTTTACCATTTATGTTTATGCGTTAGATGTGTATGGTAGTTCATATTGAATTGAATTACTATTTTTTTTTTTTTTTTTTTTTTGTAACAGTAACTTTATTTTTAGGAAAATTAATAGATAATTTAAAAAAATTAACTAAAAACTTAAAAAAAAAAAAAGAAAAAGAAACAGCCATTTTCTTGAAATATCTTCAATACAGATTTAAATTTACTGCATTTTTTTTTTTTTTTTTTTTTTTTAATCTCTTATACAGTTTATTATTATTTTTACTTAGCTTAAAAAAAAAAAAACCTTGAATTACAATACACATTTAAAATATGTAAAATATTTACTTTTATGTTTAAATAGTAAACAAAAATTATTTTATTTAAGTTTTATTTATTATTTATACTTGTTTAAATGTGTTAAATATGTTATTTAAATTACTTCTTTTTAAAATTCCTTTAATGCAAAAATGTTTCAAATGACAACCCCCCCCCCCTAAATATTTCTTTCCATATTTTATTACAATAATTGCAATTTATGAATAAATAGTCTACAAAGAGAATTTAAAAAATAGACCAGGTAAAAAGTTTTATTAAAAATATAAACTTTTTTTTTCTTTTTTTTTTTTAAGGAAAATTAATAGATACTTAAACAAATTCTTTGAAAACGAAACTGCCATTTTCTTAAAATATCTTCAATAGAAATTTAAATTTATTGCATTTCTTTCTTTCTTTCTTTTTTTTTTTTTTTTTTTTTTTTTTATCTATTAAACAGTTTATTTTATTTTACGTAGCTTACAAAAAAAAAAAAAAAAAAAAAAAAAAAAAAAGTGGATTACATTAAAAATTTATTATAGAATTTTTAAATATGTAAAATATTTATTCTTATTTTTATGTTTAAATAGTAAACAAAAATTATTTTATTTAAATTTTAATTATTATTTAAACTTATTTAAATTTGTTAAATATGTTATTTAAATTACTTCTTTTTAAAATTCCTTTAATGCAAAGATGTTTCAAATGATAAAAATACTCCCCCCTCCCTAAATGTTTATTTCCACATTTTATTACAATAACTGCAATTTATGAATTTATAAACTACAAAGAGAATTTGAAAAACTGACCAGGTAAAAAGTTTTATTAAAAAACAACAATCCTTTTTTTTCTGTTAGGAAAATTAATAGATATTTTTAAAAAATGGCAAAAAAGTTCTTTAAAAACGAAACTGCCTCTTAAATATTTTATTTAAATTACTTCTTAAAATAATAATAATATTAATAATAAATTGTCTCAACAAACATTTATGAATGCATTTTTAAGGAGTTTAGTGTTTTTTCTTGGTGCTCAGGGCAGGGGCCCCATGTTCCCGTGCTATCGTCAGGCTTTGACTACAGACGAAAATTTGTTGTCAAAACCTTTTTAATATTTTTTATTTATATGAAAAAATTAAAATAAATAAAAATACTACCAAAATATCAGTTTTAAAAAAATTCTTTTAGAATTTGAAATCTGTATTTCAAACAAATTTCTTATTCTAAATTTATTGCACTGGCAAAGAGATTCTGACATCCAAGGTGATAGATGGTAGGCACTAGCTTTGAATCAGGTACACACTTGTTAACCTAGTTGTGCGACTTTTCCATGGTCTTTTTAAGGACTCGCATTAGAATGTGCTAGGTGACCTTAAAAAGACTGCCCAGAGAACATCTCACTCAGGCCTAATCCCACATTCAGAAACAAACTTTTAAAGATTCTGTAGAAAAATTGCTGCCTTGTGCTGATGCATTCATGTTGCACATTTGCCTGTTTTTTTTTTTTTTTTTTTTTGTCTGATGGTGAGAAGTTTTTCTTATTTTCTTCACATTAATTAACTTAAATAACTCTCATAAAAATATTTTTTTAAATCTTCGCAGGAATTAGTATTAAAAAAAAAAAAAAAAAAAAAAAAAAGCAATCCTCTATGTAGTGTATTAATTCATAAATTGCAGTTATTTTAATAGAATATGGAAAGTAATATTTAGGAGTGGGACGGGTGTTTTTGACGTTTGAAACATCTTCGCATTAAAGGAATTTTAAAAAGAAATATATTTAACAAATTTAAACAAGTTTAAATAATAATTAAAATTTAAATGAGGTAAATTTTGTTTACTATTTAAACATAAAAATAAATATTTTACATATTTAAAAATTCTATTATAAATTTTTATTGTAATCCACGTTTTTTTTTTTTTTTTTTTTTTTTTTTTTTTTTTTTCCTTAAGCTAAGGGAAAAAAATAAAAATAAACAAGACATAAAATACACTGTTTAATAGATTTAAAAAAAAAAAAAAAAAAAAGAAAAAAAAAAGAAAAGAAATGCTATAAATTTAAATTTGTATTGAAGATATTTTAAGAAAATGGCTGTTTCGTTTTTAAAGAATTTTTTTTCTTTTAATTACCTATTATCTTTCCTTAAAAAAAAAGTTGTTATTTTTTTTAATAAAACATTTTACCTGGTCTATTTTTTAAATTCTCTTTGTAGTCTATTAATTCATAAATTTCAGTTATTATAATAAAATATGGAAAGAAATATTTAGGTTGGTGGGGGGGGGGGTGTTTCTGTGATTTAAAACATCTTTGGATTAAAGGAATTTTAAAAAGAAGTAATTTAAATAACATATCTAACAAATTTAAACAAGTTTATATAATAATTGACATATAAATAAAATAATTATTTTTTTATTATTTAAATATAAAAATAAATATTTTACATATTTTAAAGTTGTAATGTAAATCCAAGTTTTTTTTTTTTTTTTTTTTTTTTTTTCTTTAAGCTAAGGGGGAAAAAAATAATAATAATAAATAAATAAATAAAAGCAATAAATTTAAATCTGTATTGAAGATATTTCAAGGAAATGGCAGTTTCGTTTTTTTTTTTTTTTTTTTTTCTCATTTGAAACATTTTTGAATTAAAGGAATACACATAAATTAGGAAAATGTGCTAAAAGGGTGATGCCTCGCCAAACTCTGTTTAACTTGCTCGAATCCAAATTCGAATCCAACAACTTTCAAAAATCCATGCTCAGTTAGCATTTTTGTAGGGAGCCGGCGCTGCGGCGAGACGCTAGTATGATGATAGACTGTAGGGTTGCTCGCATGTCTGATGACAAGCGGACGTCAGAATTCGTATTAGCAATAACAATAGAAATTTGTTCAATAATTTTAAATAAATTTTAGGTGCTTCTATCTCCTGAATTAGATACTTTGAAGTATGATTTAAAACATTCATTTTGTAATTGAATAGCTATTTTTATTTTCTAAATAAGTTTCGAAACGTTCATGGCTAATTGGAAACATCCTACATGTAAACAAATTGTCGTCTAGATAAACTTGAAAAGAGATTGACGTATATTTATTTTATATTTTGCCTATGTATGAGTTATTATTTCATATATGCATTTTATTTCACATATGCATTAGTAATTAATAATGCTGGAATCCAAATGTTTATTTTGTGTGTGTGTGAAGAACTTATTGCAAGGTATGTTTACAACATTCAATGGTTTTATAATTATTAGTTTAATGTCTGTAAGTTGTATAAGTGCCTAGAATTAACATTTCTTTTATTTTTTTAATTAAAAGATAATATTTTGTACATTATTGCAAAAACATTGAAATATTAGTATCTGATATTATATCCTGATGACTCATCTTATATCAGGTAATTTGTGTAGATATTTGAAAACAAATTTGACTTAAAATTATGATATAATTGTGATAATTCTCCTTTTAATTAGTATATTAGTTAGATGTTTATTTTGTTAAATATCAATATTTGAAATGAAATTGGTCGAACTGATGATAACATGTAATTATCAGTTCAATCATTTTTATAATGATAATAGCGATGAATATATTTATTACACACTACATTTTGAATATTATAGTGAGATATATTTACATAGAATAGATTGCATTATGTAAACTGCTGATTAAGTAGTACACATACATTCTGAGTGAAGTTAATTAGAATTTATAAAAACAAGAATTAATTTTTGTTAATTGTGAATAATAATACAGTTTATGGTATGACTTAGCGTGTTTTTAATAAATCAATAATTTGGCACAATTTTGCTATTATCCTTGGAATTTACAAAGCTTTAGGAAAGGAAAGTTTATCAAAGAATGCCATACTCAAAATGGAGAAAATGAAATTGCATCAAAATACATTTAAAAAAAAATTAAATGCAAAAAATGTATAAAGTACAATTAAAAAAAAAACAGTTGAAAAGCTCAAAATTATAAATAATCACTGTTTAAAGAAGATCGAAGAGAAAGGAAGGAACAGTGTTTCTTGGAAAGTTCTCTAGTTATGAAGTTCATCCTATGCCAGCTGGACCATAGCTTCAGTGCACAAAATTGATTTTGTGCCTGTAGACGTGGGCTTGCTAGCGATTTTTATTAATATCGACATCAGATAGAAGAAGAAAGTGGAGGATAAGCTTGTTGATGACACGGTTCCTTGTGACATGCTGTAAATAAATCTAAAAATAGATCAGCATTGAAATATGACATTTGATTTTCTTGTATCCTTTTCAGTTGTTTGCCATTCGAACTTTTGTATGTTTTTTAATTTTATCGTGTTTGTTTATAAAAATTTTGTTATAGTTCATTTATTTTATTTATTTATTTATTTATTATTATTATTATTTTTTTGTAGCTAGGGTAAGTGCACCAGTGATTGACACTTTTAGAGCAATCTCTGATGTTTTTAATGTTTTAGTCATCAGAAAATATTTTCAGAAATCTTAAGTTAGTACTTATGGCATGAAAGACATTCAGAACCACATATATGTTAAAATATATACATTTTATAACAATTATTTTTTTTATGAATTTTTATTTGACACCCACTCAATGTTCCAGTAATTGACACTGCCAGTTTTTCATTTTATCAGTAATTGGAACCCTATGTTTCATTGTTTGACACTGCCAGTTATTCATTTTATCAGTTATTAGCACCCTATGCTCCAGTGTTTGACAAAAAATGTTAAAATTCTTCTACGTAAAATATGATTTTATTATTTTTCTTATTTATTAATTATTTCGGGATAGATGTCAATTAGTGGAGCATGCCAATCACTGGAGCACCTACCCTATAGCTTTATCTGACGAATTTGAAATAAGCAATTTCAGTGTATAAATGTATAGTTCCAAAAAATTGCACATTATCCTTAAATATTAAAATATGTATTTATATAGTTACTGTTTGAAAAAGACTGAAGAAGAAAAGAAAGAGCAGTTTTCCTCAGAAAGTTCTCCATTTGTGAAGTCTTTGCATCCTACGCCAGCTGGAACATATCTATAGTGCACAAAATTGTTTTCGTGCCTGTAGATGTGGGCTTGCTAGCTCATTTCATTAACACTGATGCCAGATGGAGGAAAAGCTTATTGAAGAAAGAAAGTTCATCATGACATGCGGTAAATAAATCTTTTCTTAAAATAGATAAACATTTATCATTTAATTTTTTTGCATTCTTTTGAATTGTTCACCATTTGAACTTTTGTATGTTTTTTAATTTTATGGTGTTATTTATTTTGTACTGTCTAAGCTGAGTATTTGCCAATGGTATTTTCTGTAATAAGCCATAGAAAATTCCTGAAAAATTTACAATTGGTGGTATATATAATCTTATCATCAGGACTGAGTTGTGGTTGGAGTAGCTTTTTTTTTTTTTTTGCTTGTTTTCAGGAATGTTCATGGACTAGAACCTGCCTGTTTATTTACAAATCAATTACCTCACACAAAAATATCAATGTTTCCATAACCATATGTATATTCCAATAGATGTATAAGGAAGTCGTGGTGTCCACGTCAGATTCTTTTTTTTTTTTTTTTTTTTTTTTTAATGCTAGCTAAGCAAGCATACATGTATGGTACCGTGACCACTGCTATACAGATTTTCATCCAAAATGTGTAAGTTTTATCCAGTGATGTTTTTTTCTCTTTTGGTTTTAATGGTTGCAAAGTGAGTTCACATGCATGGAAGTGATCGCTACTATACAGATTTCTATGCATAGTGAAATAGCTCAATTTTAAATATTTGTTTTATTAATCTTAAAAATAGGCTTGCATATTAAGGAAGTATTGATAAAAAATATGTACAACTGTATTAAAATATAGCTATAATTTAATAAAATGTATGAATGTGTAACATCGTTAAGGCAATTAATTCGTCAATTAATAAAGATTTTCTTTTTCAAGTTTAAATTATTAATATAAATATGGTTGCAATATTGACAAGTAAGTTATACTAGGGTGCCTTGATAGAAAGAATGACAACATACGAAGGACTGCCATTGGCCAAAATTTCTATTTTACCAAATCTATGAAAAAAAAAAAAAAAAATGATCAGGTGTACTTTGAAAATTAAGTGAATGACAGTAAATTTTACTCTTTAAATTTTTTTTTTAATAGGAAAATGTATTATTACTAAGTACAAAACTTTGAATAAACACCATAGAAGCAAACACTCGCAACAATTGTTTCAGGTAAAAAAAAAAAAAAAACCCTTCATCAGGCAAAAAAAGTACACACGAGTACTGTAAAAGAAGCGACAACACACTGTTGCAGGTTGCATGTGTTGCTGCTTTGTTACAGCACTCGTGCCTACTTTATTCCCTTGACGAAGGGCTAGGTTTTCTTTTGACCCGAAACAACTGTTGGAAGTTCTTGCTTTTATGGTGTTTATTCAAAGTTTTGTAATTATTACTTTTAAATGCCAGTTCTTTGATGCTCTTTTATAATGTACTAGCAGGCTTTGCCTGCTTCGCTGGTCATTATATTGAAATGAATTTCAAAACGCTATACCATTAATAATTTTAAAAAATCATTGAAATCAGTCAAAATCTAAGTTAAAGTTCTCGCTACCTTCGGTAAAGGTTTTTCCACTTTCCACACTTCACAAAATCCCTTTATAGTACATGTTGCATACACATATCTAACCAACACATTAAAAATCAGGATCCTGAGATTATTTGAAGCAGCACTACATTTTAAAATGTGTTTTTACCCCCTCCCCACTCTTAAATGGAAGAAGGAGGAGGGAATTTTGCTAAATAATTTTATATTATGAGTTCGATATATATAACTGACCCACACATCGAAAATCTCCTTCTTAAGATAATTTACTGAAGAGTTACGCATGAAGAGTTACTGCAGAGTTTACCCCCACCCCTAAGGGGCGGTAGTGTGGAATTTCACAAAATCACTTTGTAGTGTGTGTGGAATATGCATAAGCAGTCCACACATCAAAAATTGCCATTCTAAGATTATTTGGAACAGAGTTACGCATGCAAACATGTTTTTTAATCTCCCCCCCCCCCCCCAACCCTCAAGAAGGGAGATGGCACGGAATTTCAAATAATCTCTTTGTAGTTTGTGTGTGTTGAATACACATAACCAATCGACATATCAAAAAATCACTTTCATGAGATAATTTCAAAGCTGCTGTTTTTAATCTTTTAAATCTAAATTCACATTGGTATTTTTAAATGGAATATGATATGTATATTTTCGACGATTAGTATTACTAAAATTAGCTATAAAATTTTTCCAGTCTGAAGTCCCCGCCAAAAACAGTAGACTTGGTATCTATGTACTTTGGAGCAGTTACACTTTAAAAGGTGCTTTTGCCCCGTACTCAACACCCTTAAAGGGAGGAAAGGGGAAATTTCACAAAATACTTTCACAGTGTGTGTTGGAAACTCATAACCAGCCCGCACATAAAAAATCACCTAAGATAGTTCGGAGCAGATTTGCACTTGGAAATACGTTTTCTCCTCTCCAACCCCCAAGGGGGATAATGTGGAATTTTACAAAATCTCTTTGTAGTATATGTCTTGAGAACACATAGTCAATCGACATGTTAAAAAATCACTACCCTGAGATAATTTGGAGCGGAGTTACTCTTATAAACATATTTTTGCCTCCCTATCCACCTGCAAAGGAGGGAGGAAGAAATTGCGTACAAATCCCTTTACAGTGCGTGTTGGGAAGGCATAAACAACCGACACATAAAATTAATCTTGCTGAGATAATTTGAAGCAAAGTTATGCTTGGAAACAGGTTTATTGCCCCCCCCCCCCCCAATTGGGAACTTTCGCAAAATCCCATTACAATAGGTGTCAGGCACACATAAATAAGCCACACACTAAAATTTGTGATTCTATATATTTCTCCAGGCAAATTTAGTGCTAAAAGGGGGACTTGAATTTGCCCCCTCGTAACTTCTCCCCAAAATCGAAAATTACAGAAAACCAATAATGATTTTTTGGAAATATCCTCAAGTTGACTCTTAGTGTTTTTCTATATCTTTGTGCTATTATTGGTAGAGTTTAACCCTCGCTTTCCCAAGATGGGTTAAACTTCGACCCCATTTTGAAGTGAAATTTAGTTAAGCCCGCCTCATTCAAGAAGTGCGCTAATTCATCAGGAGATAGCAAACATAACCAGTGTAATGTTGCAACTTCTAAATTGTACAAAAAGGTTCTGTGCTGGTGATTTTCGCCAAACATGCCAAGCGGCACCTGAAAGCGATTTTTCTGCAGTAACGCCTTGATGTTGGGAAAGCGAGGCTTAATTAAAAAATGCGTATTTTCTAAATTTGCCTCGAAAAATCATTTTTACCAACATAACTAAAAATTTCTCAATAATAAAAATTTAATTTTCAAATATAATATTTTTTTTTTGTCCACATTCAAGTTGTAACAATATAAAAGGCTACAAAAAAGGCCTTTGAATGGAGAATTGTTTGCATGAAATTTTAAAAATTAAAGGTTATATATATATACTAGCAGGCTTTGCCCGCTTCGCTGGTCACTATATTTAAAGGAAACTCTTTTCTATATAGCTTTATTAAAAAAAGAAAAAAAAAAAATACTGAAATCGCTCAAAAGCTCACTTTGAGTTCCCGCTGCCTTTGGCATCGAACTGTTCATCCTCGCAGTCTCCGGTGCCTGTCCCTATTGCCTGCGACAATAGCTTACCTGTGGGCTTCCATTTGGGTGCTTATCATATATGACAGTTTCGATACAGACAGTATCGAAAAATTTGAAGTAGCTTTTTTATATTTGAATACCAATTACATAAGAACAACATTATGCGTGATGTACATAATATTTGCTTTCAAGTTATTTCCTATATTTATTTGATTTAATCGATCAACCATAAAATGACAGCAATTTCAAGCCAAATTTAATATTACAATATGCTATGATCGGCTATGTCTATCGCATGAGACAATTATTATTATTATTATTTTGTGGTTATATATACTTCATTCTTAGTTAATAGTAGTTGGTATATAGAAAAATAAATTAATATGTAAACCTCAACATGGTACAAACTTAATGTAGCTCCCCTTGACGTTATTTGAATTTTGTCGCCGTTTTAGACCAAAATATAATTTATGCGATTATTGTTCCTATATCTTTCTATCTCTTTCTCTTTTTCAATACTTTATAATCTTAATATATATAAATCTCGTGTCACAATGTTTGTCCTCAATGGACTCCTAAACTAATGAGCCGATTTTAATGAAATTTGGACACTGTGTGCATTTTGGTCCAACTTGTGAGATAGGATAGTTTTTATTGCAAAATTCGCCTCCCAAAAGAGGGGGGGGAGGGGCCAAAACGTGATTTCACAAAAAAAAAAAAAAAAAATGCAGCTAGACTGTTCAAAATTGATATAGATAGGTTTTAGAGGCCTGCAAATCGAATGAGGATATTTTCGAAAGTGTAAAGTTATTAGGAGGGGCGGGTAAGGGTGCGGAGGGGCAAAAAAATAAAAATAGAGTTACATCGCTCAAAATTGGTACATAGAAGTTTTTGATACCTACAAATCGATTGCAGATATTTTCGAATTTGTAAAATTATTAAGAGGAGCGGGAAAGGGGGGGGGGCAGAGGAGCAAAATATAAAAATGGAGTTAGATCATTCAAAATTGGTGCATAGAATTTTTGATACCAACAAATCGATTGCGGATATTTTCGAATTTGTAAATTTATTAGGAGGGGCGGGAAGGGGGGCAGAGGGGCAAAAAATAAAAATATAGTTAGATCGTTCAAATTGGTGCATACAGGTTTTTGACACCTACAAATAAACTGTAGATATTTTCGAATTTGTAAAATTATTTAGAATAGTCGGGAGGGGGGAGGGCAAAGGGGCAAAATAATAGAAATAAGAGTTAGAGCTTTGAAAATTAATATTATTAAGTTTTAAGGCCCGATAAATCGATTGCGGATATTTTCGAAAGTATAGAGTTATTAAGAAGGGCGGGAACGGTGGATGAAGAAACGGTGCGCACGGTTTGCACAGGTATACGCTGCCGCAGGCAGTGGGGGTCCGGACAGATTATTCCACCGATGAGAGAAGATTTTTTTGTATTTTATATCATTTTCCTTTCGATAATATATGGATTCATTATGAGTGTCGAACATTTTTCCCGATCAGATTTTTTTTTTCCCATGTTAAAAATTAATGCAATTTTGAGAATTCTTTAATTATAGTGAATCATTTAAAAATAGGGACCAGCGAAGCGGGCTAAGTCTGCTAAGATCAAGGATGTTATCAAGGATGCCTAGACAGCACATCACCTCCCCAGGATATCTTCAAGATGTCTTCTGGATGAAAAGACATCCCAGAAACATCCTTAAGATGTACTGTGGATAAGTTAAGCCTAACTGTGCTGTTAGGGTGGTCTTTATTCGTAAATAATAATTTTAATATATTGAATATTTTACTACATTATAATTCAACGTTTAACATAGCCACAGCAATGCGTGGCCGGGTCTGCTAGTTTAGTTATATTTTTGATGAGCTACTTGGCTTTAAGTGGCTGTCCTAGGCGAAATATGTCCGATCTACTTCAGCATCAAAATTAAAAAATTTGTCCAGTATTATCAATAGGTAAATACCTTTAATATAATGCTGAATTATCTTTTATGCCTAGCGTAATTCATCCGTGCAATATATATACATATAAAGTTGAGGTATATAAAAAATGCTATGAAATAAAATTCAGATCATATTACTATTAATATTTTATTTTAATTATAAAGGCGTTATTTTCTCATTCACCAATTTAACATTTAGTCATTTTTATTTTTTGCGTGAAAGTATATTTCATTTTATGTTGAAAAAAAAAATAAATAAATAAAAATACCTCGTAAACTTTTTTGGCAACAATTAAAAATTTAAATGGCTTATATTAAGGTAATTACCAGTTTATTATTTTCATATTTTAATTAATTTTAAAAAATCTAATCAAATAGTAGCATATGTCCTATTTCAGATTATTATCTATCTCGGTACCAAATTTTATCCAGATCCTAAATAGTAGCATATGTCCTATTCCAGATTATTATCTATCTCGGTACCAAATTTTATCCAGATCTGTTTAACCGTTGTGACGTGATTGAATAACAAACATCCATACATCCAACGGACAACTCACGCCATCTAGGTAGAAAAGTTGTTGCAAGAGTTGGTTAAAAATTAATTAAGAAAGAACTAATTAAGTTACAACTTTCATTAATAGATAAAAACCTATTCGCAGACCTACCGAATGTACATACAAAATTTCATTAAAATAGGTTAAGCCGTTTTGGAGGGTAACAAACACTGTGACACGAGAATTTTACATATTAGATATATATATTAAGATTATATAAATACTTTTAAAGGTTTGGACATAGTTCATTTTTACTAAAGCAAGATTATTACTGAAATAAATTGAGTTAAAAATCATTTACATAAAAATAATTAGAAATTTCATTCAAAGGAAGAGATTATAATACATGCAATTAATCATATTATCAATGTAATCAATCTATACCTGCACAAACATTTGAATTAGTTAAATTTTTAGAAAGTGAGCCTTATTTATTTATTAATCTAAATAAGTAAATAGAAGAAAATCAATGTGTTGCTATTTTAAAAATTAATCAATAAATAAAACTGTGCATGCTATACTTAATTTCAGAGTTAGGCAAAGAAAAAAAACTCTGCATTAATCAAAATTAATATTATCTAACAAACATTTTACTTAATTACTTATGCTAGTAATTACTTAAGTACATCATTACTTTACCAAGGATTACAATTTTTTTCCCCTATACGAAAATGAGACAGAAAGAAAGAATACTTCAGAAGAAATATGTAAAAGTATAAATTAATTTATTTGAATAAAAATAATTTATATTGAATAACGAAAAATATTGAATGATAAAGTTAATAAATTAGTGGAGAAATTTATTATGATACGTTTACATACTGGTAAAAAACGTTATCTGTAATAAATTTGTATTTTTATTTAGCACATTTTAAACACAAAAGAAAAAAAAATGTCTTCTGTAAAATAATCGCTTCTCATTCAATTAAATGTGAGGAAAATTATTTTTTTTTATTAAACAAAATGTTTTATTTTTATACAATGATACGAATGCAAGCACGTACAGTGGATGTGAATCGATGATTCATTCATCCTTGATTCATTCTGACAGGTTTGATTCAATCAATGATTAGTTTCCACATTTTCATATTTTTCCCTTAAAATATGTTGTGCGCCAAGAATTTTCTCGCCAAGGTTCTGAGGAGTAGGCATTTTCCAAATTCGCAGAATTTGGGAATTTTCGCAGAATTTTCCCTAATTCGCGAATTTGGAAAATGCCTACTCCTCAGAACCTTGGCGAGAAACTTCTTGGCGCGCAACATATTTTAAGGGGAAAATATGAAAATGTGGAACAGGTTTGATTGAATCAAACCTGTCAGAATGAATCAAGAATGAATGAATCATCGATTCACATCCACCGTACTTTCATTCGTATCATAGTATAAAAATAAAACATTTTGTTTAATAAAAAAAAATAATTTTCTTCACATTTAATTGAATGAAAAGAGATTAGTTTACAGAAGACATTTTTTTTTCTTTTGTGTTTAAAATGTTCTAAATAAAAATACAAATTTATTACAGATAACTTTTTTTACCAATATGTAAACGTATCATAATAAATTTCTCCACTAATTTATTAACTTTATCATTCAATATAAATTATTTTTATTCAAATAAATTAATTTATACTTTTACATATTTCTTCTGAAGTATTCTTTCTTTCTGTCTCATTTTCGTTAAGGGAAAAAAAAAATTGTAATCCTTGTAATGTTAATTTTGATTAATGCAGATTTTTTTTTCTTTGCCTAACTCTGAAATTAAGTATAGCATGCACAGTTTTATTTATTAAGCTCGATTAATTTTTAAAATAGCAAAACATTGATTTTCTTCTATTTACTTATTTAGATTAATAAATAAATAAGGCTCACTTTCTAAAAATTGAACTAATTCAAATGTTTGTGCAGGTATAGATTGATTACATTGATAATATGATTAATTGCATGTATTATAATCTCTTCCTTTGAATGAAATTTCTAATTATTTTTATGTAAATGATTTTTAACTCAATTTATTTCAGTAATAATCTTGCTTTAGTAAAAATGAACTATGTCCAAACATTTAAAAGTATTTATATAATCTTGATATATATATATATATAACCTTTCATTTTTAAAATTTCATGCAAACAATTCTCCATTAAGAGGCCTTTTTTGTAGCCTTTTATATTGTTACAACTTGAATGGGGACAAAAAAAAAAAAAAAAAAATGATATTTTTATTATTGAGAAATTTTTAGTTATGTTGATGCAGTAGGTTGTGCCAACTAGTCATATAATTTAGGATACTTTGATATAGTTAATATACAAGTGATTAAATAGTATCACAGCCATTTTCTCAGCACATATGGTGTTGTCATTACAAAGATTGGCACTAGAAGTTGGCATTACTCACTAGTTGCTCATCATTTTATGTGCATATTATTTTCCCCCTGATAATCGCATGATAATGATGAAATGAATATTTTTAATGAAAATGTTACAAAATAAAAGAAATATAAAAATATATTTAATTTAGAAATATATGTTATTCATTAAAAGCTTAATCATAATTCACTGTAAGAAAAACATTGATATCTGTGATAATTTAGATGGATTCCTCAAAATAACTTCTAAAAGCTACATTTTGCTATCTGAAAACATGAAATTAAAAAGTAAAATTTACAGTAATTAAGGATATCCACTTAATTTTCGAAGTATACCTGATATACTCTAATAAAAATGTTGATATAAATATTTGAGATGTATCCACCAAAATAACTTATTCTAACAATAAATAATCTATATATATAAAAGAGTAAACTCACTGATTACTGACTCAACACAGTCATGGCGATTCTATGGGAGATACAGGTGCAAATTTTGGTGAGCACGTCGGTTTTAGGACCTTGATGACCACTGGGACGAGATTTTGCAAAATCAGAGAGCAAAAACATTTTTATAAACATAACTCTGCTCCAAATTGCTTCACGGTGAAAAAATTTCAGAGGGAGAGACTAGACTTGAGTACAAAAAAAAAAAATATTTTCTGCAATTTTGGAATTCTAGATTTTTAAGGGGGTAAAAATGATTTTTGGAGGCAAATTTAGAAAATACGCATTTTTTAATTAATCCTCGCTTTCCCAACATCAAGGCGTTACTGCAGAAAAATCGCTTTCAGGTGCCGCTTGGCATGTTTGGCGAAAATCACCAGCACAGCATCTTTTTGTACAATTTAGAAGTTGCAACATTCCACTGGTTATGTTTGCTATCTCTGATGAATTAGTGCACTTCTTGAATTAGGCGGGATTAACTAAATTTCACTTCAAAATTAGGTCAAAGTGATTCCATCTTGGGAAAGCGAGGGTTAAACTCTACCAATAATAGCACAAAGATATAGAGAACCACTAAGAGTCAACTTGAGGATATTTCCAAAAAATCATTATTGGTTTTCTGCAATTTTTGATTTTGGGGAGGAGTTACGAGGAGGCAAATTCAAGTCCCCCTTTTAGCACTAAATTTGTCCGGGGAAATATATAGAATTACAAATTTTAGTGTGTGGCTTATTTATGTGTGCCTGACACCTATTGTAATGGGATTTTGCGAAAGTTCCCAGCTGGGGGGGGGGGGGGCAATAAACCTGTTTCCAAGCATAACTTTGCTTCAAATTATCTCAGCAAGATTAATTTTATGTGTCGGTTGTTTATGCCTTCCCAACACGCACTGTAAAGGGATTTTTACACAATTTCTTCCTCCCTCCTTTGCAGGTGGATAGGGAGGCAAAAATATGTTTATAAGAGTAACTCCGCTCCAAATTATCTCAGGTTAGTGATTTTTTAACATGTCGATTGATTATGCGTTCTCAAGACATATACTACAAAGAGATTTTGTAAAATTCCACATTATCCCTCTTAGGGGTTGGACAGGAGAAAACATATTTCCAAGTGCAAATCTGCTCCGAACTATCTTAGGTGATTTTTTATGTGCGGGCTGGTTATGAGTTTCCAACACACACTATGAAGGTATTTTGTGAAATTTCCCCTTTCCTCCCTTTAAGGGTGTTGAGTAAGGGGCAAAAGCACCTTTTAAAGTGTAACTGCTCCAAATTACATAGATACCAAGTCTACTGTTTTTGGCGGGGACTTCAGACTGGAAAAATTTTATAGCTGATTTTAGTAATACTAATCGTCGAAAATATATATAACATATCCCATTTAAAAATACCAATGTGAATTTTGATTTAAAAGATTAAAAACAGCAGCTATGAAATTATCGCATGAAAGTGATTTTTTGATATGTCGATTGGTTATGTGTATTCAACACACACAAACTACAAAGAGATTATTTGAAATTCCGTGCCATCTCCCTTCTTGAGGGTTGGGGGGGGGAGATTAAAAAACATGTTTGCATGTGTAACTCTGTTCCAAATAATCTTAGAATGGCAATTTTTGATGTGTGGACTGCTTATGCATATTCCACACACACTACAAAGTGATTTTGTGAAATTCCACACCACCGCCCCTTAGGGGTGGGGGTAAACTCTGCAGTAACTCTTCATGCGTAACTCTGCAGTAAATTATCTTAAGAAGGAGATTTTCGATGTGTGGGTCAGTTATTTATATCAAACTCATAATATAAAATTATTTAGCAAAATTCCCTCCTCCTTCTTCCATTTAAGAGCGGGGAGGGTGTAAAAACACGTTTTAAAATATAGTGCTGCTTCAAATAATCTCAGGATCCTGATTTTTAATGTGTTGGTTAGGTATGTGTATGCAACATGTACTATAAAGGGATTTTGTGAAGTGTGGCAAGTGGAAAAACCTTTACCGAAGGTAGCGAGAACTTTAACTTAGATTTTGACTGATTTCAATGATTTTTTAAAATTATTAATTGTATAGCGTTTTGAAAATTCATTTCAATATAATGACCAGCCAAGCAGGCAAAGCCTGCTAGTACATTATAAAAGAGCATCAAAGAACTGGCGTTTAAAAGTAATAATTACAAAACTTTGAATAAACACCATAAAATCAAGAACTTCCAACAGTTGTTTCGGGTCAAAAGAAAACCTAGCCCTTCATCAAGTGGGCACGAATGCTGTAACAAAGCGGTAACACAGTGCAACCTACAACAGTGTGTTGTCGCTTCTTTTACAGCACTCGTGTGTACTTTTTTTTGCCTGATGAAGGGTTTTTTTTTTTTACTTGAAACAATTGTTGCGAGTGTTTGCTTCTATGGTGTTTATTCAAAGTTTTGTACTTAGTAATAAATAATACTTTTCCTATTAAAAAAAAAAATCAATTAAAGAGTAAAATTTACTGTCATTCACTTAATTTTCAAAGTACACCTGATAATTTTTTTTTTTCCATAGATTTGGTAAAATAGAAATTTTGGCCAATGACAGTCCTTCGTATGTTGTCATTCTTTCTATCAAGGCACCCTAGTATAACTTACTTGTCAATATTGCAGCCATATTTATTTTAATAATTTAAACTTGAAAAAGAAAATCTTTATTAAATGACGAATTAATTCCCTTAATGATGTTACACGTACATACATTTTAATAAATTATAGCTATATTTTAATACAGTTGTACATATTTTTTTATTAATACTTCCTTAATATGGAAGCCTATTTTTAAGATTAATAAAACAAATATTTAAAATTGAGCTATTTCACTATGCATAGAAATCTGTATAGTAGCGATCACTTCCATGCATGTGAACTCACTTTGAACCATTAAAACCAAAAGAGAAAAAACATCACTGGATACAACTTACACAGTTTGCATGAAAATCTGTATAGCAGTGGTCACGGTACCATACATGTATGCTTGCTTAGCTAGCATTAAAAAAAAAAAAAAAAAAAAAGAATCTGACGTGGACACCACGACTTCCTTATACATCTATTGGAATATACATATGGTTATGGAAACATTGATATTTTTGTGTGAGGTAATTGATTTGTAAATAAACAGGCAGGTTCTAGTCCATGAGCATTCCTGAAAACAAGCAAAAAAAAAAAAAAAAAAAAAGGCTACTCCAACCACAACAGTCCTGATGATAAGATTATATATACCACCAATTGTAAATTTTTCAGGAATTTTCTATGGCTTATTACAGAAAATACCATTAGCAAATACTCAGCTTAGACAGTACAAAAATAAAAAAAACTGCTGTACAATGAATATTTAAATTTAAAAAACTTTTTCATACACCATAACATTATGAAAGCATTACCAGTTTCGAAAAGACATGGCCTTTCTTCTTCAGGTACAAAAACCACCAGTCTTGCTTTTTTCTCCAAGGTAATAGCAAGTACTTTGCACCTGAAGAAGAAAGACCATGTCATTTTGAAACTGGTAGTGGTTTTATTAATTTTATGGTATGTGAACAAGTTTTTAAGTTTAAATATTAAACACAGCTTAGTGTTCAATGAAAATCATTTCAGTATAAATTGCCAACTTTTATTCTTGTAGGCAAAAATTAGTGGTGAGAAATGATACATTTTACCAAAACAAATAATTCTGTTAAAATTGAGAAAAGCTTTACAAATTCTGGCTCTCCTGAAGCAATATTTGTCACCAAATTCGATTACTAATCTTGTCAGGCTGCCAAGTTTGTAGCCGACGCAAATGTTGATCTTGGCATCAATTTTAGCAATTTGCTGAAAATTTTTGTAAAGAATAAAACCTTACATTACAGCTTTATGGAAGTCTGAATAGCTGCTTTTGTGAGGGGTTTCCTCCTTCATCATCATCAGCTTACTTCCTCGTGGTCCATGCCATCGGTAGTGGATGTTTTCTTCTGTCTCTTGCTTTCTCTTTAATTAGATCGTGTCACTGTCGGTAAGCACAAATGCTGATATCAAAGCGGCAGCGTGTGTTGCCACTTTGCTTGCAGCACTCGTGCTTCCTTTGTTCTCCTGATGAAGGGTCATGTATCCTTTCGATCCAAAACAATTATTGTGAATTTATAGCATTTTATGGTGTTTATTCAAAGTTGTGTACTTATTACTTTAAAACGCCAGTTCTTTCTTATTTTCTCTTCTGTTTTCTTCCGTTTCATGATATTTGTGAAATATGCTAGCAGACCCATAGCTGCAGCCACAAATATTTCACTTTTTAAACATTTTAGGATGCTATGCTTTTTTTTCTTTCTCTCTTGGCGGTAATAATAAACTTATACTTAAATTGTAATTTTTAAATTTACTAGATGAGGCTAAGTCTTCAAAAACAATTTGTTAAAAATGAAGTATAACTTAAAAATTTTCATGAAATTTGTAAAATTTTGGGTGTGTGGTGATTAAATCTCCAAGTCTCTCATGATTAAGATCTCAGCAGAAGAATTAAAAATTATTTTGCATGGAGCATTTTTAAAAATTTTATCTTATTAAATTTATATGTAATATGTAAAATTCTGAGTCAGGGAGTGTAAGCGAAAAGTTGCCAATTAATGAAAAATGTGTTTTTTCTTTGGACTAAAGCTGAATTGTTGCTAATTGATCAAACTATGTTCGATTTGAATGAAACAACTGAATATTACCATAAAAATTAAGTAATAGCAAAATAAATAACACCATAAAATTAAAAAACATACAAAAGTTCAAATGGTGAACAATTCAAAAGAATGCAAAAAAATTAAATGATAAATGTTTATCTATTTTAAGAAAAGATTTATTTACCGCATGTCATGATGAACTTTCTTTCTTCAATAAGCTTTTCCTCCATCTGGCATCAGTGTTAATGAAATGAGCTAGCAAGCCCACATCTACAGGCACGAAAACAATTTTGTGCACTATAGATATGTTCCAGCTGGCGTAGGATGCAAGGACTTCACAAATGGAGAACTTTCTGAGGAAAACTGCTCTTTCTTTTCTTCTTCAGTCTTTTTTAAACAGTAACTATATAAATACATATTTTAATATTTAAGGATAATGTGCAATTTTTTGGAACTATAGATTTATACACTGAAATTGCTTATTTCAAATTCGTCAGATAAAGCTATAGGGTAGGTGCTCCAGCTCCAGTGATTGGCATGCTCCACTAATTGACATCTATCCCGAAATAATTAATAAATAAGAAAAATAATAAAATCATATTTTACGTATAAGAATTTTAACATTTTTTGTCAAACACTGGAGCATAGGGTGCTAATAAATGATAAAATGAATAACTAGCAGTGTCAAACAATGAAACATAGGGGTCCAATCAGTGGCGGATCCAAAACTTGCCTTTTTTTTTTTTTTTTTTGAGGGGGGGGGGGGGGGGCTAAGATTTTTCGAAGTGTTATTCCAGACCAATAAAAAATTTACAATTGCAATATTCAATTGCGAATGTCAGTGTTAGCCCCCCCCCCTTAAATCCGCCACTGGGTCCAATTACTGATAAAATGAAAAACTCGCAGTGTCAATTACTGGAACATTGAGTGGGTGTCAAATAAAAATTCATAAAAAAAATAATTGTTATAAAATGTATATATTTTAACATATATGTGGTTCTGAATGTCTTTCATGCCATATGTACTAACTTAAGATTTCTGAAAATATTTTCTGATGACTAGAACATTAAAAACATCAGAGATTGCTCTAAAAGTGTCAATCACTGGTGCACTTACTCTATCTACAAATTAAAAAAAATAATAATAATAGATAAATAAAATAAATGAACTATAACAAAATTTTTATAAACAAACACCATAAAATTAAAAAACGTACAAAAGTTCGAATGGCAAACAACTGAAAAGGATACAAGAAAGTCAAATTTCAATGCTGATCTATTTTTAGATTTATTTACAGCATGTCACAAGGAACCGTGTCATCAACAAGCTTATCCTCCACTTTCTTCTTCTATCTGATGTCGATATTAATAAAAATCGCTAGCAAGCCCACGTCTACAGGCACAAAATCAATTTTGTGCACTGAAGCTATGGTCCAGCTGGCATAGGATGAACTTCATAACTAGAGAACTTTCCAAGAAACACTGTTCCTTCCTTTCTCTTCGATCTTCTTTAAACTGTGATTATTTATAATTTTGACATTTTCAACTGTTTTTTTTTAATTGTACTTTATACATTTTTTATATTTAATTTTTTTTTTAAAATGTATTTTGATGCAATTTCATTTTCTGCCATTTTGAGTATGGCATTCTTTGATAAACTTTCATTTCCTAAAGGTTTGTAAATTCCAAGGATAATAGCAAAATTGTGCCAAATTATTGATTTATTAAAAACATGCTAAGTCATACCATAAACTGCATTATTATTCACAATTAACAAAAATTAATTCTTATTTTTATAAATTCAAATTAACTTCACTCAGAATGTATGTGTACTACTTAAACAGCAGTCTACATAATGCAATCTATTCTATGTAAATATATCTCACTATAATATTCAAAATGTAGTGTGTAATAAATATATTCATCGATATTATCATTATAAAAATGATTGAACTGATAATTACATGTTATCATCAGTTCGACCAATTTCATTTCAAACGGTGACATTTAACAAAATAAACATCTAACTAATATACTAATTAAAAGGAGAATGATCACAATTATATCATAATTTTAAGTCAAATTTGTTTTCAAATGTCTAAACAAATTACCTGATATAAGATGAGTCATCAGGATATAATATCAGATACTAATATTTCAATATGTTATAGCAATAATGTGCAAAATATTATCTTTTAATTAAAAAAATAAAAGAAATGTTAATTCTAGGCATTTATACAACTTACAGACATTAAACTAATAATTATAAAACCATTGAATGTTGTGAACATACCTTGCAATAAGTTCTTCACACACACACACAAAATAAGCATTTGGATTCCAGCATTATTGATTACTAATTCACTTAAATGCATATGGGAAATAATAACTCATACATAGGCAAAATATAAAATAAATATACGTCAATCTCTTCTCAAGTTTATCTAGATAGGTAGGTAGGTAGGTAGGGGGATACTGAGATTTGTGCTATGTCCCAAGGGACAGTTTATCTAGACATAATATAAACACGACAATTTGTTTACATGTAGGATGTTTCCAATTAGCTATGAACGTTTAGAAACTTATTTAGAAAATAAAAATAGCTATTCAATTACAAAATGAATGTTTTGAATCATACTTCAAAGTATCTAATTCAGGAGACAAAAGCACCTAAAATTTATTTAAAATTATTGAACAAATTTCAATTGTTATTGCTAATACGAATTCTGATGTCCGCTTGTCATCAGACATGCGAGCAACCCTACCGTCTATCATCATGTATCAGTATCATGACTCGCGCTCGCCAAAGCCCGATTATGTTTTTTCGCCAAGGTTCTGAGGAGTAGGCATTTTCCAAATTCGCTCGGAGAACAGTCCACCATAAGAGAGTAGGCTGACAATCAAAGTACCTTTATAATAGAGAAGCATTAAAAATTGCTACAATTATATAATTATGGATGTATTTTTTCCTTCCTAATAAATGAGGACTAAAAAAAAGTATTATTGATTAATAATTTAGTTTCTAAATTGTTTCTACATATATCTCGTTGGGTCAGCCTACTATGTCGTACAGTGGCAACAATAATGAATGAATTGAATTAGATTACAGTTCAATGGCATTGGCAACTTGGGCAAATGTAAACAAACTAACCGTACCGTAGTCGCGAATTTAAAAGTAAGTAAAATGTATTTTAATTTAAATAAATATCCATTAAAGGTGCCTTAAAGGAGCCCCATAAATAACTTTAAAAAAAAACTTTAAATTGTTTTAATAACCTTAAAGAACTTGATCATCAGTGAGATATTTTAGTATATTTGAGGGGAAAAAATATTTATCAATTTTATTGTACAATGATCTCTCACTTATACGCGTTTTTTTTATTATTATTATTATTATTCGGACCAGGAATGTATTACAACTTATTCATTTATGCGCCGAGCTATAAAAGTACTTTTTACTTTTGCGCGATTTTTTTTCTTTCGCCGAAATTTTTTCAGTTCAAATTATAAGTTTCTCAATAGTAAAATTTATTTATAAGAAAATTGTGAGAAATTGGTGACTTAACAGTTGAAATAAATTTGATTTTCAATAAATTAAAAAAAAATTGCTTTTAAATGAATGTATTAAATAAAAAATAAATTGCGTAATAGCCGTTGCTAAGGTACGCTGACGAGTACATTGGAAGAATAAATTCAGGAAAAATTAAACAAAAGCCAATGTTTACAATCGAAAAAAAAAATTAATTAATTAAAATTAAAATTCGAAAAAATCTCGATGAGGTGCACACCTACAGGGTCACCCATCTGCCAAGTTTTGTAGCTTTGTGATCAGTAATGTGAGCACCAGAGATCAGACAGACACTTCTCTTTATTTATATAGAATAATATTCATTTAATAATAATTAAAAATAGCAATTATATAAGATTTTTTTTTCAAATTTTTAAAAATTGAATTTTTATAAAGTCAGCTAGTTGAATAGTTTTATATTCAGCCAAACCGAAAATAAAGTAGTGTAGCTGAATACGAAATATTCAGTAGTACGGCCGAACATACTAAGTGTTTGGTATTTCCCTAGTTATGATTTGAAAATGCTTCATTTTAAAATTTATATCTCTTTTATTATAGCGTGTGAATTACTATGGTTCATTGTTATGTTCCTGGATGTAAAACAGGTTATAGCAGTGATATCAAGAAAAGAAAAGATAATGGAGAGAAGAGATTGTGTTTATTTAGGGCTGCACGTGTGAGTGCTATTTTTTCTTTCCTTCTATCTGAAATTATTTATTTATTAATATGCATTTTTGATATTATCCTTAGTGAATATTACAAACAGCCTTTGATAAATGACATAAACTGTCAGAGCTTATAGCGTATAAGCCTACTTATTTGTTTCAAGCTTCACATTGAAAAAAAAAATAAGTGGAATTTTTTTCACAAGTAGGATTTTTTTTTTAAATTTAAGTGAGAAATCACATAGTTTAGATTTTGCTTATTTCTTTTTAAAAAATTGCAACTATGCAAATTAAATAACAGCAAAATATGAAGTAAATGTTGAAAATTGACCTCCCCCCCCCCCTCTTTTGTGGTTAAGCACCCGTGGCAGTTTGTGAGGGATGTTTTCGGAGGACTGCAAGCTAGTGACTGAAAACAGTGCATTAGCAATGAAAGCTTTTTCTTCTAATTGGCTCTTGAAGTGTCAATATATTGTTAAAATAAACGTTGATTGTTGAAATTAGCAAATCAGCCAATAAGGTGAATAAAGATTCCATTCCATGTACTTCTTCTAGTTGCAGCACCACCAATATGTCACTCACAAGCCGCTGCTCTTAAGGACCGATGATGCTTCAATATTCAGAATTTAAATTTTCATCAGAAATGCAGACGAAATCGCTCAAGTTATCACTTCATCTATTTCAAAGTTTATTTTTAATTTGATTTTTAGTACTCAAAGACTGCTTGTCGGAAGTGTAGTAACTGGAATAATTAATATCATTTCATGTATAATTGCAATCTTTAGCTTCCATGCTATTGTAGCTTTCATATATTCACTTAACAAATATTTACAATTAAGAAGTTTTGAAAATTACTCAATATTTCTTTAAAAAAAGAAAAACTGAGAAGTTAGAAACAGAGAAACATGGCTTCAAAGCAATTATTATACTACCCAAAGCAGTGGAAAAAATAGATGGAAATTTCACCTTGTAACGTATTTTTAAGTGGGATTTTTTGAAATATAGTGGGATTCTCGCAATTGCATCCTCTAATGGGAACCTTATATTTCTAAAGTGTTTTTTTTTTTTTTTTTTTTTTTTTTTTTCTTAATTCTACTAATCTCTAAGTCAATTACCTTGCACACACTTTTTTCTCTTTTTAGTGATCAAAACAAGAAATAAAGTTGTACTACACTTTAATTTATGATTATTTCTAAATCTATGAAATAGATAATTTGCATGTTTTCTGATTTTATTTTTATATAATAGAAAATGAAAAGGTAAGAAAATAAATACATACATTTTCTTTATTTGAAATCTAATGACTGAATTATAACAATTTTAACATCGCACTATTTACTCTATTGAGAAAACACAGTATAATATATTGTGATGTCACTCTTTATGACAACAAACAGAATTAATCATTGTTTACATTCAATTTCATGCTTTGCTTTGCTTCTTGAATCAGTGAAATAAGTTTTGCATGTTAAAATAATGACGGTTATTAAAAAATCATAGTATCAATATTGTATTGTACCATTTTGCACTAATTCAACAGCTAATGCTTCTCAAAAGTTATTCTTTAGCGTTACACAGGATCCTATTAAACGGAAACATTGGAAAACCACCATTAAAAGAAAACATTTGAAAATAATGATAATGGAAAATGGTGATAATGATATTAAATGATTATAAGATGAAAAATAAATGCTCATAAATCGCATAAACAATTGATAATTATGAAACTTAAAACGAAACGAATTGCTGCTTACTAACCAGGCTAACAAAGTATAAACATTGAAGCATCATAAAGTGTGACGTCAGACAGCGTTTTGAAGTTACGTGATTTTTGGTCAATTTTAAAGTTATTTTTTAAATTAATGAGAACTTTTTTTTGCATTTTTAATAAACTTTTTGAAATTTATGAGCCTAAAACTACTAGAAAGAAATATTTTTGTTCAAATCCCACATGTGTGCAAATTCCACATTGTCTTATGAAATAAGTGCATATAATACACATAATATTTGTAACTAACTAAATGAAAACAATTATCGATGCTTTAATAAAAAAGCACCACAAAACTGGCGTTGTAAAAAATATTACTTACAAACTTTGAATAATGCAATAAACTCGCAACAATTGTTTCGGGTTGAAAAAACACACGACCCTTCATCAGGCGAATAAAGTAAGCACGAGTGCTGCAGTCTGACTGCTTTAGTTTCATTTAGAATGTAATTGTTTTCAGAGATTCATAAGATGCACAAAACCAAAAGCTTCAAACTAGTATATGTTGTAACCGTCACAAAACTTTCTTGTTTCTTCTATATCAGCATTCTCTATATTCAGCACCAATGTTCACATTTTTTTAAAAAAAGGGCAGGGAGGATTTATCAAAAAAAAGCACTTTTTTGTGAGTAAAAGGGCACATATTGATAGACGAAAGGGCACTTTCTTTCCCACTCACTAAACGGTTTATAAAATCTACAGTTCACTAAATAAACAAACAAAAGGAAATAGATACAAATAAAAAGAGACTACCCATCCACCTCATCATCTAATTAACGGAGAAACACAGCAGGTACTATCCTTCTTGGGTTGTAAGCTTAGCAGCCATTTACACATGTAAACATGCAAATACAACGATGTTAAAATTTATATTTCCACCGAATACACAATTTTCACTTCTAGATTCTAGAGAAAATTTTACAATCGGATACTAAATTTGAAGTAATTTAGTCAATATGCTTAGTAATTATACTTATTGGGACTTTTGAGTTTTTTAATGTTTTTTTTTTTTTTTCAATCTTAAATCTGATCTCTTGGTGGTATTAGTTTTTTAGGTGTAGCTCAAAATTTACTTGACCAAAAGAACTGAAATTTCATAAAAGTATAATTAAAATAATTAGAAGCCAGTAAAATATTTGTTGCAAAATACTTCCAATTTCCAATTTAAGAATTTTTACTTAAATAATTTCTAAATATTTATTTTTTAAATAATTTTATTCAAAAATTTTTAAATTGTAATCTACAAATATTTTTAAGTTATTGCAGGCTTTAAATATGTAGAATCCCTAAGCATTTTTTCCCATAAATAATTAAATTACACATAATTCTATAAGGAATGGTAGGTATTTTTCTCTCTCAATATTTGCTCGATCTGGTAGATAAGGTTTTTTTTTTTTAGGTCTGCACGTTATTATATATATATAAACTACACAGCATGTGCAAAATAAATGTGAAATTAACAATATTTATATTTATAGTCACAACCACTTGTTAAAATATGCTATAATTTCACCAGTTATCAAGACTTATTTCCAAAATTCGCGATAATTTTACGATCGATCGCCGAAATGCGTAATTTTTTTCATCTCTAATTACATGCGCGTAGCCAGGGGGGTGCCCCCCTCCCGTTTATGCACACCCAGGTGTGGGGAATTCCACCAATTTACTTGCCACTGGTAAGTAAAATTTTAAGCAAGAGAAAAATGTACCAGAAAATTCAATGTATATTCATAAAAACAAACTTTTGTTTGTAAGTTTCTTAGAATAAAAAAATTTTGCGATATATTCCCGTTTTAGACATTTTGAAAGCGGAAAATGACTTTCTATGTACGTGTTTGGGGTGTGGGGGTCATTTTGTGTCAGTGCATCTGTTAACTATTTTTGTTCGGGTTTCACGCGAGAATGGCGGGATGCAATTCAACGACATTTGGCAAGAATTTAGGTCTGTACTAAGCTTAAAAGTATACCTATCAAATTTTCCAAAATTTCCTCTGTTCCTCCCCTGGGGACCTAAAGTCAAAAACTCGTTAGTAAGCATAAATCGGCTCCAAATTACTTTACGATGAAGAAATTGCACATGAAGAAACTAGACTTGAATACGAAAAAAAAAAAAAAAAATTCTGCGATTTTGGATTTTTCTATTTTTAAGGGGGAGGAGGGAGAAAAATTGATTTTCAGAGGAAAATTTCTGAAATTCTGGATTTTTGAGTAGATACGAAAAGTGGTAAGTTAGTAAAAACAGCCATGCGTCTTCTTCAGCATATTTCAAAAAACCCGTTTTTGGTTTCTTGCAACTATCATTTTTTTTTTCTTTTTTTTTTGGGGGGGGGGTGCGGGGAAGGGGGGGTATGCGTTATAAGGAGGCAAATTCGCGATCGCTTTTTAGCGCTAAATTTGTCCTGGGAAATTTATGGAAGCTGCAGTCAGAAATTTTAGTGCGTGGATTCTTTATGAGCATAACTAGGTTTTATGAAAATCCCCTCCTTTTCCTCCTAGGGATGGGTGGAGGGGAATAAACACATTTTTAAATTATATCGGATTAATTTTATTTTTATGTGTGGTTTAATTATGCGTACCGAACACGTACAACAAATGGATTTTCTGAAGCTTTCTCTACACCTCACCGCTTTTTAAATGCGTGGGCACGCCTTTTCAAGAGTAACTCTGCTCCAAATTATCTCAGATAAACGATATTTTGATGTGTCGATTAGTTATACGTTCCCAATACACACACCACAAAGGGATTTTTCGAAATTACTTTCTAACTTCCTGTAGAGGGGGGGGGGGGAAACACGCTTTTAAGTTTAAATATGATCCAAAAATATCTTAGAATGGCGAATTTCGGTGTGTAGTTGTTGTTGAAATGTACGCAATATGCATTTTGGTAGAATTTCATGAAACTTCTAACTTACCCGTGAGAGAGAGAGAAGGTGAATAGCGGGTAAATCGCTGCCGATGGCAATGGAAACCCGAATCCTCATGTTGCGAGCAGAAAAATCCCTACCTAACACAGTGGGAATTTTAGTTGAGGTTTCGTCTAATTTCAGTGATTTTTTTTTTTTTTTTTTTTTTCATTTTTGATTGTTTGAGATTCTATTAATAATGATGTGGAAACTTGAGAATTCACTTAAATGTAGCGACCAGCGAAGCGGCAAAGTCTGCTAGTATATATATATTCACTGTATTTCTTGCTGCTCTTACATACCAAATGCGGCAATGCTCTCAGAGCTGGTACATTAGAGGTGCCAAGTTTGAACAGGGCGTTTCGGCCGCCTAGCTGTTTAAAGCTTTCCTTCCTCCCCCCCCCCCCCCCCCCCCCCCCCAAAAAAAAAAAAAAAAAAAAAAAAAAAAAAAAATTGCGAGAATATAAGCTAGGAACACGTGAGGAGCACTTCACCCAAGCCTAGACACTAATGCAGTCGCAAAGAACTCACAATCGTTTTTAGTCCCAATATCATGGAACTATGATATTGCATGATATTTCTCACAGAGATTGGACAAATGGGACCTGTTTATAAGGATGTGCAAAAGAAAATTCAAATACGAGGGTTGTAAATTAAATAGTGGCAACTTAACCTTGAAACTCGCAGAAGGGCGGGCATGCACAAATAGGATATGGGAGCGGTGAGGTGGCGCTGTGTAGAGTGCAAAAAACAGTCGATCTGCTAAGAAGGGTAGTTGTTGTGTGGCGTTAAAGTGAGGAGTTTCGTTTCTATCGTTCTGAAGCATCTTCTCAAAAGGTGATCAGCGGTCGTGGCTTAAAATTAAAGTTGCCCGTGGCAAAAATGCAACAAAATGCTATCGAGGATTAGTGGAAGCCTGTGGCACAAATGCGCTACCGTATAGGACAGTAGCACGATGGAGTAGCACGAATACTTCGATTTTAAGCCACGACCGCTGATCACCTTTTGAGAACATGCTTCAGAGCGATAGAAACGAAACTCCTCACTTTAACGCCACACAACATCTACCCTTCTTAGCAGACCGACTGTTTTTTGCACTCTACACATCGACAACAGCGCCACCTCACCGCTCCCATATCCTATTTGCGCATGCCCGCCCTTCTGCGAGTTTCAAGGTTAAGTTGCCACTATTTAATTTACAACCCTCGTATTTTATTGTTTGTTGATGGAACTTCTCATTGGTTAATTTTATTTTATTTTTTAAGTTTTATGAATGTATATTATAAGCGGAGGGATCTTGAAATGATAATTGAAGTCGGTAAGCTAAAAAAAGTGGTGTGGATAAAAGTTCTATGAATTATTTAAAAAATATTTTTTGTTTAATTACAGCCTAAAACGTTCTAAGAATATAGTTATATTCGTTAAATGAAGAGTTTTGCTGGGTGCAGTAAAACACCACCCTTCCGAAAAATATATGCACCCCCTTCCGCCCCTCCCCCCCAAAAAAAAATCTACCCAAAAAACGTTGTAATGCAGCGCATCTTCCTTACTTTTAAGTGAATATAAATTGCGTTTCTTTTAAGCTTATCGAAAACTGTCACTGAAATTAGGGCGAAAACTACTCACAACGGCTACATTGATGGGTTTGATCTGAATTCGAACCCAGCACCACCCGTCTACCAGCTTCGAAAGCAGAACCCCTCATTCACTTATAGTGCCTGGCAAATGTGTTACCTTATGTTGATTTTCTGCGCAATTTTATTTTAATGAATTTCTTTTGTTATTTCCTTGCTACTTTATGCCATTTTTCATGCACTTCTGATGTATGGTGGTCATTTGGCATTCTGCTCAACTGTCATTCCACACCTTTTTTCTGCTTCAATACATTAACCTTACTTTGTGTTTATTTTCTGTGGGATTTTGTTGGTGTGAATTCTTTTCGTTGCTTCCCTCCAATTCTATGCAATGATTATGAAATATGTGCGATCGTCATTTGGCAATCCGTTCAGCTGATGATCAGACACCAATCGGAGACAGAAATGCTCCATCTGCGTTCATACCCTTCCCTGCCTTCGATATACTATCACTTTATGAGCTTATTTATTGTGATTTTCTTAAAGTTTTCATATTATAGTCAAGTCACCACAGTTTACCACAATATAATTATATTCTAGTAAGATTCACATATAACCAACTGAAACACTTGTAAGATCTGGCTCACACTAATCCCTCTTTATGTAAAGAAGCGTAGATTTCTATTTGCATATCAGATGAAAATTTCCATCTGTTGATTGGTTAGTGTTTGTCGTATATCAACCGTATAGCTCAGTTTGTCGAGCACTGACGGGTTATATCAAAAGTAGAAAGATATTAAAACTTCTTCACACACCATTTAGTTTTAATAGCTTTCTATTGATTGTACGCCAGTTTCTGAATTTAGTTTTGGTATATCAAAAGTCTCAAGTTCCATTCCTGACCTCGTCCCTTCCATTTTGTTAAATTAAATTCTGCTTTTCCATCAAAAATGTGTGCAAAACTCTTTATTTTTCAACTTATTTTTGACATTATATATATGTATAAATCTATATCTGTTTATGAATCAGTTTGGATTTCTTAGTTTTTGATGCAGAACTACACTGTTCATTCAACCTATCACTATTGAAAATTGTACACTAATTAATCAAGACAAAATCTAGCTAATCCTATATTTTTTACTTCAACTAGATTAGTTTAAACAATAATAACAATAATAATAATAATAAAAACGTATGTTATCTTTAACATTATAAACAAATACGGAGCTCATAAAAAAAAAAAAAAAATACATGTTCTTTATTTATTATAATTATAATAATAATTATCATTATTATACAAAAAAATGAATATTTTTTTACGCGTGAAAAATAAAATGAAAATAAAATAAAATTGATGTCATTATAGCTTCACAATATTAAACATTTGTTTTTATTTGTTTAGTATTTATTTTTAGCATCGACTTTGTACTTTTACTTAATAATTTTAGGTTTTGAATTCAGTACTTACATTAAAATCAAAATTTTTAATTTTTATTGATTATCTGAGATTCACGTTCAATTCAAATGGCTCTAATATGAATTTTATTAAGATGGTTAAATTAGTTTTTTTTTTTTTCCTAAATATCAACATTTTATTCTAAAACTCAACAGTCATATAAATAGTTAAAACTTACGTTTAGTACCTATAAAAAAATTGAATCTGTTATACCCCCAAAAAAAAGTTTTTTCTACGGAAAGACTTCTGCTGCGAGAGAGCGAATATGACAGAGGGAGAAGCAGCAAGAAATTATTCAACAGCCACATCTTATATTAATTCAAAAATATTTCAGGAATAACTAGGTAAAAGGAAATCTGTAAGAGACTAGAAAGAACTACTGTATTCCGACTAGACAGGTATCGTGCAGATGCTCAACAGACAGATGTGAGAAAACAATGAGAAACTAAAGAGCAACGGCATATTTGAATTCAAGCTGATGCCAAAATGTCATAAATGATATAATTTATCAAGCATTGTATGCTGCTAATTAGTTTTTAGTGTACATTTAACTATGATTCTACTTTTGATTATGCTCTCAAAGTATTGTCAGCGCAGGAAAATTGACAAATGTTTGCACAAATTGTAGTGCTAAAAATTGTCTCAGAGCCTCACCTGCAATGTTTTGTTACAATGGACAATTTCATTTACCTCAAACTTCTGAACAATCAAAATCTTTGTAAATTTCTCTTAAATTCTTTAAACACTACTTCAACCCAAGCATCGTCGGGTAGTTCTGCTAGTTGAATTATATCATTATTCTTTATATATATATATATATATGTTTGTGCACGCAATAACAAAATTCACTTATTATGTACATTTACCGACATATATATGAATACACGTATGTATATGAAAATTTCAAATTAAAATTTGGGCACCTCCCCGCATGAAAAGCTGGCTACGCCTATGAATTAATGAAATTTCTGTGGTATTTTAAGTTAAATTCCCAAATACTCAATTATTTCGTCGATAATAGATGTAATTTGCACTTTTTTCTCAAAGGTGAATGCCGAAATATGCAATAATTTTGCAGGTGATTTCGAAAATATGGGATTGTTTTCACCGCTAACTATGGTGTCAATTTTTATAGTTAAAATTTATATTTAATCACATTTAATTTCCAAATACTGCTATTATTTCTCCGCTAACCAATAAAATTCATAATTTTTTTTTTACCCTACAGCTGTTCTTGAAATTCACAATATTTTTATGGTCGATTGCTGAAACCTTGTATTATTTTGCACCTAATAGATGAAATTCGTATTCTTTATAAAGTTCAATCGCCAAATACTCAATTATTTCACCGCTAATCTATGAAATTTATGCTTTTTTCAAAGCTGAATCCCAAAATATGCAATAATTTTGTGGCTTAATTCGGAAATACGGGATCATTTTACTATTAACTGTCAAAAATTTATGCTTAAGTGCTACAAATTGCTAAAATACGATATTATTTCGGCGTTAATCGATAAAATTTGAAATATTTTCAAAGGTGATTTCCGAAATTCATGATGTTTTGTGGCTGATTATTGAAACGCGCAATCATTTCGCCGTTGCTTAATAAGGTTACTTTAAGCCTAATTGTTTGCTGAAATAGGCATGTTAATCAATAAATGAATGTTAATCAATAAAATTCACGCTTTTTTACAAAGACAATCTCCGATGTATGCAATAAATTTGCCGAAATATGGAATCAATCATTTTACTGCTAATTTTTAAAAATTATACAAAAGCAACTAATTGCTAATATAGGTTATTATTTCACCGCTTATTGTTAAATTTTGTACGTTTTTAAAAAATGAATGCCGAAATATGAGATTATTTCACAAAAAAATAATAAAATTGCTTCTTTATTATTTATACATTGCAGAAAAACGCAATACGAAAGTCTATCTACAAATACGGGATCGTTTCGCAGATAAAATTTACTTTTAATCGTTCAAATTATGTGCTGAAATAAGCTGTTAATTCATTACAAAACAACATAATATTCTTGCAGTGAGTTATCGAAATCCATCGTTTTATGTCTTATTAACAAAATTTACCTTTATCATGGCTAATTGCTCAAGTAAGTGATTGTTTCTCTTTTTCACTGAATAAAGATAGGCAAATATTTTCGCTGCTATAATGGATGAAATTCGTGCTATTTCTGAAAAGTGATATCACAGATGTTAAATACATATATTCAGTGAAAAATCAGCGCAATTTCTGCCTTTTTTTGGCATATGTTTACTGATTACATAATTTTTGCGTCTGATTACTGAAATATACACAATTTTCTCATCCGAATATTCTGAAAAAAACTTTATGGAATATTATGCTAAAAATCAACAGATTTTTTTTTTTCAGAATAGAAAAAAATTGGTAATATATGAACCATTTTGCATTACAGCTTTAGTATATGAACCCCTTTGCAATTTTTAAAAATTTTTACTTTATGAGAATGAATTTTTTGGTATAATTGCTTGTTAAAAAAAAAAAAAGTACCTACTTTTTTAAATCTCTATACTTTTTACTATTGAATTTTTAGGTTAATTTAAGGCATTATTTAATATGCTCTATATATTTTTTATGTACAGCTAGATAATAATTTTACACATTCAAAAATATCTGAAAAGAAAAATAGTTTATCATTATTAATATTATTTTAATTTGGAAAAATCTCCTACAGCTTCAGTTTTTAATTCTCTTCTACTTACTTCTTAAAATAGTAAAGAATAAAATCTATTCGATTGTTTATAAGAGTTTTAGATGATGGATTTTTTATTTGCCGTAATTAGAAATATGATATGTATCATAGAAATGTCTTATTCTGTAATGTTAAAAAATTATCATTGTTAAATTAGAAGATTCTGTCATTTATAATTGAGTTTGAATTTGAATGTAAAATATGTTTTAATGCCAGAATATATGCCAAGGTATTTTAAAATATGCTTTCTTTAAATAAAGAAGATAAATACACTTTAAAGATAAATGAAACACAGTCAATTATGCAGACACGACATTATTTCCTCCTTATTCACAGAAAAGAAAAAGAAAAAAAACTCTTTTTTTTTTTTTTTTTAACATCATTGATCACATTTTAATTTTCCTGTGGAAAATGACGTCATGAGATTGAAAGAACAACGATTTCAGAAAGTTTTTGTAAAATGGCTGATAGAATACCTTTTATAAGCCCAACATTTTAATTTGTTAATTAAGATTAACTTTGTTAATTAAGATCATAGAAATTTCTAACTGACTGAAATGTCTTCCTTGGTATATTCGGTACACGTTGATACCTCTCATGAAGCATAGAACCCTGCGCCCTTCATGCAGAGATATGGTTGCAGGCAAAAAAAAAAAATATTTGACGTCAGTGACAGTAACTTTTTTTAATGTAAAATGTAAAATTTTTTAATGTAATACTTTTCAAAAAAAAAAAATAAATAAATAAATAAAATAAATAAATAAACTACAAGTATATGTGCCTAATTGTAAACAAAAGTTCAGTGTACAATATAACAGAATTTCAAATATGTTAAAATTTTCTTAAAAAATAAAATAAAAACATTGTTCTGAATATTTTGACAGTATAAAAAATAAATACAGTAGAGTCTCGAAAGTTCGAGTCTCAGAAGTCCGAGGTTCCGCTTAATTCGAGGTGCCAAATTTTCCCCCTAGCAACCAAAAGCTCTTCCCATTTCCTCTCGCAACCGAAAGAATGTAGGTCTTATTTTTCGTTTCTTCCTGGAAAGAATTTCAGTAACCCACCACCTTTTGTTCTCTTTGTTTTTGAAGGTGGCTAGGTAGGGGTTGCTTTGAAAGGAATTTTCAAACCAGATCTACAAGAGTTTTATTCTTCCAAGTTCAATTGTACTAGTAGCTTAGATGCTAGTTAGGGACTAGCTGCGTTGTTAGTTGCTCTGTTGCTCATTTAAATTCAATACATGTGCTTGATCCTTATCATTTTGGAAACTTATTGCTGTTGAAAGTGTTGCGTTAAGGTGCCTGCTGCGAAAATGAGTGGAGAAAATTTGTATCTATGATAACTAAATTGAACGCTATAAAAAGATTAGATGCAGGTGAAACAATAAAAAGTGTTGCTACCAATTTGGGTGTTGGAGAGGTAACAGTTGGTGACTGGCGCCGCAATCGTATAAAAATTGAGCAGTTTTGTTCAAAGAAGTGCAATGAGACTCCAGGAGAAAAAAGAAAATCTATGAGAACATCAGACTATGAAAAAACTAGCAAGGCTTTATTTCTTTGGTTTACTCAACAGCATAGCAAAGGTACTCCTATAAGTGGCCCTATTCTTCAGGAAAAAGCTGTGTTTTTCATAAATCAGTTCAAAGAAGGAGAAGAAGATTTCGCAGCAAGCGTTGGTTGGTTAGACTGTTGGAAAAAACAATATGGTGTATGTCAGCTAAATATTTGCGGTGAAATACTCTTGGCAGATACGTCAGCTGTGCAGGCATTTCAAAAACGGATTGAAGACATTATATTGACGGAAAAGCTCACACCTGACCAGTTATATAACTGTGACGAAACAGGTTTGAACTTTAAGATGTTGCCCTCAAAATCCCTTGCTTCAAAAGAGGAAAATTCAGCTCCAGGTCACAAAAAACGGAAGGTACGATTAACCATTTTAGCATGTGCCAATGCATCTGGAAATCATAAAATGAAACTGACTGTGATTGGGGAAATCTGCCAAACCTAGAGCCTTAAAAAACATCACTGAAGAAGCCTTACCAGTACATTACACAAATCAGAAAAGTGCATGGATGACTCGAGAAATTTTCAAACAATGGTTTCTAGAACATTTTGTTCCAGAAACACGGAAGGCATTGAGAAAAAAAAATTTGCCTTGCAAAACAATTTTGTTTTTAGATAGCGCTCCATCTCATCTGGATGATGATGAGCTACGTTGTGGTGAAATCCGTGCTATATTTTTTCCTGCCAATGTTACAAGTTTGATTCAGCCAATGGATCAGGGCGTATTGGAAAATTTAAAGAAAAAATATTGACGCCGTTTGTTACAACATTTAGTTCAGTCTGATGATGAAAGTGTTGCGGATGTTTTGAGGAATGTAAGTATGAGAGATGTTGTCTACTGGATAGCAGATTCTTTGGAAGAAGTTCAGCCTACGACAGTAATTAAATCTTGGACTAAGTTTCTACCTGAATTGGTTACGCCTATTGAGAAAATTAATGATGATGATAGTGAAACAATTGTTTTGAAAGATTTGGTGAAGGAATTACCAGGCTGTGAAAACTGTAATGCAGTTGATCTAAATGAATGGCTAAATAGTGACGACAAGCTGGAAATAACAGACTCAAATATTATAGAAATGATGGAAGATGAGGAAGAATATGAAACAGAAGAAAACGACTCTCCGTTATCAGAAAAAAAAAATCTCATAGTGAAGGTTCTGCAGCCTTAGAACTAGCCTTAAAATATGTAGAACAGCGAACTGAAGCCACCCCTGCAGATGTTTTGCTTTTGAAGCGTTGGCTGACTATCGCATCAACAAAGAGAAGTAATATACTGAAGCAACAAAAAATTGACAATTTTTTTAAATTGTAAAGAATCTTTTACGTCATTATACTAAAGAATAAAGGATTTTAAGGTAATATGTTCATTTTATTTAATTTCATTTGTAGTTGTTAAAAATTTTCTACTTTTTCGGAAAATCCGAGTTTTCAGTAATCCGAGGTAGTGTCAGCCCCAATTACCTCGGATTTTCGAGACTCTACTGTAAAATAAGGAATTAAACATTACAATATATTGATTGGAATGTAAATAATTTCTACATTTAATACTTTAAGTGTTAAGTTTCAATATTTATGTAATTGTAATAAGTAACTCATATTATGAGTCATGCTGTTGTTTTAAATTACTTTGGAGAAAGAGAATGTCATACAACCTCTGCATGCTGAAGTTTTCATTCATAAAATAACAGCAAAAAATTTCTTCAATTTTTTTTTTTTTGTGTGTGTGGGTTAAAAATTAGTGCTGACCCACAAAGTATGTTACCTGGGTTTCCATAGGTACCCAACCTGATTCGAGACTCTATTCTACTGTATAGGTAGACACATACATGAACTTAGAATTACAAAAGTGTGAGACATTTCTTTTCCAAATATGGAAGTAACATCAATTACCTATATAACAGAGGAAATTCATTTTTTACTCCATATTTTGATCTCAGAACTACTATAATCTGTTTTTATGTAAAATGGTGCTTTTGAGTTAACATGCCATGAGTTTGTGTTAAGAAAGATCGTCATAAGTATAAAACACAGGGTACAATAGAATAAATATAGATTGCTGTAAACATTGAACAATGTTTTTTAAAAAATGTGTTTGAACTAATTCATCGGTCATTTCTCTTCAGTTTGTAATGGTGATTAATCACTGGCATGGGTTATTATGAAACTACCTATAAAATCAATAATTTTTCTTGAATTTAGTTCAAATATTTCTATATATGTTTTTGTTCTCTTTTATTATTTTGTTATTCTTATCATTTTTATATACATTTCCATTCGAACTCTTCTATAATTTATTCTTGTTATCACAGAATGAAAAAGAGTTAGAAAAATGGCACAAGTCTATTGAAAGGGTTGATAAAAAGCTAAAACCATCTGATAGAATATGTGAATTACATTTTACTGAAGATAACATCGTTCGATACTTTGAAACTAAGTTTCCTGATGGCACTGTTTGGAGATTATTAAAAGAAAGGATTTCTTTAAAGAAGGGTGCTGTTCCAACAATATTTCCTAATTTACAGACTGTAACAAACAAAAAAAGATCCCAAAAGTGCTTAAACAGTGCAAAAAAATGTTCAAAAAAGAGAAAAAAATCTTCTAATAAAAATCATAAATTTCCAAAAGGTGAATTGAATGAATATCCTAAAGATTCATGTTTGACTGAAAATGTAGAAACAGTTGAAAAAGAACAGACAGAGACAGTTTTATCAGAAACATCTGAAACTTTCTCTGATAATGTATTAGTAAATAATTTGGAACATATGTCAAAACCTGATTTATTGCCTGAAACTTTTTCTTATAATGCATTACTAAATAATCTAGAACACTTATCAGAATCTGATTTGTCATGGAGTATAACAGTGCATGAGGAATTTGTCATGTGTGCAAAACGGAATGATGAAGATAGTGCCCTTATGAAGAGAGTTATAATTAATGACAATTTAAAAATTCAAGTAAGTATTAAAAAGAAAGCCATAATATATTTATTTATTATTGTTATTTTATATGGGAGTAACTTTGATATATATGCCCAATATTTCTTGGCATCCTTTCATTTTCAATTCTAATGTGATGCTGTCAATTTGCTGCATATTGTATTTTGAGTTGAAATTTTTTTTTTGTAGTTATAATACACAAATTAATAGGGGAGAAGGTGGTAATATGAAACAGGGTGGTAATATGAAACCGCTTCTTTCTGCTTATCTACTTGAGCCATCTGTGTTTACTAAAGTAAACTTAATTAATGGGAATCATAATAATTGCTATACCGCTTGGCAACAGTATAGCTTGTTTTGTTTATGGTGTAACAGGCGGATCTTTGTTTATGCAGTTCTAAAAAATTTCACAAGGTAAGTTTCATGAAAATTTTTCACATCCTTATTGATGAATATAAGATATTGTTTTTATTAACTGTAAGATTGAATAGTAAAATAGCAGGATTAAATTATGGATAAATATTTATCAAACTTAAAATTCATGGGATCGTTTATAAACTGGCGATTGGTGGTAATATGGAACAATGTGTTCCATATTACCATAAGCCGGAGAACTTTGGATTAAATGTGCTGTATGCCAACAATCGGCACATGTTTCATGCAGTGGATGTGAAGGTGACATTTATATTTGTGACTTTTGTTCCTAAGTATGACTAATTTCAACTTTAGGATTTTTTTTTTTTTTTTTTTACAAACAATATTTTACAGGAAAAAAAATTCCTCTTTATGTTTTTCGATAAAATATGCGTATTTTTTACAATACTTTCCTTTAGATGTTCAGGTTTTCCTTTTTTAGTTATGTTTTGTGAAATAAATAACCCAATAAATATTTTTTTGTTTCACTTTTTATTGTTCCATATTACCACCCCACTTTCTAAGACAGCTATTTTTGTATTATGTTTAAAAGAACTTAATGGTCTTCAAATCGTTTAATGTTTTACCTTCTAATACCTTCAAATGTTCAGTGGAAGGATATTTTGTCAAATTATAGTAGTTATCGTTGAAAAAATTCCATTAAAAAGTGCATTTTTTGTTAAAAAATAAAAAGTGGTCCATATTACCACCTTCTCCCCTAGATTAATCGGCACAGCCCTAATTTATATACAAGTTATATGTCACCATCACACAAACTGTAGATTTTGGTGAATTTAGTGCTTATGCATTTTTACAGGGACACAGTGAAAAAGTTCTTTATCATGATGACCTATGGGCTCAAATTATTTGAAGCATTAAATTCAGAATGAACGATTGAGAATCTGACTATGAAGATTTTGCGAATTTGTCAGAAAGTGGCTGATAATTTCAGCAGTGATTCTGAAGATAGTTCAGAAGAAGGTATAGCTGTTGACTGGAAACAGATAAATAATGTCAAACCAAAAGAAGCTTGCACAAGATATTACACTGTATAAAATATTAAAAGCACAAAACATAAATTTAAACATTTTGAGCCTTTTACAGGCTCCTCATCAGTAAAAACATCAAATGCAAATGCCAAGAAGAACAACAGACTTTCATTAAGGTAGTACAGCGTATTCAGCGGGAACTGCACATGCCTCATTAAAGTGGTAAAAAATGTTGATTTGTGTACCAGCCCTCCAGGAAGATTCTTGAATGATAATTTAAACAGTTAATGATAATTTAAACAGTTAGATATGATTATTTTTGTATTGTTAAAATCAGGTAAATGGTCAGTTTCTATGGCTTGCTGTACAATTTTCGAACGTATATCACAGTTTTTGAAAAAAATTTTATACGTTCGAAAATTGTACAGCATGCCATAGAAACTGACCATTTACCTGATTTTAACAATACAAAAATAATCACATCTAACTGTTTAAATTATCATTAACTGTTTAAATTATCATTCAAGAATCTTCCTGGAGGGCTGGTACACAAATCAACTTTTTTCACTACTTAATGAGGCATGCACAGTTCCCGCTGAATACGGTGTACTATCTTAATGAAAGTCTGTTGTCTTCTCGACATTTGTATTTGATGTTTTTAGTGATGAGGAGCCTGTAAAAGGCTCAAAATGTTTAAATTTATATATTGTGTTTTTAATGTTTTAAATTGTATATATTTTTAGTATATATTGTCTGTCTCAGTTTTTAATGTGATTAAAATTTAATTTAACTACGAGACATAATGATTTTTAAATATTGCACTGTGTGTTGTGCTAAAAGGGATAACAAAGGAAAAGAAAAGAGAGTTGTTATATGCATAATATTTGCAATGTTGGTCTGTGACTGCACCTTGCTTTTGAAATATGTCATACAAAAAAAATTTTGATTTTTTTTTTTTTTTCTTTTTTTCTAAAACAAGGTTCTAAAAATGTATTTTCTTAAATAAATAATAATAATAATAATAATAAAGTGTGTGTTAAAGGGTTAATCTGACACCAAGAAACCTTTGTTTATGTTCAGTTATATTTGATATAAGATACTTACTAATTACTTTTGTTATAGGACGATAATTCACATTAAAAACAAACTAATTTACCTTACATAAGTCCTAGTTATTTTCACAATGCATTTCAGGCACTAGCGCACCCGTCATCAGGTGAAATGTGATACTTCTCTTTACTGTTGTCATCGGGAAACATCGGCTTCGTTTCTTCACTTCTCTTCGTACTGGTGGATCTTTTGATCAATTGGCTCCTTTCCTTTGGGATTCTTGCATGTTCGCGATCGTTGACTGCCTTGGGGTTAGTAAGGATCTCTAAAGCTTCTCTTTTGAAGGCGTAACTGTGATTATTGTAGTGGGCGATTTTATTAGTATGTATGCTGTTAATATTAATTGGGTTATTGAGGTGAGCGGAAGCAAGCGCGGTAGATTGACGGTTGTGTATTAGGTCCGATTTATGTTCTTTTTCGCGGTCTTGTATTTTCCGTTTAGTGACACCGATATAGCAAGCACTAGAGTTATTATTGTAGTTGAAATCTATTTTGTAAATTCCGGAAGTGGATAGTTTATTTTTAATAAGATACTTATTTTATTTTTTTTACACTGAGCTGTTTATGCATCAACTGTATTAACCCCTTAACTGCCCCAGGGGTATATATATGTTTTACTGAAGTACATTCCTTTGTATTGTACTGCTACTAGTGAAACTACTCACACGATTTGGGACTACATTAACCACTTCACCGGCCATCGTGAGATAACTCGGGTGAAACATGGCCTTCCAGATATTACAGAGGCCGATGAAGTGGTTAAAATAACCTTGAAAGCGATTTTGACAATGTTTTTGAAGGATTTACTCATTTCAGAGTTGAGAGAGAAGGTGGCAGTGGGAAGCGAATTTCGTAAGTTTTTCTCGACAAGTAAAGGGTTAAAGGGCAGCTGTGTGATGAAGCCTTTAAAAATTTTCCTATTTTGTATTTTGCATAAAAATATTTAATACATTTGTTGTTAATCTTTTGTTTGCACCTTTTTGCTGACATTTAATGATGATTACAAATAACACTAGCTTAACTTAAAAAAAAAAAAACTGCATTTTCTGCCTTTTTTTTTTTTTTTTCTTTTTTTGTAATTATGAATAAGGAAATAATATTTGTTTGCTTTGTCTCAGCTTATTTTTAACTGATTTAATGTACCCTTTGCTTTCATGTGACTAAAGTAAGTATACAGAACTTATTTAATGTACTAAATTTTTGATTTTGCATTAACATTTAATAATTTTATGTGTGTACTACTGGCACGACAAAATGCATCAGTAGTGAACAGTCATTTCAACTAATTGGTTCATTTAATTTTTAAGGCCAAATCCAGTAGCAGACATAGCTCAGAATTCTCCTTAATTTAGAATGTGAATGAATATTAATTCTTTTCACTCAAAATTAGATCAAAATGCTTTCAATATATTTGTAAGAAGAAATTTTTATCCATATTTTTAGAAGAAATTTTCATTTTTTGGAAATTATATCCAAAATTCAAGTAAATATCTGAAGAAAAAAAAAGAGACTGGCTAGCCTTGGTATTTATAAGATTTATTACACAAAAAGTGATTATTATTATTTATTTATATATTTATTAACAAATTAAGCCTCATTTTAAGTAAAAGAAAGTGTTGCTGCTGGCTGAAATCATTGAATTTTTTTAATATAATTTGTTTTCAATTTATAATACAAGTTAAAATATATATATATATATATTATATATATTTTGGGCGAGTGCAAAAGTTCTACCCGTTTTTAGATATGCAGATTTGCAATGGAGTTGACGTCCCACATGACATTGCAATGACACAAATCACCAGCCAATAAAATGTGTGGATGCCTCACATATAAATGCATTGTGTCTCACAAAGTTGATCATCTAAGAAAAAATATCAGAGGGTCTAACATGGAAAGCAAGAAGCAGCATATAAGCTATTGTTTGTTATACGAGCTCGATAAAAAGAGTATGGTAACCACCAGGGTTGGCACGGTTTAAACCAATTGGTTTAAACCATGATTTAAATCACGGTTTAAACCAACTGGTTTTTTTCCCATAAAAACCAATTGGTTTTTTTGGTTTTTTCCCTTTTCAAAAAATTCAAAATTTTTATTCTGTTGTCCCCTTTTTTAAATGAAATTTATAAATTATTTTTATGTAAATGATGTTTACTTTTAATTCAATTTATTTCACTTGTAATATTGCTTCAGAGAAGGTTTTAGTTATGTGTTTTAAGTGTGACTGGCTGGCTGTATTAAAAGTTATCTATGTAATGTACAACAATAACAACAAAAGATCTAGAAATTGTAAAAGAAAAAAGTCTATATTAATTATCTTAAAAAAATATAAATGAAATTGTCTAAAGCTAAATGCAGTAAAGTAAAATAAAATAAATAACAGTGGAAAAAGCACACTTATTTTATACAAGACATAAGGTGAAAATTGTATAATTAAAAAAACTGCTCTATCTTTGTTTTATTCAAGACTGAACAAAGTTGTCTTTAACTGGGTATTTGTTATAATACGGTAATCAATAGCAGCCCATTTTCTTATCCAAACAGTAAATCTAAAAGCAACATATGCTGATTTTGAACTATTAAAAAAAAAAAAAAAAAAAAAAGTTGCATTAGATTGTAAAAATTTTAATATCTAAGTATAGGAAAATGTTGAAATAATTCTAATTGCAAAAGACTCTACAACCGGTGTAGTGTGTTTTCTTAAAATAAAAAATTTAATTTGAAAAAAGCTACAAAACTTGTAATTTTATTTGAAATATTAAATGTAAATTCTATTCAATAATTAACTTTCAAATGGATCACAATGTTCCATTACATAATCCAAAATAATAATTTTTTTCTTAAGTCTCTTACTATAACTCTTTTTAAATGTATTGGAGTTTTTTTTTTTTTTTCCCAGTTCATTAAATTAAGAATTTTAATGTTATTAAGTTAATTTGTTATTACATAATTGTAGGAAAAGATATGTTAGATTTAACATTCATTCTGAAAAAACAAATTTTTGTCAACTCACAGTAATTCTGTTATTTCCATTTACATCATTTTAATGAAAAGTCAATACTGTAATTATGGAATATTTATAGAAATTTTGAATATAAAAGATTTTAGCTATAATAAAATTTAATGCACTTTGATAAAACGACAGTTCTTATTCAAGAATGAGATCGGCAAAAGTGTAAAAATAAATAACTTTATGAAAAAGCAAAATATACGAATTCTGGTGGCAAAAGCCTGAATTACAGAAATAAATTATTTGATTGTTTTATCTTTAAACATAAAAATAAATAAATGTTTTATTAATATGGCTATGTGAAAACTTATTTAATGAGATATAACAGAATTTCATGTCTGAAAGTACAAGCTTTGATTTAAAAGGTACAATGTTTGTTTTTTGTACATTGTTACATAAAGAAAATCACAACCTACAAAAAAGGCTTAAAAAATCTCATACCTGTTTATTGTTAGTAATTTAAATTATTTTTAAATGAAGTAATAATTAACATTAGAGTATTAACTACTTCTAAAAGTGGTAATTTAATTTACAAATATGTATAATATGAGTGAGAAACATATACTAATAAAAACCTGGTTTAAACCAAAAAACCCAGGTTTTTGGGGTTTTTTTGAAAAAAAACCTGGTTTTTTGCCAACCCTGGTAACCACAGTATGTCGTAATGTTTGTCAAGTTTATGGGGAGGATTCAATAGACAAAAGCACTTGTCGTCAATGGTTTCATAAATTTAGGGAAAGAGACAGAAGCTGCCAAGATCGGGGTAGGAGTGGACGGCCATCACAGGTTAGAAACAAAGATATTGACCAAGTCATAAGAAACAACCTGAACCCAACCGTGCAAGAATTAACGGAGACCTTTAACGTACACTGATCAATGGTCGAGAGACGCCTGGTTAAGTTGGGTTTTACGAGAAAGTTGGATCGTTGGGTACCACATAACCTGACAGCTAATCAACAAGATGACCGAATTGCAACCTGTATTTCCTTTCTTCCCCAGTACAAAAATGACCCATTCTGGACACAAATTGTGACAGGAGATGAGAAGTGGGTGATGTACCGTAACGTAAAGCGTCATAGGACTGTGTGTCGCCCTCCTGATCCGCCTCCATCCACTTCGAAAGCTGAACTTCATCCCAAGAAAAGGTTATTGAGTGTGGAGTGGGATGTACAGGGAATAATTCACTGGGAAGTCCTGCCACTCAACCAAACCATCAATGCTACTTTCTACTGTCCACAGTTTGACAGACTGCATTCAAATTTGGTAGCAAAGCGGCCAGGTTTCATCAATCGCCACAGTGTTATCCTTCATCACATTAACGCCAGGCCACATGCTGCTGTCATCACTCACCAAAAGTTACTGGGCTTTGGTTGAGAGGTTTTACCCCACCCTCCTTATTCTCTTGACTTGGCACCAACTGACTATATATTGAACAATTCCTTCAGGCAGAAAATCTTTGATAATCTTGATGCTGTGAAAACTGCCATCCAAGACTCTTTTGACTCGAAACTGCCAGTTTTACTGCCTTGGGATTCATCTCCTACCAGAAAGATGGCATGGGGTTATATATAGCAAAAGGGATTATGCACAATAATGCGTACTGTTCATTTTGCGTTTATTTGCTCTTCTTTATGGGTAATAAAAACAGGTAGAACTTTTGCTCTCACTCAATATATATATTAATGAATCAGAAAATACATTTTGAAAATTCAAGAGTCCACTATTGGCACATTTTAATTTCTTTGGAAAATTAATTTTTTCAAATATAATAAATGGTTCTTTAGCATTTTTTTGCACTGCAATGATGTACAGAAAGAGTTAGTTGAGGCATCAAACACTAGTTATGCGTTACAACATCTAAATATAAGAACTTTAGCCAGAAAATTAATGGTCCAATTATCCTTGCAAATTTTATTTGCTTTTAAAAAATGTAATTCTTTTTTTTTCTTTCCTCCTATATAGGTATTTTTTAAAAATAAGAGAATTGATTTTGATGATGTGAAAATCAATAGTATAGAGGACCTGTCATCTATTTTATCAGAAGTTGATAAGTATGGCATATGTAGAAATGCTGATGACGCGTAAGTTTATGAAATTATCTTCTTTTTTATTATTATTATCCTAATGAAGCTTTTTTTTTAATCTCTCTCTCTCTTTTTTTTTTTTTTTCCCAGGGAAAAGACAGAATGTGATGGTTATATATTTCCAGACTCGAAAAGCAATCAATGTGAATGTTGTCAGCTAGTAGGAGATTTGGAAATAAACACAAGCAAGCAATTATACTGGCTGAGCAAAGGAAAAAATTTCATTAAGCATCAGAAACTTTATCAAAAAATCCATGCACTAAATAAAAATAATGCCTTGTTAAAAGAACAAGTAAGTATAACTTTTATTTTTAAAACAAAAAGAAAACCATTTGTGCTAATTCACTTTTTTTTTTTTTTTTTTTTTTTCCGTATATAACTGAATGTGAAAAGAATGGTTATTCTACTGCAAAGGTAGTAGGGTAAGTGCACCAGTGTCCAGTGATTGACACTTTTAGAGCAATCTCTGATTATTTTAATGTTCTAGTCATCAGAAAATATTTTTAGAAATCTTAAGTTAGTACATATGGTATGAAAGACATTCAGAACCACATATATGTTAAAATATATACATTTGATAACTATTATTATTATTATTTTTTTTTTTATGAATTTTTAATTGACACCCACTCAATGTTCCAGTAATTGACATTGCCAGTTTTTCATTTTATCAGTAATTGCCCCCCCCCCTTCCTATGTTCCAGTGTTTGACACTGCTAGTTATTCATTTTACCAGTTATTAGCACCCTATGTTCCAGTGTTTGACATAAAATGTTAAAATTCTTATATGTAAAATATATGATTTTATTATTTTTCTTATTTATTAATTATTTCGGGATATATGTCAATTACTGGAGCATGCCAATCACTGGAGCACCTACCCTATTTTTGTTTAAAAATAATTCACTTTTTTTACTTTTATTTTTATACATAGTTAAATTTGAAAAGAATGTTTATTCTGTTTCAATGGTGGTATTTTTGTTTGAAAATAATTCAGTAATTTTAAAATCATATTTTAAAAATTGATTATCTAAAATTTACATTAAAAACTATTAAAACCATTTAAAAATCACCTAGGCTAGTGCTTTCAGCTCATGCTGCAGCCTTCTTCAGGCACATTGAATGAATTGACGATCAGGTGGTTTCATTGCTTGCCTTCTCTTCCCTTCCATGACGAAACCACCTGATCATCAGTTCACTCAGCGGGCCTGAAGAAAATATAAATAATTCAATAAACTTTTCACTATCTTCTATATTCAACAGATAAAATTATTGGTTTCATAAAAACTTTCAACTTTAGGTTTTTGATGGATTTTACACTTTTTGACAGGTCTGGAACATGATTCAACAATTTATAAGAAATATCTGTGTATGTGTGTGACAAAAATTTTGTGACAACTATATCTCAGGAGCTATGCACAGAATTTAATACAAATTTATATGCAGTTGCACCATGACATAAATTAGTGCCTATCAACTTTTGGTGCAAATTGTCTAATATGTGGCATTGCCTTCTCACTTTTTTCTAAATGTTTTACATTGCATTATAGGAGAAAATTTTCTATAAATCTGCCCAATGAGAATTATTTTTGACAAATTATTATGAAGTTAAAAGAATTATTTATTATAGTATATGCCAACTAGAAAAAAGTATTTGGACTCACTTCCTCCTTGAGTGGATGTCCCCCCTCCTCCCCCAAGGTGGCAAATTTTCAATATGGTTATCTTAAGAACTTATCAATACCGGGACTGGGGGGAAAAAAACAGTTGAACCATTAATCTGTGATAATTTAAAACTAAGTTATTGGATTTTTTTTCATGTTTTAAGATATTATTAGTCGAGCATAAAATCGACCTTCTTTATATATTTAGTATAGTACTTCTATGAGAAATACTGTGTTCAAAAGTGATAGGTTCAGCAAAAAAAATATCAGTAGGGGAGAGTGCGGATGAATGGGACATTTTTCATGTTTTTATTAATAACGTTCATATGTAATTCAGAATTTTGTAACAATGCCCATAAGTACACTTTAGTAATCAGTTACATATAAATTTACTAACTTTAATAAAAAGTTATCATTTTTAATTAATAATTTTTTTTTTACATGCATGTGCATTGTCCCATTTATCCCCACCTATGGGGATGAATGGGACAGGACTGGAATTAACAAAGAAAAGAAAACAAAATGGAAAGTAAATAAATTTTTTACGTTAAATTGGTTTATGTGATTTTATTACACACTATGAATTTACTGAAATTAACATAAACTGATGTATTGACTCAAATTAACATCAAAAGGCAAAAGTCCTTTGGTTCGCACAGTTCCTAGTGCTCTAGGCTTTGGTAATTTAATCTAATAAGATCTAATCTAAAAATAAATAAGACACTAGAAAGATATAAATCATTATAATAGAGTACAAATTATCCAGATAAATTTTTGTTTCCGACTGATCGGGAAAAGTCAGCATTCTATTCTGTATTTCATTAATAATCACCAGGATTTATTTAATTAGTTTGATTTAAATTGTGATTTTTAATCAAAATTACTATTAGTTTATTTATTTATTTTTTTAATTATTGATATTATTGATTTAAGTTGCATTGAATATTCTAACTTATAATTTTTTTAATCATAATTATTATAAACAAAAATCAGAACAATTAATTTCAATCTATTTTTCTCTAAATCCATGTTTCTTTTATAATTCCATGTTATAACTTCTGATTTACAGGTTATAAAAATATTGAAAATCTATTTATGATTTGTTTTAATATAATTTTTGTGTACAATTTTAAATTAGCACATAGTGGGGAATGTCCCATTCATCCCCACCACCCCATGATCATGTAAAACAGGAAATAGGCTTAAGGAACAATTGTTAGTATTCTTCTTGAATATCATAAACACAATAAAAGATTATGCCTTTTCACCATATGAGAGTTATATTAACTTTAAGCAAATAGTTAATTTCTTAACTACTACTTAATTGAATCAGTAAAAACTTACTTTGGCAACAGAAAAAGCCACTTTAATTTTTTTCTGCCCTTCTATAGGTAGCACAATTCCGAAACTACACTTGATGAATGACCTCAGTTCTGCCATATATCAGAAAAATTGTCAGGTTTATGGTGCTTGCAAAACATAAAAATTTTACTACTGTCCCATTCATCCTTCATCCCATTCAACCCCACTCTCCCCTATATTTTACAAGACTGTGTATAAAATATCATTTCTAATACACATGACGCAAAATAAAATGAAAAATAGCTATTTAATTAATATTTAACTTGATTTTTAGTTGAAACACCATTAATGATAGGTTCATTTTCAAAATTGTTTTCATTTTTAGAAGGAATTATGCAAATTTTTGTAAGTCACTTGTTAAATGATGTTTTGAAGGTTTCTGTTTTATAAATTGTTGTTGTTTCAAATTGGAATTCTTATAAGAGCTTGTTATTGGCTAAAAGCGATATAAGTTGTAAAAGTTGTCTGTTATTATTAGAGTAGGGACAAATACTTGCCTATAAACAATCTGGAAAGTCTGAAAGAGAAATTGAAAAACTACTAAAGAGATCATGCAATATTGTGAATTTGTTTTTGAGATTAAGAAGTGGATACAGAAAGAAGAAATCTACCGGACGGCCATAAAAAGTCACAAAACGTATGTAGAGAAATTTTTTTAAGAAGTTGAAAAGTGGGAATGTGAGTTTGTCTGCTTTAGCCCAACAACAGAACCCTCCGTTGTCAAAATCTTAAGTGCATAGAGCAGGAAAAAATTATGGAAAGTTGACATATTTTAAAAGAAAAGCTGCTCCTAAATTAACATCCAAACACAAAGAAAAGCACTTGAAATTTGTCCAAGAATTTATGACATGGAAAGATGAATGGCATCGAGTAGTATTTAGTGATGAAAAAAAATTCAATTTGGATGTTCCAGACGGCTGCCAGTTTTATTTGCATGACCTACGTAATGAAAAACAAATATTTTCTAAAAGACAAGCACAAGGTGGATCTGTCGTGGGGTTTGAATGGGATGGTAAAACAGACATAGCATTCATAAGCACTCTTTTGAATGCTTTAGGGTACCAAGAAGTACTTGACAAACATTTTCTACCAATTGCAGAAGATATTGGAGGACCATCTTTTTGTATATTGCAGCAAAACAATGCTTCCGTTCATGTTGCGAATTCTACTTTTGAGTGATTATTGAATAATGGTATTCAGGTTCTTGACAGGCCTGCTTGTAGCCTGGACCTCAGCCCGATGGAAAACACATGGGGTAAACTCGCTAAAGAAGTTTATGGAAGTGGAAGAGTTTATAATTCCCTGATAGACTTAAAAACAGCTATTTTGTCAAAATAGACCGAAGTAAGCAAAAATTATATGCAAAAACTTATAAGAAGCATGCCAAAGAGAATTTATGAACTTATTCTGCATAAAGGTGGGAAAATTTCTTACTAAATTACCTTATTATAATATTTTTAGTTCTGTGAACCTATCTTTTTGAAATGGCGATTTCTGTAAATTTTAAGTTTTTGTTATATAATTTTAAGTTATTTTATATAATTTGACAAAGTTTTATGTCTTTTTTTTTTTCCTTTTGTAAATATGAGTTTATTAAAACAAAATTAAGGATTTGTGCTTGTTATTTTTAGAGATTTCACACTTATATAAGGTGAACCTATCATTTCTGAATGCACTGTAAATAGTCTCCAATCATCACGGAAAATAATTTTAATAAATTATTACTGCTGGGTGAATTTGTATAGGAAAATATGGAAGAAAGTTTTGTGACATCCACAACATACTAGTTGTATGGTACATTTCTAGTTGCTAACTATTTTTAGTCTGTAAAACATTTTATATTTATGGCTTCATTAACTGATAATAACCTACATTTTTATTCTGCTACGAGAAAATATTTTAACTGGTCGTGGAAGATAGTGAGGATAAATGATAAAAAGGTTTTTTTCAAATATTTATAGATTAGCAGTTATAAAGTAATAAGGTAATCAAGACTGGAAATAGATTTATATTATTATTTTAAGCTATAAAAGTACAAAACATAAGATTTTCACTTCACTTGGTTCTCTAAATAGATTTGAGAATTCAAGAACAAGCATATTATAGGAAAAATGAGAATAGAATTTAAATATGCTTTTTCATAATGATGAGTTAGAAATAGTTGTTAAAAGATAAATTAGCTTTTTTTTTTTTGTTGTTGTTAAACCTTTTTGCTTTAACATTATTTGTCAACATGCCAGTTTTGTTTTCCATTACATTTCGAGACAGTATTTTGAGTTAATTATAGGAACATACTTGTTACCACTTGTAAACTTAAATTTTTGCCATGAGAACTATTTTAAGATATTTATTTAAAAAAAAAAAGCACCAAAATATTGGTGTTGAATGAAGAAGAATGAAAATTTTCTAACATATATACATAAATTGCATCAAAAGTACTAACTGTAACTCCATTCTGAATGCTCAGTCTATCCTGGGAATAAACACGAGAAAAAGCTTCAATGTACTGTATAACAAAGTACATAATGAAAAATGCAGACAGTTGTTTTGAGAGCATTGAGCATACCATCATCAGTGCATAAAGAAGTGAAAAGAAAGTGCACCTATTTGTAAGAAAGGACCTGGATAATATAACTTTTTTTCAACCAATAGAACTGAATGCAATGTGGAGGATTAACCTTAACAAAATGATAGTTGGGAAAAATAAAAAAATTAAATTAAGAAAGAGTCAATCGATTGTGAAATTTCCAACAATTGGATAAAAAGGATGTTTAAGATAATCATACAAAATTTTTACAGTACATTATGAGTTCTTGTCTTCAAATAGAATTATAAATTTAGTGAAAAAAAAAAAAATAATAATAATAATAATTTAAGTTGATGAAAATTGAATTTATTTATCATTAAGGATTAAAGTGTGTTTAGTAAGCACTGCCCATATGTGACTAAGTTACACATTATTAGCTTGATTTTAAATATGAGATATTTCTAAACTTTAAAGATTCTGCTCATTATTTCTTCTTTTATTCACAAAAAATGGAACCTAAAAATTAAAACCTGGATTACTTATGTTTAATTTTTTTTAAGGGGGGGGGGGGGGGTTATGAACTAGAAAAAACATAGGTAAAAATGGATTGTAATCAGAGGATGTGAAATAAAGATTGAATAATAAATTGATATTTTGTAATTTAATTAATACTGATATTTTTATTTCAGTAAATAATTTTTTTTTTCTTTATAATATTAATTTTTAGTTCACATTCTCTGATTGCAAACCATTTTTGCCAGCATTTTTTGTAGTTTATACAAACTAATTTCATGTTTTATTATTATTAAACTAACATATTTCTAAAAAGAAGAAAAAATAACTGTTTATTAAAATATGCAAGGTCATATTGTATATTTTAAAGCACTATATTTCTTAAAATTTTTCAAATTTCGTAAAACTTATAATTTAAAAATACATATTTATTTTCACCAGCAATTTGAAATATGTATAATTCGTTATTAAAATTCACTAGGGTTTTTTCTCCTTGTAATTTATCAAATAAGTCCTATTGCAAATTGCCATTTTCACCTCAATGTTTTATTCTTCTTGTATTTACAAATTGTCCATTTAAATTTTAATTGAAGTTAAAAATGTTTGATTTAGTATTGAAGAATTTGTTATATTTCTACCTATTTATATGTATAAATGCATGTATATAATTTGTTTTTTACTGTCATTTTTCAGCTACTCAAAATGATGAAGATAAAAACTATTTGGAAACTTTCAAGTAAAAGTGATGAAAAGATGACGAAAAGATGATACCAAATCTGCCTGAAACAAAGATTATTTTAAAATATTCTGTTATTATTATTATTATTTTATTAATTATTATTGTGCACATATTTAGTGCAACATATATTTATATGCGCAAGATTTAAAGGTCTATTAAAAGATTTTTATTTTTTATCTGATGTGTATTTTTCATTTTAATTTCTAAATGAAGCTGTAGCATCAAATATTAGAAAAGAATACGTAAAGAACTTCTTTCTTAAATGCTTCTTTCAAGGCAGCAGTTTTTGGTTTTCTTAGTTAAGTTTCTTGCCGAATTATAATCACTTCAAAATTACTTCATGACTCTTAAAAAAAACACGATAATTTAGTAAAATTATATACATAATTACAAAATTAAATTTAGGCTAATTATCAATGTTACAATAATATCATGTCATATTTTAGTGTTCTATTTTCTCGATAACAAATCAATTCTGCATCTATCTACATAAAAAGAAAACAAAATGTGGCTGTTGCCAGTTAAAAAAAAAAAACTAATAAAAATAAGAGTTTGAAAAAGTATGTCAGTTCATAAAGTTTATGAATTGAGAAAGTTTGGTTTCGTAGCATCCTCCCCACCTTGAGCAAGGAAGGACATACGACATACTCAACCTGGATCGTTATTGTCCACGCTAAGGTGCTGCACTGGTTGCACTTGTTAGAAATAAACCTAATTCTTTTTTATTATGTTCATTATTACCTGCCAAAGCAATGCTACAATAGCCTCAATGTTCTTTAATATTCGTGTTTAGTTTTGTATTTGCTAAATGGCAACAGTAACATAATAAACATGTAAAAATTTTCGTGAGCATGCTTTTATGCACTTGTTAGAAATAAACCTAATTCTTTTTTATTATGTTCATTATTACCTGCCAAAGCAATGCTACAATTTTATACTTCAGAGAGCGCAGTATCACTAAATGAATCTCTCATGAAGTTCAAAGGACGTTTGCGTTATATTCAGTTCAATCCATCGAAATGAGCGCGATTTGGAATAAAAAACTATAAACTTTGCAAGTCTTCATCAAGTTATTGCATTCGTTTTGAAATCTATGTTGGCGAAGATAAAATACCGAGAACTGATATACCGGCATCTGAGAGTGTTGTTCTAGAAGTGGCACAACCAATTTTGAAAAAAGACTACACACCACACTATACATGGACCAGGCCCGTGCTGGGTACCTTAGAGGGCGGTGGATAGGGGGTCACGAGGGCGCCTTCTGTGCTGAGCCGAACCATGTATGAATAAATAATATATATCCTTAGTTTAATCTAGCTTTTTAAAAATGGCACCCCAGTTGTAAATGTATAAAATAATTTATGAAAAAAAAAAAAAAAAAAGTTTATAATAATTACAAGATTTAAAAAAAAAAAAAAAAAAGTTTTATGTACCATGTTTTTAAATTTTCTGCTGAATCATATAAACGCTACTGAAGGCAGCGGAGAGCCGAAATAATTGGCTAAAAGTATTAAAAAAACACATTGTCACCGTGATCTGGGCTATTCTTAAAGTTTCAAAAGTTTAACTAGTAGGGAAGTTATATGATTGTTGAATCATATAAATGCTACCGAAGGCAGCGGAGTGCCAAAACAGTTGGCTAAAAGTATTTAAAAAATGCATTGCCCCCGTGTTCTGAGCTATTCTGAAAGTTTCAAATGTCTAGCTAGTCGAGAAGTTAGTTAAAAATCGATTGCAAGATTTTTTTTTTGGTCAAACAAGCCAAGAATCAAAGTTATTAAAAACCTGGTAAAAATTAATAATGCTTCAAAACAATTAAACAATTTGCGCAAAGCATTTCTTTTTAATACATTTTTAAAATACAGTTGTAAAATAAATATGCATGTTGGTGGGTTATTTCTTACGTGCTAGATAAGAAAGTGTTTACTTAGATATTTACCACTGTCTCTAGTAAATAAGTGTTCGATGCAGCGAAGCTTATAAAAATTTTTAGTGTAGTGTGGTGTGTATAAACTTCACACAGGATATTTGTATTGTTAGTTAAAATTTTAATTTAATGTGTTACGACTTTAGATGCTATTATAGTATTAACAGCCAAAACACAAAAGTAAATTTATCCCAGTTAATTTCGTGCTAACAATAATTATAAACACGGATGAATGAAATGCTTAAGGATCTTATTTAGATAATTTGTTAAGAAACTTAAATAAGAAGCTGTGGGTAGTTTTCTTTTATAGAAATGGAAAAATGTTTGGTTTTGTAAGAAGTGTTGTTCTACGTAATAAAATGAATATTTTCACATTATTTAGAATAGCTCAGTAATTAAAAAAAAAAAAAAAAAGTCAACTATTTTAAAATTTAAGATTATTATTATTATTTTTTTTTTATGCTAAAATTTTTTCCCAAGCTATTTTACTCTTGTTTCTCGTACTCTAATCTTTTATAACAAATATTTGATTGAAAAAATATTCAATCAAATTTTAGTTTTTGATTTAAAATTAGAATAATGAATTTGATTACTTTGAATTAATAAAACATATCAAGATTGTTGGTCAATCAGTTTTCACCTGTTTTTCTCGCTAAATCCCTCCTTTTAACCCAACAGAATAAAGCCACCTTCGCTTATTGATATTATAGCATTAAATACATGTGTATATATATAATTACATAGATAGGTAGATTATTTTCTGGATAACTTCATTTAAATTCGTCAATTTTTACTCTAGAACACACATTAAAAATATAAAAATATTATAACACTTTTGGATGAAACTGAGAAACAGTTTAATGACTCTTAGATTTAATCATGGAAAAAAAAAAGAATACTGAAAGCTATTTTGTAAATTAACGTAAACAACGACAAATTAAGCAATTACATCTTTGAATTTATTTTTAAAAATTCTATTTCTCGAGAAAACCACAGAAAACGAAGCAACAACAATCCAATAGAATTAACTTAGGAAGGAGGATGTGAAATTAGACAGAAAAACACTCTTAAAGTTCTTAAGAAAATAAAGAAAAACCAATAAATACAATTAATAAAGTTCATATAAAATTCTTAATTACGTAATGATTAATCATGTAATTTCAAACTGAATAATTACACCATACGGTTTCTGTATTTTAAATAAAATTAAGTATCATACTTTTATGTGTATATTAAAAGTAAATATAATTCTTAAAAGAATTTCAATTTTTTTTTTCCTTTTTAATATAAAAAAGAATTCATAACTTTAAATTGAAAAGAAATGCTATAAATTAACACACGATATTAAAAAAAAAAAAAAATGTTTATTAATAAGTAAATGAAATTATAAATACATACATACATAAATTTATTTATTTACTGACGTAGAAAGTTAAAAGGACAAACTGCTTTCCCGCTTTCTGCTTTTGAGTATACTTTTTGAAGATATGAACATTAAAGTTGGGTAGTATGTTCGTTATAAAATCGTTAACTGAATTTCATATAACTTTAATATAAGTAAAATTTTTACACTCATAATAATTCAACTAGTCAGAAAAATTAACTTTAGAAAAAAAGCAAAAATTCACACAATTTTAGAAAAGAAAACTAAATGAGAAATGGTATTAAGAATGTATTATTCAGATAAGTGAAGATACACATGACTTTAAATGTTAAATTAAAACATGATTTTTCTTATTGTATTCAGATTTCTTTTTCTTTCTTTTTCTTTCTTTTTTTTTTCCATAATGGACGTTTTGAAAAAATATAATTATTAATTTTTAAACTTTAAGCACCATCAGAAGAACAAAAATGTCAATAGAGAATTTTAAAACGAACATCTTATAATTTCTAAAAAGTTATTTACGTATAAAAAAATATGTTACTGTACAATAATACAATCAAAATGTAATATATATTTTTAAATATAATTAGAAATGTAATTACATTTAGAAATATATATTACGTTTTGATTCTTCAATTATAAAACAAGAAGTCGCCTCATTTCAGAGCTTCCTTCGCTGAGTTTGTTGATTACGAAATCATGTTCAATAGAGTTTAAAATGTCTCTCTCTCTGTACTCATCAAAATAAATGCCTCGAGAGGCATAAAGGCTCATCATTTTCATACAGGCTCTTAATCTAGTTTTTATAAGCTTTAATTTAGAAAAAACTCTTTCGCGGCTGACTTGTGTTAATGGAATAGTTAATAAATAATTATAGACTTTATAAAGTTCTGTGTATTGGCGGCTGTACATGTTAAAATCAACAATTATTCTAAACGCACACTTAATGCATGCATATGCATTGCATTGATTTCTTTCACTGCATTGTATGTAAGTAATATCGTCTTTATAAAAAACACCCCATTTATATATATATATATATTACTTTCCGAACATACATAAAAAAGGAAAGTTTGTAATTATAACGAAACTTTGACATTAAGTTTCGGTGTATCTATACGTTTTAAAGTTCCCCGAGAGTTTATTTTTGCTATATTTTTACGAAAATGTATGTAAGTGATAGCGTGTAAACACTTTGTTCGAGTGAGCTAAGTGCTGATAAGTATGTTATAGGTCACCGTAGCATGAATGAATAGATTTTGGTGAATCTGGCACTGTCATTTTTTCTTTTCTTTTTTTTCTTTAATAACAGGAAAAAAAAAAAAATTCTTTATCACTATGGCTATGGACTGAAATTATTAAAAGTGTGATAGAGTCTCCATGCCTCATTTTATTGAACTTTAAATTTATATACACGTTATAAGTTACCAGTTTTGATGAATCTAGCACCTGTAGATTTTTACAGGGACACAACGAAAAATTCTTTATTATTTTCATTATGACCTGCATGAACAAATATTTAGAGAATAATAGTGTTAAATTAAACAACGTACTATTTAGGGAATGATACTCAAACAACCTATTAAACTTTTATTTTTTGTTTATTTAACGACTTCTTTTGTTTTAATTTGTTTAAATAGTAGTTATAGTTAATTACTTAATGTTCGGAAAGTAAAATGGAGTCACTATAGGTTTTTTATCTCTTGCACTATAAACAATAAAAAAAAATGAAGAAAAGTTAGCATTGTTGGGAATTCCACAATGAAAGAGAGAAGTAAAAACTTTGCTTAAAATACAAAGTACATTCATATAATATTAGAGAATAATATATATTACCTTTTATTGGGATCCATTGTAGAAATCAACTCATTTAATTTTTTAAAAAAATCTTCCTTTAAATTAGCAAAAAAAAAAAAAAAAAAAGAAAAAAAAAATCGATTTAACAATACTAGTACGTGTAGTAAGAAAAGTAAGCGTACTCGAGTAAAAATGCTTCCTTTTGAAGGTGAGGTGAGGTAATTGCTTCAAAAGGTTACCCTGTCGAGCAGGATAATTAACGCCAAATTTTGTTTGACACTGGATACATATGTCGTTCTTTGTATATTGGTGACATTTCTTTTTCTTTCCCTGGTATCGTACAACAAGTAAATATAGTTGAAGCATATAATGCATCATAGCTTCGCCAATCGCCAAACTGGGTTTGGGTTCTGTTTGAAAGCGGGGCTCATCTATTAAAAGGTAAAAGAGGACATGTGGTGGACAAATGAAACATATGGAAATAAATACTTTCGATTTTGGAATCTGGGAGGGTTTATAGCATTTTCTGTGATGGCAGGGGGGGGGGATAATGAAAATGATTTCTTCTCAACGATTCGAAGATCCAGGAATCCTGATATTTTTTTTTTTTTTTTTCAGACATTTTAAGGCTAGGAAAAATATGTAAATATATTTCTTAATGTTTCATCAATTAAATGAACTTTTACCCCCAACTTTAATTTTTTGAAAAAATCATTTAACATATTTCTCTTAATCATTAAATGTATATTCTTCTATCCGTACCCATTAATATTTTTACTTAGAAATTTTTATATTTTTTTCCTAGCATACAGTAAAACATCGATTTTACTGATTCGAAACAAACGTTTTTCACTAATTAATAAAAAATTAGATGTAATTTTTCTGTTAAATTATTCCTTTTCATTATTTCATTCATTTGAAATGCATCATGTATGCATGTGAACTCTAGATAAAATATTTATTTCTTTATTTCAATACATTGTTGTCGCTATGACGTTAATTTCGAGAGTTGACCCAGAAAACTTGGCCTTTTATTATTAAGAAGATTATAAATCTTAATAGTTTTCTGATAATTTCTTAGGAGTTATTAAAATATGCTATGCTCTAAAGCAATTTGATTTGGAATGCAAGAAAATATTAATCAAAAGAAATCACATTATTAATCGTTGATTATGATTTTAGCCGTAACATCTCTTGTTGTTCAGAGCTGTTCTCCTTCATCTCCATTTAAAACTTCTTCGAGACTAAACTTAAATTCCAAGATTAATAAAAATGCATTACAAACATTACAAAACATTAGTGTGTGTTTATATGACTGTAGGCCGTAAAGGATACCAGTCCAAAAATGTACTTTTTCAGGAGAGCAACTTTATTATTATTATTTATTTTATTTATTTATTTATTTATTTTTTTTTTTTTCAACTTTATTTTTACAGCTTTTTTGCATGTTTCTTCGCAACTAGCAGGAATGACTTTATGATACTTTTACACAGTATTAGTAACATAATGTACTAAATGGAAATAGTGTTTTTAATAATACATTTTGTGTTAATTCCTTTCACAAAATAATGGTCATGGTGTCTTGTACCTCAGAGATATACATTTATTTAGCCTGGCCCGAGCCTTTCTGCGTGGGTGATTTTTAAGCCTGCACACTCAGTTATTGATGCATCACAAAGAGGTTTAAAATAAGTAAATATATACTACTAACAATAAATAAATAAATAATATTTAATTCAATAAATATAAACATTTCAGAAATAATAAGAATTAAAATAATAAAGTTAATAATAACTTTGATAAAATACAACAGATAAAGAATAAACAAGAACGAAAAACATACGAGTCTCTTAGATAATAAAACACATTCCAACTGCACGTACCCGTTACACTGTTTATAACCATTAACTTTTAATTTTTTTTTTTTTTAATTAAAAATCCAATTTAAATTGCACTTCGAGCAATTTTCATTTGCACCCTGAAAGATATCAGAATTTTTTGAGTGACTCTAACCGTATCATATTCTACAGTAAATATGTTTTTCTGCATTTAAAAAATATAATGGTAAATTAATTATGTTTCAAGTAATATAACGATATTAAGTAACCTTTAAAGAAAGTGATATTTTTAAATTATTTTGGAAGTTCACGTAATCAAACTAGTAGCGCTATTTAAACAAACAATTTGAGTTGTGGAGGGAAGGAGGGGAGGGACATATCGCAAAAACTGTTTTTATGGTTTTAAAGAGAAAACACAAAATAAATTTCTTTTGTGTAGCTCAGTATGTTATATAAAAACTCACATGACCGCTTCCGCTTGAACAGAAAAGGGAATTTTCGAGTTAATTGTTCGTCTGAAGTTGGTTTTTCAAGATGTGAATTTTAAGGAATGGGCTCTCCTTCGCGTAATAGATGCAAGCCCTGAATACATTAAAGAACCATTTACGCCAACAACAGCATTTTAATTATTTAAATGTGTGGCTGTCCATTTTAATATGATATATATATAAATTATAGAGTTTTTAGAGGAGCGCCAAACAACTTTGCTACAACGCCCTATGAAATTATTAGTAAAGCCGTCCTTTTCGCTTGGACTTTCGTGTAGGGGCGTAAGTCCCATAATAACACATAATTTGAAATTTTTTTAAAATAATTAATCAAAATTGTATAAATTTTTATAGTTAAATTAAAGATGTTTCATGGTGTTATGACATTGATATAGGGCTTAGCTTGTTGAAGTTATTATAAATTAATTCGCCCATACTACAATTTTCATGCGGGCATTTATACTGGTGCCATATTTTCATATCATAATAGAGAAGAGAGTTAAATATATCAGTAAAAAATAAAAATGAAGTTACTTGAACTTCGGTGTGCCAAACACCGTCCTTAAAATTGGTATAGCCCCTAAACTTGAACGTATTTGTAAGGGCAGGCGTTCTATGTCCTTCTCTTTCACATGATTCTGTATATTTGACCCTTAATCCCTTATTATAACACACACACACACACATACACAATATATATATATATATATATATATATATATATATATATATATGAATAGTAAAAATTATGAATATTTTTATAATTAAATTATGTGTGTTTTTCGTGCGCCCTTCCTAATGTAGTCATTAGAATGAATGTCAGTTCTTCTCACGAATTTTTGTGCTGGTCGTAGTTTGTGTTTCCCGTACTATGTAATATTATAGTTGAAAATTTATCAGAAATACTTTATAGAAAATTTTTAATAAAAATTTAGATTTAGAGCTATCTTGTACTGTCATCATCATCATATAGTAAGAAGGTTGGATATATAAATAATCAAAATTTTAAAACAATTGATTGCTTAATTAAGAGCGTTTTTAGGGCGCCCTTAACATTGCTTTCGCGCCCTTTTCATTTAATTTATTAGAATAAAATACCCTTATTTTCTCCAACCTGAGTACTGTACTAATCCATTCACACTTTTCGTTTTCAGTATCCATGCAATTAATTTTCCAGAAGCAATATAGTATCCCGTTTCCTCTATAATTCTTCCTCTCCTGCGCCTTATACTAATGACTCATGACTGGATGATATACAAATGTTATTCCTAATTCCTATGATTTTCATCAGTTTCATTTTTACAAGAGGTTAGTGCACAGACCGGTTAGTGAAAAGGGGAGTAGTATTTTTATGGACTACAGTATACGAGAATGAAAATTCTGAGAACAGTTTGGGGATCTAGATAACCCAGGGCACTTTCTTTTTCTTTTACTACACTTCCTCTTCACTTCCTGAAAAGAATGAAAAAGGAAAGGGCGCTCTATAGAGAAAATAGTTGAGGAAATTGTTTACGCGTATTTATCTCAATTTCATAGAAAACGAATGTTTTTCTTTTTTCGTGAAAAGGAGATAAAAACTGATCTTGTTCTACATTTTTAAAAACGCGTTCCTTTTTTGCGGAGGATAATTTATCAAAAAAATTTTTAAGTGACTGAGGGCGCCAAGAAAACCTCAGGCAGAGGGCGCAGGGGGACAAGTCCCCCTGTCCCCCCGGGCCAGCACGGGCCTGACATGGACAATCGGTATTCGTCTCCACAATTAGTATATTTAAAATTACTAGAACAAGATACAAATGTAGTTGGAACTTTGCAAAAGAACAGAAAACACATGCCAAAAGAGCTTGCTTCCTTCAAACTAAAAAAAGGAGAGGCCAAAATGTTATCATCCCACGGTTTGTTAGCACTAAGATGTAAAGATAAGGAAGATGTATACATGCTTAGCACAAAACATTCAAATAATGATTTAGTTGATAGAGGGAAGCGAAAAAAGAATGATGACAATTTTGACAAAATTATCAAACCATCATGTGTAATGGAATATAATACAGGTATGGGAGGCGTTGATAAACAGGACCAATTGCTAGTGTGCTTTCCTGTTATGAGAAAATGCATGAAAGGTTACAAAAAAAAAAATGGTGTTTTATCTAATAGACATGGCTATTTTCAATTCACATGTTCTATATAGTAAAGTCAATTGTGAAACCAAAACAAGCATTGTCCAATTTCGTTTAGAAATCGCTGAAGAATTATTGGCGCAAGTGGTCCTGCCAAATTATAATATTCGTGGGCGTCCTACAAGTAGCGATGTGCCACATCGTTTGCAAGTAAAAAATTGGGCACATTTTCTGGAGAATATACCGGCAACAGAATTAAAGAAACACCCTACAAAACGGTATTGCGTATGTTATAAACATAAAATAAGAAAAGAAACTACTTGGCAATCCAAACAATGCTAGGTACCTTTGCATTTACCGACATGAGTTGACGGTACAAAATTATTAGACTAAGTTGGTTCTTGTTCTATATAAATATTTCTATTTTGTTTAATTTATATATTTATTTATATTTTGTAACTAAAATGCTGTTTCAAAAATATATTTATATCACCAATATAAAATATATTGGTGCATATTCCAAATAAAATGTATTATTTTTACATATTAATCCATATAGTGACAAATTAAATCCAGAGCAGCCAACCGAATCTGGCAAATTGTTAGCACCGCCTCTTTTCCTACATCACTTAATTTTTAGAGTAATTCTCTTCAAATATATTTACGATGAATGAAGAAAACAAATACTCTAAAAATTAAGTGGTGCAGAAAAAGGGGCGATACTAACGATTTGCCGGATTAGGTTGGCAGCTCTGTAAATCCGTCCCATGGGCATAAAAATCTTCAAATAATTCAGTACTCAAAGGGTTAAATACAAGATCAAAACTCAAGATCAAGCTTCCGGACTGAAAGGAAGATGTTAGTTATGAGAATCAAGCTCTTATTGCTGATGATTTTGTTAAAGAGACTGCTGTTAGAGTAATTCCTTGGAAGGTGTACAGTTTGAAGTGGAAATATTATGAAGAGGAGCATTTTGAAATGTTTGTTGATGTCAATTGCCTCTACACCAGATCAAAGTACCTTTATAATAGAGAAGCATTAAAAATTGCTACAATAATCAAATTATATATGTATTTTTTCATTCCTAATAAACAAGGACTAAAAATAAAGTGTTATTGATTAATAATTTAGTTTCTACAATTTTTTAAAACTTAGAAAAATGCCTTCAAAGAAAAGGGTGTCTCCATTTGTCCCCAGAAAATGGGGATGTTTGGTCAGTATACTCTACACGGATGGTTCAAAGCTAAATAATAAAGTTGGTTGTGCTTTTCTCCATGTCAAAAATAATGAAGTATATAGTAATAATAAATTTAGGATCTCTGACTACTCTAGTGTTTACAATGCTGAGGAAAATTGCTATTAGTGAAGCCATTAAATATTCTAAAGTTTATCATCTAAATAATGTTAAAATAATCACTGATTCTAGATCCGTTTTCATGGCTTTGGATAGTTATGATGTTAAAAACAAAATCATACAAGATTCGAGATTCGATTGGTGCTGATGGTAAAATTATGAATTATATTGGATCAAAGTGCATATAGGCTATAGATGGAATGAAGAAGTCGATCTCCTGGCCAAGGAAGCTACTGACTTGAACAATATAGATATTAGTCTTCCCAAGAAGAAAAGTTACATTGAAAATCTATTCAATACTCAGAAAATCAAAGACTGGGAGGAGTGAGGAGTATGATAGAGGACATTACACTTTTCAGATATTTCCTAAGGTTGATATCAAGAGGAATTTTGGTAATTTTTATTTAAACCAAATTGTTACTAACCATGTTTTCATGGGTGTTTATCAGAATAGCTTCTTTAACAAAAGTTTTCTCTGCAGCTGTAATAATGGTATTCAGGATGTGGATCATCTTGTTTACAAGTGCTCTTTAGTTGATAATATTAGAGAGAAATTTTTTCCTAAAGATTACAAGAAAGTGAAGTTCTTAATCTTACTCTCCAATACTAAGACTAGAAATGGTCTTTTACAGATCATCAAATACTATTGTAATGAGATTTACGCAGGAATCTAATGTATCTTGTTTTGAAATGTATTTTTCAGTTCTTTTTATTTATTTTATTTTATTTTTAAATATAAATTTTTATTATTTATTTATTTTTTCTCTTACATGTTGTAAGTTTTATTTTTGGTGCTTTACTTTTTCTTTTTTGTATATATATTGCTTGAATAAAATTGTTTAGAGACTTGTGCAAAAATTGTTAAATGTGTTTTTAAGGTTTTGTTTGTGTTTCACAGTAAAGGTTCTTAGTTTATTGTATTGGTCTTGATGTTTTTTGTTCCTGACCCAGTTGGCTTTATTATCTCTTCTTTGTTTTTTTTAATATTTGTTTTGTTTTTTCTTCTGTCGGGAGTATTGCTTTTTCTTCTGTCAGTGGGTTGTGGCGTGGTGCCGCTCGCTGCAGTGCCGCCTGGGCTTTGCTGGTGGTGGGGCTTTTGCGTCACACTTACAAGGTTTGGGTTTTACACTTTCTGTGTGGTCTCTTGGATCTTTTGCTCCGGCGGTATTGTTGTAGCGTCTGGAGTGTCGGGGCCTGCAGGGCTTCTGCTGTCATTGTGACAAGACAATAAGTTTCTCGTGTACCATCGGGCAGGTCGAGGTATAACTTCCTTACCAACTTCATCTGTTTTTCTAAATACTAGCAAACCTGTGCATTTTCTTTGGCCATTTTGTTTACCCATGCAAAGTTTATTTTTTTCTTATTTATTTTTTTAACTCATAAATCTTGTATAAACTTCCTCACCCAATTTAAAGCTTAATTCATCAGAAGTTAAAATACACAGGTCGATGATAATTTTTTTCTTCTTCAAGGTGATATGTTTTTCTGATGTATTTTTGAATGGTGATTAAAAAAAAAAAAAACCTATTCATAAATTTCCATCACGCACAGTTTTGACAAAAAATGGGATTGTATGTGCCTAAAACTCTACTTTTGCAACTCCCATCTACAGTAATTTTTGGGAGATAAGCCGCGGCTTATATGTGTTTAAAAGTTTAAAATCGGCAACTGCGGCCTATCTGTTGGAGAGAAAAAAATATGGAAATTTTTTTCCTTGCAAAAATATTTTTAGAAGCGATCTTTATCAAACAAAAGTATATCTCAAAATCAGAAAGAACAACTTATGCTATTTTATTTGTTTATTTATTATTATTATTTTCTGTTCTTTTAGTTTCAACCAGAACTCTTGATATTATTGCACAAAATCAAGCAAACAAGTTCAGTGATCGATTTTCATGGCTATTTTGATAGAGTCCGTAACATTAATTCATCAGCTAATATTTTATTTTGTTAAAATAATTTTTTTTAATACACATCCAGAAAGCAAAAATTTTTAATCTTATTAATTTCAAAAGTACAGAATGTGTAAAACCAAACGATTTTCTATTAAAACTATATCAAGTGATTTCTATTAAAACTTTTCTTATCTAATTAATCTTTAAACTTATTTGAACAATTTGTTTTGTGAAATTTTCTAGTTTATAATTTTAACTTTTACATATAAATTTTTTAGAAGAGGTAAAAAACAACAAGCATCTCAAATAATTCTGAAAATCATTCATAATGATGAATTAAAACATTAAAAATGGGGGAGGGGATCAGCTGAAAATGTAGTTGGGATGTTATATAAAGCTTATTTTTGACAAGTTTATCTAATATTTTAACTTAATTCATCTAATTAAAAATAGTTGAAAATAATAATAAGAAAAAAACGTTGTTGTGAAAAATTAATGCAATCGAAAATGTCTGTTTTTTTTTCAACTTTGTACTGTATAAGATTTTATCATTTCATTATTAATGCATTAATATTAATAAAGGAAAAGAAAAATTAAATGCTCAAAAAAAAAAATACATCGATATTTACAATATCGATGTATGTGCAAAGAATTGTTTATGTAGTAGATTAATCATGGTATAGGCCGCGGCTTATTTGATGAAAGTTAATTTAATTTTGCCGATTTTTCGTTGGTGCGGCCTATACAGTGATGTGGCTTATCTCCCGAAAATTACGGTAAGTTATTTCCTGGAAAATCTGGGTGATATGTGTGTAGAACAAGAAGAGTTATTTCGTCAAGACACCAACAAAATATAGAGAAGGTATCAAGGACAATGGGGTGTTAACATTTTAGCAGATTATTGTTGGATGCTGCATAGAGAATCCCCCCTTCCCTTTTACAAAGCCTTCAAGCCATGCACAAGGTAAAATGCTCTAGAAGGAGCTTCAATGTAAAGAAACGCATATCTTCATCCTTCCTTTGTGAAAATTCCTTACGTGATAGGAAAAAAAAAACAATTTCTGAATTCAGCCCATCAAAACACATTAGAAAACCCAATGCAGTGAAAAAAATTTTAAAAATAAGATTTCACTGGCGTGTGTTATTATTAGAGCCAAGTTAACTGATGCATTTATAAGTATGATTCAGCAAAAGGCTTAATGTTCAGTAGTAAAATATCTAATTTTTCCATCACATTTCTCAGGAAACTTGTGTTAAGTTTGAATTAGTTGACAGCTTTTTGCCTTGCTCTTCTTATTTCAGTATCTTCAGAAGTCTCATTTAAATGCAAAGCTCAGTTTTGACCATTTCTGATAACATTCTGAAATTCCATATGGTACCAGTGGTAGATCTAGGGGGGGGGGGGGGGGGGCAAAAGTACTGACATTCACAATTGAATATTACAATTGTAAACATTTCTTGAAATTTTATTTTTCCGACTGAGTGAAGATAAAATTTGAATAAATATGATTTTCTTCCAATCAGTTGATTGTGTGATTTTATTTAAAATTGTAAACATTTCATTAATCTGGAATAATATCTTTAAAAAACCTTCCCCCCCCCCCCCCTCTCTCTCTCTTTAAAAAAAAAAAAAAAAGTTCTGGATTCGCTATTGTACGGTACAATCAAGAAATTTCTCAATTGTTGATGTAACAATGTTACATGTTCAGTAAAATGATGCAAAACTTTTCGAATACTGTCTTGTTTTATTTTATCTATTTATTTATTAATTTTGACTTGATAAAATTATTAAATCACTTTCATTGTCACTTTACATTTTGGGTTTATTTGATTTTCGAATATGATTGAATTTGATTTGAACTAAGAAACGGGGCGGGATCCCTCTGCAGAGGATCAAATCTGCGATGGTATATTCCTGGACCACCCTTATGGATGAATCCGACACTATTGGCTATCACTTAGTGCATAGCTCTGTGCAACATAAAATTCACTTAACCTCAACTCGGATCTTAACTATATAGTTAAAGCATTTTGAAAATGTTATTGCATAAAAAATTTGGCATTAATTAAAATTGTAACCTATCGATTTTGAATATTGTTTTGATTCAAATTATTTTATTTCTGTATTCTTCTACTAACTTTTTCATATAAATTTGTTTAAACTTTACTAATATTTCTCATTTTTCTGGACATCATAATTCAATTTTATTCATTTAGTCCGTTATCTTTTTAAATTTGATTCCATTCAATTTTTGAGCGATCATTACATGACCTTGCCGTGGATCCCAGACCATCACCAATCGCCCTTTGGGTAGCTCTGTGTGACATAAACCCCACTCAACTTATCTACATTGAGTAGCTTTCGATTACACAAGCCTAACATGGCACTCGCTGAAATTTTTCTAGCAGATGTCATTCTCCATCCTACAATTAACACAGACTTTGTCTTTGGTACCGCAACCACAAGGTTATATATATATATATATATAACCTAGGTAGATAGATAAGATTCTTTGTAAAATTAAAATATGGTGTAATATGACATTTTTTAATAAATCTGGTAAAATTAAATTTTTTTCTTTGCCACACTTACTTTCAGCATCAAAAATAACCCTGCAAAAGTGGTCAATTCTGGATTCTGATCTTGATACACACACTGATCGAATTTCAATAAGTTGAATTTTTTTCTTAATGTATCAGTTGCTCAGAGAAATGCAAAAATTTACAAAGAGTTTTTTCTTGAATCAATTTTTTTGTAATTAATCTTTACTTTTTTATCCTTAAGTTTTGAATCACAAAAAAGATAAAATTAATTTTGTGTAATTTGATACTGCTATTAATGTTGATCATTACAAAGAGAAAAAAGAAATTATTGTCAAAAAGAAATTATTATTTTCTTGAATTTTTGTTTCAAAATTACTATTATTATTTTTTGAAGGGTTTCCTTTACTTTTAACTTTAACAGCTTTTAAATCAGACCTGATTTTCCAGCAGTGATAATGTCAATAATAAACTGATTTAACATACTCCTTGGCAAATAATTAATTTCCGAATATAATAAATGAATTTTTGTTAACTTGCTTTGAAAACATTAAGGTAATTAACTAAACATCAATACTTTTCAATATAAAGCAGGGTTGCTGCACATATCAGGAGAAAAAATTCCCCCGAGTTTTCCCTGTCTCTTTTAGAAGTAAATTAGATGACACGCAATCATGCAGCATTAAAATCTAACATGTTTACAAGTCAATTGAACATAGTTAGGGTATATTACTTTTATTAACTTACTATAGTTCGGGAAAAACCCTAATTGATTCATTATAAAGCACTAAAATGAAAAAAAATATTTGATTATGAAAAAATTTTCCAATGTTTTTCCAAAAAAATTCAAATTCCCTGAATTTTCCCCGTGTTAGCAATAAAATTTTGAAATTCCCTGAGTTTTCCAGGTACCGTAGCAACCCTGCAAAGTTTTCTTTACTTTAGAGCATTTCCAGTTGTATCAATGCTCTTAAGATTTTTTTTTCTTCAAAATTTCAAGAGTAGTGTTACAATTGAAGATACTCTAGGTTTGTAGCGAAAGTGCTCTTAAGTAAAGAAAATATAAATGTATTGAAATTTAGTTAATTTAATGTTCTTAATGATAAAAAATCGTTTTTATCTTTAGATTTTTGAAAAATCTTTAATATAAAGAGAATTTTTTAAAGCTCTCATGTTTTTCACAATATATCAGGGTGCCTACTAAGTGTTCGATAGTTAATTTGGTGACTTTTTTGGGACTTCCTTTTAAAATTTTCTGATCAGTGATGTTGTGGATGTGCTATAGCCTCTAAAATATGCAGTGGAAATAATCTGGTGTGTCACTCACATCACTTTTTCTTACCCTGTATTTAAATACTATAAAAGGGGACTGCATATTAAGACATAAAATCAATAAGGTAAGGTAATAAAGCTTAATCTACTCAGAAAATAATCTAAAATAGGTTTAGGAATTTTTTATTATATATATAATTCTGTGTGAGGGAGACTACTGACCCCCCCCCCCCCATCCCCCGCCTTAATGACTTGTTCAATTATAGTGCCAATATTTATTTTTAAAAAAAATTAAGCTGTTATTTTGCCTTCAAACTTGCAAATCGTGATCAAAATTTTCAAGGGACAACTTTATGCAAGTTTCAAAATACAAAATATAAATTTTTTTGCAGTTATTTGTTCTTAAGTTACACTTACAACAGATATACTACATACAAGAAAACCACTAACAAATTTAACTTTCATATTCAGGGCACTTGAAAACATATTATAGAAAAAGAAAAAAAAAAGGGGGGGGGGGTGAAATCTGAACTTCAAAAACTACTTTGTTTACAGTATGGATGTGAGAAATTAATTTTCTTGCCTGAGCAGTATTCGTCGACATAGTAAAATGTAGTTAAGTACTTTCATCAATTGCATTCGATAAAAATGAAAATTCAACTTAAATTTGTGTAGCTCTGTATATAACTATAAACAGTGAAAACTTAACTATGACAGTGTGTACTTAAATTTAGTCCTACATGAAAAACATATAACACAAAATAAAATACACCCCAAGAAATTTTCATGTATACCCCCAATATATCTAAACACTTTAAGTAGTCTTGTAAATGAATGATTTCCTTACGACAACCTATACAATTATTATTATTATTTTAATATGCATAAAAGCAATGTTCATTCCATTTTTTTTAGGGCTTATAGATGTTATACTGTACTTGTCAGAAATTTTGCCCAGACGTAATGTATTTGAATTCTATTGGATGGCACTGTACATGAACTATTTGCTTGATCTCAACAAAAAGTTTAGTGTTGTATCTCTATATCATACAGATTTAGAATGCACAGTTTGGAATTCCTGCAGCTATTTGTTCTTGAGATATGCTGATAATAGACATACAGACACACACACAGACCAACTACTAAAAACATGATTTTTGAATTTGGTAACCTCAAAACGTGTAAATATAACAAAAACTCAATTTTGAAAATTTAACCCCAAAACAATTCTTTCTCTTTCATATATATGGGTAAGTAAAAAATCTGGTGTGAAACTACCACACAACTTCCATTACCTACTATTACATATATTATATGCATTTTTTGGAGTTAATATGATCGGAAGACATAAAATTGACCTAAAGAAGTAGAAACCTAAAAATTTCCAGTAACAGAAACTCAATACATGTGCAAAGACATATAAAACAAAGTTTATAAATTATCTCTAAAAAAAAAAAAGAGTTAAATTAAACATGTGCGATTTGTTATTTATTTTAAAAACACGTAAAATTAAATTTTATTTAAAAGATTTTTAAAATATTTTCCGAAGTTTTTCGCTTTGATATAATAAAGCATCATCATGGATTTTTATTATTTGTTTCCAATGAGCAGTTTTTAAATATTTTTCCTTTCACAGTCAACAGTGTCTTTTAATAACATGAATAGCAGCTAAGTCAATTTGAAGTCCAGTGAAGGTTGGATCAAGGAGGTAAGAAAAGTAAGAGAAGCTGGAACTATTGAAAAATCACACAAGGCTATTGTAGGAGAAAAACATTAATGAACTAGCAGAAATAAACTATTAGCTATTTTATAATATTGTGCCAAATTATTGGCAAAATTGTAACATCTTTAGAATATATTGTATTTTTGCATTTAATTATATTAATAGCTTTGGAGATGTAAAGTTCTTGGATAGTAGGTGATGCTATAATTTTGGCGTTATTCCATATAGGGTTAGGGTTAGCATAAATGAAGTCGACCAGAATAGAACTATTTCCTTCTTTGATATTACGTATATGTTCTTGTATTCTTTTGTTTAAAGTCCTCTTAGTTTGTCCAATATAATAGAAAAGTTCTTTGTTGTTTTCAATGGGAATTTGATAGACACCTCCAGTGGGTCTATTTAAGTTGCGGTCATGAAGTGTTAAATGTCATTTCATGACCACGACTTAAATGGACCCACTGGAGCTGTTTATCAAATTCCCATCAATTACTGACCAGAAAACAATAATTACATACAAAAGGATATTTAAAAAGGAGTTAATATGGTGAGTTTGAAAAATATCCGTACAGCCATTTTTAAAGGAACGCACTTGCGAGACCTGAAATTGAACTATTTATACAAGATGTCTATCAGTTTTCCTACACTAACCAACTATATCATTTGAAAGGACATCTAATTGAGTGTTTATATAGAAAATTTGAAAAAAATCGTTAGAGCTGTTTTTGAGATACAGACTTACGCTCCGGTCCCACTTCCGGTTTTCCAATTTTCATCAAAATTTGGAAAATTCATCTGTATACCAGACCTGTGTCAATTCTGAAGTTTCGTAGTTAGTTCTATCTTTATTAGTTTCAGAAATATGATAGCCAGAAGATTCCCCACATACATACACACACTGACCAATTGCCAAAAACTACTTTTTTGGATTCAGAAAACCTTAAAACATGTAAATCAGGTGAAAACTCTATATCGAATTTTTGGACCAAATATCATACATCCATTACCTACGATAGAAAGGTAATGGAAGTAAAAAAAAAATAGAGGGGAGGGAATGCAAATAAATTGTTAAACATCCCAGGAAGTCTTAATTCTATTCATACAAGTTTTTAGAGATTTTGCAAAGAAAAGCAATTTTTGTGCTTAATGTGCAGTTTTTTTAAAGGGAGGAGGGGTAGACACACTATATATATATATAGTAATTTTTCATATTAAAAAAAAAAAAGCACTACAGTAATTGAGTTCTATGTAAAGTTAAACCTTAGAAAATTCTCTATCCCTTATAGAACTTGACAATTTTGTGATTGAAAATAATATAAGTTAAAAAATGTTAATTTTTCAAAATTTAAAAATTAATGAAATGAAATAAAATTTTTCTGAAAGTGTATTATCATTTAAGTCAAGAAGGATGATTCCTGAAATCTGAAACAGTCTAGTTGAAAATTTGAAATTTTTTGGTTGATTTGGCATAGAATGTTGTTGTTGAGTTATACTGATGACAGACTAATTGCTAAAAACCTGATTTTCAGATTCAAAGACCTCAAAATGTATAAATATATCAAAATCTTAATTTTAAACCAATACAATACACATTCTTTTAGTGGAAGGGAGTGATAAATTGACATAAATGCTGATAATGAAGACACAAAAAGCAGAAAAAAAACTACAAAATTTACCTCTCTCCAGACTTGCCAACCAATTTTAATAAAAAAAGGAAAGATTTTTGTTGAAAAACCAGAAGATTTCATAAAAAAAAGGGAAGATTTTTTTTTTTTTTCTCTTTGACGTATTAAACAATACAATTTTAATATTTAGAAGCAATCTATAAAAATGTTTTACTATAGATTGATTATACTAAATGTATAAAAGTTTTAAATGAAGTTATTCCTCTTCAACATATAAATATCTACAAAACAGAATCTGTAAGAAATTTATTTAACAATAGACAAAAAAACTTAGTTAAGTTAAAGTATAACTAATTTTTAAAATAAATATAGAATATGATTTTTGTGTATGTTGTACATTTATCATACATATAAAAAAAAAAAAAAGTAGCAGTAGCTAATTATCAGTTTCAAACATGCATAAAACTAACTGAGTACTAATTTTCTTAAATTGATTTGGGAAAAATTTTCCTACCTGAAAAAATTATTATTTTTCCCCCATGTTTACACATTTGGTATAAATATGACATACAAATATTTAATTTAATTTAATTGAGGAAAAATAAACAGATTCATTAAATTCAGCAATAAAGATCTAAAAATAATTACATGTTAGAAATATTGAGCACTTCCATTGCTTTGTTTCTAGAATTGATCATTGATCACAATCTGGGGAAAGGGGGGGGGGATACAAAAATAATTACAGAATAAGAAATATTAAACTCTTTCAACTCTACTTCTAGAATCTAATGTAAGAACTTTTAAATTAATATTATCATTTATGTTGCAGATTGATAAAGATTAGGAAACAAAAGACTTCTGCAGAACATTTGATTGCTGATCACTAGTTGGAGATAAATAAAAGGGAGGGGGGCAAAAAATAATTACATCAGCAAGAAATATTTAACAATTCTATTTCTTTAAATGTTCTAGAATCCCATAAAGCAAGTTTGAAATGAATATTGACATTTATGTTATGGATGGAGAAAGATTGGGAATCAGGAGTTTTCATAGAACATTTGGGTTTATTTTTAAAACGAACGATATCCGTGACTTTTTAAAAAACGGAAGATTTCATCATCAGTCCGGAAGATACGTTAAAAAACTGGAAAAGTTGGCAAGTATGTCTGTCTATTTATATAATAATAATTTTTATTTCATTAAAACAACACTATTGTGAAAGCAATCCCGCCCAGAAAAACCTTAGGTTTGTTTTTTAGGGAGCTAAAAAATGGAATGATATTGGAATTCTCTGCGGCTATTAACCTTTTAAGCGTTAAGCCTGTCTTTCCATCATGCATAGCCGGGCTAAAAGGCTGATGTGACTAAACTTTTAAATATATGTTGCTTTTTTCAAGAAAATAAGATTAATAAATATTTGTAGTGCATAGCATTAATTTTATAAAGCATTAAATTGATATACTGAAAAATGGTTATTGCTGAAAAGGTAAAGGGTATTGTGGGTTAAGCATATGAAAACTGCACCTTATGCCTTCTATTTATTGTTCTCTATCTGAAACATCTTTTATACACAATTTTATACTTCTACCCTCAACGATTAGGGAGTAATGGCGTGGCAACCTAAAACGTCAATTTTTTTTTTTTTTTTTTTAACTATTCAAGATATCTTATTGAGGTTGAAACTATTTATAAATGTTTATGAAGTACGTAATATATATATATTTTTTTTTTTTCAGAATTTTCACTCTATTTTAAACAGTAGAAAATGATAAGTATATTTTTGGGCAATTTTTTATACTATCCACTAAAGTGACACCTACAAAACATATACAGTTTATTAGTTAGCTATTACATATAAAAATTACAGAAGTGTCAAATTGCAGGAACGTAGTGAAAAAAATAATAATCACTTAATAATAATAATACAGGGGTTTAAGAGTTTCACTCTCAAAAGACTCACACCAGCACTCGTTATCAATAATTTCTATTATGGTCAATCGCAATAAATTAAACCACAAATATGATATAAATTATTGATAAAAACACGCTGGTGTAAGTTTTCTGTCCTGAGATAGAAACTCTTGCACTCCTGTAATAATACCAATGATATAATATTTATTTTTTAAAACTATTAATATTAGAAAATAAACAATGCAAGCAAATATAAAAATGCTCTACTTACATTTGTTATTAAAAAATACCAATTGGCAATAAAAAAATATTCTATTTAAATGTTATCAGGGATCTTACATCTCACCTTTTTTTCAAAACACTTTTAGGGATGAGAAATTTCCCTAATTTTTGCTACCTTTATTTTTATACACTAGTCTCTATCCTGTTTAATCATGACATATTACTATGAAAATACTGATATAAAGATTTCTGTATGAAAATAGCATAGATGCCAACATTTTAGTTTATTCCGGGGTATTTTTAGCCCGGCCTTTATTTATAGAAATTTTTTTATCAAATATATAACTTCAATAAAATCAGGAAATTTTATCCTTAAAAAATAAGTGGTATGGAAAAAAGGAGGGGGCTAAAAAATACTCTGGAATAAATTAAATTTTGCCATCTATGCTATTTTCTTATAGAAATTTTTATATCAGTTTTTTTGTAGTGTTATGATGTGATTAAACAGGATAGAGACTATTATATAAAAATAAAGGTAGCAAACATTACAAAAATTTCTCATCCCTAAAAGTGTCTTGAAAAAGGGGCGAGAAGTAAGATCCCTAATAATAATTAAATAGAATATTTTTTTTTTTATTGCTAATTGTCATGTTTTAATAACAAATGTTAATAGAGCATTTTTATATTTGCTTGCATTGTTTATTTATTAAGTAGTTTTTAAAAATAAATTTTATATCATTGGTATTATTATTAAGTGAGTATTATTTTTTTCACTACGTTCCCGCAATTTGACACTTCTATAATTTTTATATATAATAGCTAACTAATAAACAAATAAACTATTTTTTTTTAGGTGTCACTTTGGTGGATAGTATAAAAAATTGCCTATCAAAAATATATTTTCTACAGTTTAAAATCGAGTGAAAATTCTGAAAAAAAAAAATATATATCATGTACTTCATAAACATGGTAAGATATCTTGAATAGTTTAAAAAAATAATTAAATTTAACGTTTTAGGTCCCCCTCCCCCCCTATTACTCCCTGATCGTTGAGGGTAGAAATCTAAAATTATGTGCAAAAGATATTTCAGATAAAGAACAATAAATAGCAGGACAGAACTCTTGATTCGATGCTGGTGCAGTTTTCATATGCTTAATCCGCAATAACCTTTCTGGGAACTCCATGCCTCACTCACATACCTGCCAACATTGAAGAATCAAAATAACAGAGATTTTATAAGCAGTATTTTCAAGCCTAGAAAACATTGATGTATTTTCGACATGTGACAGTATTTTAATAGTTTAATCCATGGCTTAAATTATCAAAAATTTATATGGGTAACTTAAATTTAATTATTAAATAAAAATTAAGTAATTATCAATTAAAAATAGTAATACATATAGAGATTCGTGAGAATTTTTTTCCGCAAAAGCAAAATCTTGCTTAAAAAAATGAAGGTTTGTTGAAGTTTTGAATAAATTACAGGTATAATTTTTAAAATCTTCAGAATAATGGAGAAATGTTTGAGAATAACGGAGAGTGAAAGACAGTCCCAAAATAACGGAGTCTCCGTTGAAATAATGGAGAGTTGGCTGGTATGCACTTAATTGAGATGCATCATTAACTTTACACAAAGTTCCTACATAATCAGCAATTCCAATATCCTTTCTTAGCTGCGTTGTTTTTTTCTGCAAAATTATGTAACTATAATGTAAATAGGGTCGCCACTAGTCACGGAATCATGGAAAATGTCTGAATTTAAGTGAATCTGGAATAGTCAGGGAATTTCATGTAAAGTCAGGGAATTCTGCCAAATGTTGTGAAAATATGCTTTTTTAAAGCTTGTTATTGTAAATTGCTAAATGTGTGCTAATTTTGTGAATTTTTGCAAGAAATAAACATTGTAAATCTGGGAAAAGTCAGGGAAAATAGTGAAAAGTAGTCATGGAAAAGTCAGGGAATTTGGAAAAGTTCTAATGTTAGCCACACTGTGTAAAGTTTGTAATTAATATTTTTCTGCTTATAATTAACATTGTTATCATTTAATACTTCTGCATAAGTGATGCATCCCACTGTAAAAAACTTTAACCACTTCACCAGCCACTGTAGTGTGCGGAAGGATACGTTTCCCCCGAGTTATCTCAGGATGGCCGGTGAAGTGGTTAAATTATAGCTTTGTAATGCTGCCAAAAAAGAACACATTTAACAAAGGAGTCATTAATCACTAAGAATTTATTAGAAAGTTATGCGTAAAATCAATAGCACATCTTTATTAATTAAGATATGAAGTTCTCAGAAATTTATAGTGACAAAGAATTCCAATATCATTCCTTTTCCTAGCTGCCTAATATATATAGCTAAATAGTTGCTGGGCAGAATAGCTTATATAATAGTTATTTTTATTTATTAATTTAATAAGATATATCTTTTCACAGATTATGTACGTGTTCTTATGAATACAATATAAGACCCAGTATCTGGAACCCACACGACCGGAAATATTCCGGATTTCAGAATTTTTTAGATTTTGGATCTTTTTCCAATATTAATTTCCCTGAATTATAAAACATGACTCAATAACTGATATACAATAATTTACATCCAGATGTAACTACATATAAATTTTTATTAAGTTCTGTGCCTCAGATCTTCAGCTAGAACAGCCACAAAATACAACTCATATTCAAAATATTAGAATAATTGAGAAAAAGTAATAAGAAAGAAATTATATTCCATTTATTTATTTTTGATACTAAGTAAATGGAATTAAATTTCTTATAAATTAAACTTGGAATGTTCAAATAAGATTTTAACACTTACAAAATATATAATACAATAAATTAGGTATACAATAGCTTTCTGAAACACATCAAAATATTAGAATATTTTATTTTACGCAAAAATATTACCTTATGAATATAAAGTAAATGGTAGTTAATAATTTGTAGCATCCCCTTTAGCTTTAATAACAGTGTACAATCGATCTTGCATACTATATGCAAGGTGTTTACAAACATTTCTATCAATATTAGCCCAAATAAACTTACCACTCAAAAAACTAAATAATACTAACTAAATAATAGATATAGATATAGACCTGCCCAAATAGACTACATGGCACTCAGTTTCACTTGAAGGAGGATTTTCTTGGAGTTTTTTCTTCATTATACCCCATAAGTTTTCGATGGGATTAATGTCTGGTAAGTTTGGTGGCCAAGGAAGTACCTTAATGTTGCGTTGGCAGAACCAATTCTTAGTTGACACTGAGGTATGTGGTGACGCTAAATCTTGTTGAAAGATGAAATCATCTTCAAATAAATCTTCTGATGACAGAATCATGTAATATTCCAAAATTTCTTGACATATCTGAGAGTTAACCTTTTTGTAGACTATGCATAAATTTCCAGGTCCTTCTGCACTCATGCAACCCCTAACCATGACACTAGCAGCAAATTTTACCAAACGTTTAAAGCATTCTTTATCAAATACTTCTTGCTTCATTCTCCAAACTTGAATACCTTGATTACCATATGAAACACAAAACATACTTTCATCACTAAATAAATTTTTTTTTCCAATCTTCTCTCCATAAACGTCTTGATTTACACCAATTCAATCATACGCTTTTGTTTTGCAGTCATAAGAGGTTTTATTTTCGGTACACGAGATTCAAACTTAAATTTATGGAGATGTCTTAATGTTGTCGATGTAGAAACTTCAATTTTTCTTCTTTCCATTTTCGGTGCAAGAATCGCACACTTTTAAAATGGTTTTTCTTAACTATACACTTCAGTTTCCTGTCATCTCTAGCAGATGTTTTAGTTTTTCGGCCGACATTTTGGCGATTATTTTGAAATTAAAAATTTTTTTAACATTGTATTAGTATTTTACTAACGCTTGATTGCAAACAATGTAAATAATTCGCTATATAACATTGACTTTTACCATGTCGATACAAATCAACCATACGAAGTTTAACAGATTCAAGAAAATCACTCACACGACCTAGTTTAAGACGAAAAAGCAAACAAACTGCAAAAAGAATACCAATTTAAAATAAAATCGTCTGAATTTTATCAATGATGCTACCAGTTATGAATTGGTGATAATTAAAGGAGAATTAATGTGAAATATTCTAATATTTTGAACCACTTCAATAAATATTCTAATATTTTGACTTTTCAAAATAATTTTTTTTTCAATTAATCTTTTCAAAAATGATATTAATTTTAAGATAATAAATAAGTTTAATCAACAATAAGTTCTTAATAAAATATCGTTTGCATATTTGCATTAAATTACCAAACGATCTATTAGCCTTTTTTAGTTCATGTCACTTGCCGACTAGTTTCGCATGGGGCGCCCCAGCTTGGTCTCCAGCGACATGGTGCTTGAAGTTCGTAGAAACTGACGCTTTACGCCTCCTTCTTCTCTTTTAAAGACTCGGCGCCATTGCCGGTCGAGTAGAGCCCCATCGTTGCCATTGCAATTATTAAAATTTGACAAAATTTCTACAGATTTTCTAATGGTGGTATAATTGTGGTTATGATAACTGGCTAATTTTCTCACTTGTTTGAATTTAATATTGATATTGTCGTCCTTGTTTACTTGTGTTAAAGCAGTAGTTATTTTTCCTGTGGATATATCTGTACTGATAAGTATAAAGGGTTTAAGTCCAAAAATGTCGATTTTGAGTTAAGTACATAGTCAGACTCAGAAAAAAATTCTCCATCGATTGGTATAAAGGATTTAAATCCATGTCATTTAGTCATTGAGAAAATCCATTGGCAAAAAAAAGATTAAAGTCAGAAATTTAGCATTAATCTTTGGTATAAAATATTTCATTCAATTTTTTCCCTTTATTAAATAAAGATTGACAATCAGTTAGTTTAACTTTATTTTTCGTCTCCTGAAAAATCAAGAATATGGACTTAAATCCTTTATACTTATCAGTACAGATATCATGAGTGTGTTCCTTAATGTGCATTTTAATTTTCCTATGTAGCATATCTCACTGCCTTGGCTGTTATTACATCGGATTTTGTATATGCGAGCGGTTTAAAAGAGAAGAAGGAGTAAAGCATCAGTTTCAAGGTTGTATGTTTTAAATGTTTAAATAGATGTTTACTTCATGGTTTAATTTTTTATAAAGTATTACCAAACGATATTTTCAATTTGTAAAAAAATGTAATTATTCTAATATTTTGAATATGAGCTGGTCACACAAACAGACAGGTGTTTTCTAAAAATACTCAAATCAAATACCAAAACTCTTAAAATGAGCAAATAAATCAAACATTATGAATCTAATACTTATTTCTATCGTATATAACAGAAAGTAAAAAATAACTATAATATAAACGTACATTACTACTGATGCCGCTTGACATCAGCATTGTGGATGCCCCATTACTGAAATGTAAATGATAACTTGATCATAACAGCAAAATGCTTAAAGATTTTTCTTTTAAAATATTTTTTAAAATCACAAAAAAAAAAAAAAAAAAAAAAAAAAAAATTAAATGATTTTTGGATTTTGGAATTCCAGATAATGGGTATTATAATACATACATTTGTGTAATATGTAATGTCTAGGGGTTAATCCAGGGGCCCTTTTGCTGCCTTTTACAAAATTCAAATCTATAAAATGGGCCTTTTATAAAATTCATATTCAAATATCTGTACTGATAAGTATAAAGGATTTAAGTCCATATTCTTGATTTTTCAGGAGATGAAAAATAAAGTTAAACTAATTAAAAACAAATCACAAGAATCGATTAGGAAAAAGGGATTTCGTTGACACCATTCAGTGATTGTCAACCTTCATTTAATAACGGGAAAATATTGAATTAAATATTTTATAACATACATGAATGGTAAATTTCTGACTTGAACCTTTTTCTACCAATGGATTTTCTTAACACCTTAAATGACATAGACTAAATCTTTTATACCAATCGATTGAGAATTTTTTTCCGAGTCTGACTATGTATTTAACTCAAAATCGACATTTTTGGACTTAACCCGTTAGTAGTCGCTATAGACAGCGCCACCTATTAAAAATTGCACACTTTTTATTTAACTGTCACCAATAATTTTAAGAAGTGATGTGACCGACGTTTCTTCGATTTTATTTGCGTTTTATGTATATCAAATGCTACTTCTAAAAATTTTTGGTGGCTATTGAATAAAAAAATCTGACAACACTAAAAGATGGGCGGGAAATCGACCAACTAGCGACTACTAACGGGTTAAATCCTTTACACTTATCAGTATAGATATATCATAGTATTTTTTATACAAATTATCCTTTAATGAAATTTTTTCCTGTTTTCAATATTATTTCAAATAAACTTCCTGTTGATTTGATGAAACATTAGTAACAACTAAACATTATATAGAGTGATTGCTAAAAATGGGAGATTTTATACAATAATGCTGTTTTCACAAAAATAGAAAAAATATTTTATGTTTCACAAAAAAGGCTCCAAAAATTTTAACTTTGATCATCGTGCTATATGTGTATGTAATATGAATATGAGTATATATTGTTTATTTGGTGTATCAAAATCATATGAATTATTTCATTCATTCTACTTAAATTCATTTATGTCACTTGCAGTTCTTATCTTATTAATAAAAGCAGGCCTAGAAGTGACATTTTTAATAAATATTATAGGAAATATAGGAACTGAATTTTCAAAATATAGGAATTTTATAGGAATTAATTTAAGAAGGAGATCTTTATGCACACAAAAATTATGTATGAAATATTGAAATTATGTATACAGTATCAGGGTTCTCACAAAGGAAAATTTTTATATTTTAATATAATTATTTTACATTTGAATATTTGTTGATAGCTATTTTAAAAATATCTCTATTTAAAAATAGTGGTATCTAAATTTCCCTTTCTGAAAGCTCTGTACAGTACGAAAAGTCTGGATTTTTCAAAGAAATGTGTATCATTGTTATAAAAATCTGAGGCTTTTTTGATGAAACCTTGCGTGAATCAATCCTAGAATTAGGCACGGTTAGAGGTAGTTGAAAAAATTATGTGCAAGAAACACCTAGATTTTGGATCATGGAAAAAAACTCTCAAACAATATTAAAACTCAATATTTTTTGAAAAATACTGCATCGTTGAAAGTGGAAAAGAACTGTCTTCCCGATTCCAAAATCTTTTTTCTTTGGGACGTTTTAAAAATGCAACTTCTTTTCTACTTTCCGTTTTAGCGCTTCAGAGCGGCATTTATCTCGTTTGCTATTAAGAAAAGCAAACAGTACAAGGTGACAAATTGATTGGTCGTTAATGTTTTAATTAATATCTGAATAACAGAGGTCTACATCTAAAACTTAGGTTTGATGATTTTGGCTGATCTTAATGATTTTTTTGTGAACTGAAACCAAAACTGTAGCAGTTTTTCTCTATCAAGTATAGATTTTTGTCAATACAGGGTGTCTTCTGACATAATTTCATCTGCGATTTTTCTACCAATATTTTTATATGGTAACTTTTATAGTATGTTAATTATAATTAATCATGGAAACATACCGGAAACTATTGAAAAGGGAAAAAATGTGTAGGTAGTGCATTGACCAAAAATCTATATGTGATAGATAAAAATTAGTTTTATTTTCAATTTCAGGACACTGAAAAAACATATGTATCAACTAAAATCATCAAATGAAATTTTTCAAACATTTTTGACAGACATCTTCTTTTATTAGTATCGATAAAGCTATACACAAATTGGAGTAATATCTAAAAAACAAGCAATTAAAAAAAGATCAACCGTGGCTGTGCTAATGTTAAGCCTCAAAAACTTTATAAACTCAACGGAAATGACATTAGAAAAACCTTAGTATTTTAAATAGGCAATATCCTTTCACGAGGCACCTTCAAGTTTTGAGTATTAGATACTAGCTCAACTTCTAGGAGTTGCTTGTATAATGAGAAACAGTAATCTCTCTAAAATATAAAACTGCCAATTTTAGTAGATCTATGATGTGTGGTGTAAGCTCATTATGGTACAAACATATGCACATAGAGACGTAATCTTGTTTTATTAATATCGATATGTTTCATAATTTCTTTCTTCGTTTTACATAATTAGTATTTATTAGAAATAATTTTGGTAAACTTTTGTGCATAATTCTTAAACAGGGACACACAAAATAATTTTTAAATTCATACTACACAGATTCTTTATAGTCAATTTTACCTCATAGTATTTTATAATATTACAATAACTATTTCTTGAAATGTATTTTCAGTTATATTCATCGGTTACATATACACTTAGTATTTTATATGGTGCATGTATTAACTGTTATTCTGATATAAGATGGCAAAATAATTTGAATGCAAAAGTACCTTCTGACGATAAATATTTGAAATTCTTATTCTTGATGCTAAAAATTTATAAGCAGAACTAAATTTCTTTAACAGTACAAAAATCTGAAGATGGCATAAGCACTAACCAATATGTTTGTTTACAACTTTTCTTTGATCGTGCCAAAGTATAAAGATTAAATAACATTTTTTTTCACATTGGAAACTGTTTCATAATCTATTCGCGAAGCATGATTTTTATTTATTTATTTAATTTTTTTTTTTTTTTTTTTTTCTCAAAATTTTTTTTTTTAAATATTTATTTATGTCTTGTTTGGCAATTTTTATGTGTAAGTAAGTACATTTTAACAACACTTTTTTTTTAATGACAACATAGGGAGCGTTAATAAAATATATTAATAAAGGGCACTGAAATTTTTCTTTGCCTAAGGGCGACATGTACCCTTGTGTCGGCCCTGCTCTTGGCCAAGATTTAGAGTTAAAATTCATATACTGTGCATTCAATCAGACGTTCGGAAGTAGTCAAAAATTAAATATAGGAAATATTGAGAGACAATTAAAAAATATAGGAAAAATAGGAGGTTATATAGGAGCGCTGCGAGGCCTGTAAAAGTGAAATGGTGTCTATCTGTCGGTCTTTCCCTCTGTCAGCTGTCTCCAGAAAAATCTTTTTTTTTTAATTGCAATAAAATTAAATGCTTACAGCTTTTTATTTCATATATATATATATATATATTTTAAATAAAAGAAGCATTTCTTTACACGTGAATAAAAAACAATACAAATAAAACTAAATAAACCTGTATTGTCAAAAATTTAAGATAAAACTAACATCATAACAGATTTAGAATTTTTATTTTATTTTTTAAATATTAATTTCAATTAATCATTCTCATTTTATTTTATTTATTTTTTCTCCTTGATTTTATTGTCTTTAAAGTAATGTGTACAGCTTCCCTTGGCAACTTTTGATACTTTTTGCCATTTTGGTGATAAATTAAAATGGCTATCGCAATTGCATTGACGAGAAACATCCAAGCTACTCCAATATCAAATTTCAAACAGAACACAATATCCCTAATTAAATTCTTTCATAGTTAAATGTAAGTTTAACCAGGAGTGTATTTCATAAAATAAGATAAAATATCACTTAAAAATTATCAGTCACATTAGACTATTTATAATTGCCTTTCAGAGCGTTACGTTATTTTCGTATTTAAAAAATATTTTTTTACTTATTAGAAAAGGTTTGAGAAGTTCCCTTTTTTTTTTTCTTTAATTTATTTGCATTTTGTAATTCGGGGGTAACTGTGACTCAAAGGTAAAAACCTTAAAAATTAATGTGTTTAAAAAAAAAAAAAAAACTGTAATGTCAAATTAATATTTAAACTAGCGAGCTTCGCCCGCTAGCACGTCAGTATTTTTAAATGAATCACTAACAGTAACTTTTATTCTTAAGAAAAGAAATTAAAAAAAAAATTATTTCTGATCAGGTAAAAAGTCGCACCAGGTTTCCACTGCCTTCGGCAGCGCAGTCCTGTGCGTGCATATTCCTTCCCTGACCCTTCGTGCCCCATAAAAAAAAAAAAAAAATCAATTCTGATTGGGTAAAAACTCACACCGGATCCCCACTGCCTTCAGCAGCACAGACCCATGTGCGCTGCGCACGCACGTGTGAAGATTTACGTTTGCAGGAAATATGAAAATATGGATATATTAGATTAAAAAAAATCTGAAATTAGGTGTAGCCTCTGAACACAATCAACTCTGGTAATTATTTTATTTATTGGTTGTTGAAAGAACTGATTAAAACTATCTATATCATTTTTATGATCCGTTGTGTAGTGCCTGAAAATAAAACATATAGTGAGAGTTTCATTCATGTTTCATTCATCGTTCAAACAAAATCATATAAAGAAAAATGAAAAACGACTGAAAATTCAATTAAGTGAAAAATTAATTGATTAAACAAGTTAAAACTTTTAACTGATTTCCACCCCTAGATAGCAAGGGTTAAAAAGTCAATATAATGCAATTTGTATTTAATTTTTTTTGTAAATGATATTTATTTTACAGTACTGTAATAGTATTTATTTATTATAATCTTTCTTCAGTAAAATCTATATAATACTTCGTGAATCTTGATGATCTGCATTCAAGCTATTACAAACTCAATTAAATTTCTTTTAGAATTCTGTATAGCTATAGAAGATAAAAATAAATAATAGTCTAATTTCTATTATATATACATTTTCAAATAAAAAGCAAGAAATTTTTACTCAAATGAATAAATTCCATGTAAGCATCAAAATCAACATCAGAAAATGAATAGCATAGTAAAAAATAGAAAAATGATAATGCGAGGCAAGAATCATTTTCTTTTTTATTTTTCTTAGAAAAAGTAGTTCTGCAACATGTTCACAATCAATGCATAAGAATAACAGTATCTGATAATTTTTACATGAAAATGTGAACTAATGATAGTTTGAAACTAATATCAAAATTTCCCCCTTTAATTTTCTTTGATAAAAATAACATGCTCAAGATGACTTATGAAACAGAATGAAAAATTTAAACTAGTAATTACTCAGGAGAAATTTGAGTGTTGTTACATACATTTTGAAATGCATCAATCTTTCAATAACACATTTTTTGCAAACATGCATTTAAAAAAAAAAAAAAAAAAAAAAAAAACAATAATGCTTAAAAAAAAATCTTATGACTTAAAATTATATATATAAAAAAAATTTGATTATAAGTCTATGAATAGCTTAAAGCAACGTGACAACTTTGCAATTACTCAAGCTATTTATTTTCATTTTCCTTTTTGTTTAGTTCACCATTGCCTAGAGAACTTGTGTTAGTGTCAGATTGCACTTCGGTCCTTTCCTGTTTTGCAGTAGCCCAATAAGCTAAAGTTTGTGCAACCTGAACTTCAGTGTCTGTATCAAAATCTAATTCAATCTGTGGCTTTTCTTCTTTCTCCTGGGCCTCTCTACGTCGAGTTCTCTTTCTAACAGGCAAATTTTCTTCTTTTTTATCTACAGGAGGATCTACAGGAGTTCGAGGTCGAGTCCTTTTGCGACCTCTTCCTCCTTCTGGTGTCCTTTTTGCCGTAGTTGTTGGATTATTATGTGCTATTTCCTGAGAAGATTCTGAAATTTCAGATATTGGTTCACTAGTCCGTAGGCTCGCATGTTGATTAGTTTCTAAGCCATCTACCAAATTATTTGTCCTCTTAGCAATAGAAGTCTGTTTCTCATAATTAACAGCATTCTTATTTTCTACAATGACTGACTGAACACTGCTTTCTGCTAATGTTGATGGTTCTTGTTTATTATCGTTTGATGAATGTATGACTGATATTTCATTCAAAACTATATTTGTGTCAGTTTCAAGAGACGTTTGATTAATTACCTGGTTCTTTTCAGACGTCCATTGTTTTTCAATTTTTATATCTTTTACATCCATAGGCAATATATTATGAGTTCCATTTACTTCCTTAGAAATTACTGATTCAGTTTCTGCAGTACAATTGTTTACTAATGGGGACTGTATTTGAGATATATGACTATCAATGTCAGCTGATTCTTCAGGAGCTACAAGTCTATGATTAGGAGAACCATTTGGCATACCTGAAAGTTGTTTTTCTTTTTGTAACTGGGAAATTTGTTCTTTTGCCTCCCTTAATTGCTGTTGCAGATAATATATGGTGCTTTGCATTCCTTCGACATCTTCATCTAATTCCAACAAAAACTCATCTAGTTCTGAAAAAGAAGATAAATGTAGGTATTAAAAGCTGACAGTGATAAATTTTAAGTACTAAAGCAGAAAATCACACATGTAATTGTTAAAACTGAAACCAGAAATTAGCTGAAATATTATATATTTCAAGGTTGATTGCTTTTTCATAAGTTGTGAAAGATTATACACATTAATAATGATCTTTATATATGAAAAATGATTCATGCACATTCCATAAGACAAATTACAAGGATTTTTTTTTTTTTTTTTTTTTTTTTTTAAATGAAAACCGATAGTACGATGCATTTTTACTAAATAGTAGAGATAAAATTTCTATAATTCAAATGTAATATTATTTTGATAAAACTGATTATTTTATCAATTTAAAACTTTTTTAGAATAGATTATTATTATTATTATTATTATTTTTTTTTAATTTCAAAGTTTATTTTACCTTTTAACTTTATTCACAAACATTTTCACCACCATTTCCAGCTCTTTTTCAAGTAACTCACTTGGTTAGCCGAGACTCTTGGGTCTTCTGTTTCTATGGAACAACCTGCACCATCTGGAATCAACAATAGATGGATCGCATTGGTTGCAGACATCTGATCCAACAACCTCCAGTTCACCGAAGGAGAAACAGTGGCAAAAATATTTGTGAATGAAGTTACAAGGTAACTCGATTATAGCGATTATAGGTTATAGCGAATTAAAAATCCAGACAAACAAGCAGCTTTATACATAGAAATTACTATTCCTAATTGCTCAAATGGGCAATTATGTCAACACCAATCTATAAAAAATTATGCTTTGTTTCCAAAATTGATACCTGATACATTTAGCAAACTTCTTTCTTTTTTCATCTAATGGTTGAAATACACATTACTTTTAGTGACTGATTTTTATGAAGAGCCCATTTTCAGAATGCTTTTTCTTATACAGATCTATCTACACATTGTAGAAACTGCATTATCACACATTCAATTATTAAAAAAAAAAAAAAAAAAAAAAAAATCATAAAATATATTTTTTGTTATAGACACTTCATGCGTTAAATACTGAAAAAGATTCAGAGAAACAGCCAGCTTTTTTTATTTTGTTGCACACTGCAGTTTCTTGCTCTCAAAATAAGAAAAAAAAATCAAGGATTTTCAAGGACTGTAGGAGTAGGAACCCCACTACATTTCATATTTCAAGTAAAATTTAACAGTATAAGCTTTTTTTAAAGTTTGTTATTGAGATAGGTGTGCACATATGGATTTCATTTGTAAGCAATTTTTTATGTATACACATTTTTTTTAAAAATATAAATAATTTTAACAAGTAAATTAATCACTTATACAATTGTTTATCTTGTTCTTTTCTAACTGCTGTGCATTGGCATACACCATACACAAATTTATACTTCAATAAATTTTCATAACTGTAAAATATTAGCAAGATTGGCTCGCTTCACTGGCCAATATATTTAAATGTATCATTTTATAACTGTACACTTAGATGCACATAAACTCACTGCCTTCAGCAGAATCTTTCTCGAAAACACTTCATGCTCACTATTTCTTTCCTAGCCTTTAATTTAAACCCATATATGATATGGTGGATCTGGATCCCATTGCCTTTGGCTGTGCCTTACATGGGGGCGCTACATGCACACAATTTCTTTAATGAGAAAATATCTAATAAGTTTATAAAACATATAATACTCTGAAATTTTTTTTTATACCAATTAAATAGTTCTTAAAAAAAAAAAAAAAAAACTGCACATGAATACTGGTTTGTGTTTCCGCTGCTTTCAGCAGAGTCTTCCTTACATTAATCTTTTACTGGAATCCCCCCCCCCTTTAAACCTACCAATATTACACATGAAAATCAAGCAATCTCATATCTATAACACGGGAAACTGTTTCAAAATTTAAGAGTGATATATGATCTTACTAACTAACCATACTCTGACTCAGTTATACTATGACTACTATATCCCATAAATCAGGAAAGTATTTCATAATTTAATAGGGATATATGATTTTACTTTTGTTTTTTTACTGTAAAAAAATTTCACATAATCATTTTCTGATTCCCTTCTCAGTAGTGCTGAATCTTAATTTTTATATTTTATTGGCACACCTGAATGGAATTTTTGTGTGTGACTGCAGTTTTATGCTTTAATGTTTATATATATATATTTTTTTTTTTTTTTCTAAAAATTTAAAATTTTATTAAATCACTATGGAAGAAAGAAAAAAAATTCAATAACTTAAAATTAAGTTTGTGCATAATATCAAAATATGACATCAAATGCATTAGATAATTAAAGACATGCACAAGACAAAGAAGCAATTTACAGAAGAAAGCTCTGGCCAACTCGCATACGAAAGGAAAATAATTATATACATTAATAAATGTAGACAATTGAAACTAGTATGATGTGGCCACCACATGACTTTCTTCTATATAATTTTTCACAAAATTCATTCAATACAAATTATTTATTATATTATTAAATTATTTTCCATTATAACTGCAGACGATTTTTATCTGAGAGAATAATATATATCACTAAATGCCGAAAGAAAATCTATTTTTTGCAATTATCAGAAGAAATAAGATTTTTTCTTTTTCGTTTCATTTTAAAGGTATTGATGAAGTCTTTCGAAAGATACTCGTATTGAAAATTTACTCCCCCCCCTTAAGGGGAGAAGCATAGACCTTATATAGATAGACCACGCATCCCACCTCATTATCTGTCTGCGTCATGAAGTAGCTTCCCCAGTAAAATTATCACGTGATGCAGACCTGGAGAGAGGGACAAGAAGGAATATTATGTGATTTTTCCACAGGAAAGAAAGTAGTTTTGAGTTTTTTAATTTCTGTATTGTACACACACTTTTTATTTAAGCCTTTAGATTTACACATCGTTGAAAAGCTAAAATGTCATAGATTAATTATAAAAAAATTTCTTTTGTGAGAAACCATTCTGAAGGGGAGAATTTTTTGTTTGAATTCTTACAAAAATAAGCGCTTTCTTATGGAATAATCTCCCTCAACTCTCTGTCACGTGACATACAGCGCTGACCACAAAGGATGAAGGTTTCAGATTACACCCTCATGTTGAAGACATTCACTATAATGGGAAGTTCTATTGGTGGCATAGTCTATATATATATATAAGGTCTATGGGGAGAAGCGATGCTCCCACATGCACAAAATTTTTTTCCTAGTTAACTACTACTATTATCAATAATTCATATTAATTTTACAATCACACGTTTAAAATAACTCTCATTATGCACATTTATACGAAATTTTGCCCTATACTGCCATGTTAAAAATTTAGAAAAAATGTGATCACAGCGCCACCAGTTGAGCAATTGTTCCACAAATCAATATACCACTCTTAATAAGCGATTCAATCGAATCTGGCAGAAGGTGTATTTGCTACAACTGTTGCTATATTACCATGCTGACAGGAACTGTATTGATGTGATAAGTTTTAACAAGTATAACTCACCAGACTGACTTTTCTTCATTTCTTCACTAAAACTCTTTTGCAGTGCAAGATCTCCTTCCAATTTAGCCATGCGACCAGAAGAAATTATTTTCCCCAGTTCTTCATTTTCTTGATATAAAAGACGACATTTGGCCATTAGTCTTTTGCCTGTATTACTAAAAAGAAAAATATTTTCTTTCAGCACAGATAAATTGAAAAAAAAAAAAAAAATACATATATAAAAAATATGCTTGAGTATAACTTATAACTTAACCTTAGATCATGATAATATTATTAAACTAACTTGAACAAATTTATCAACAGGGAATAACTCCGTCTATTTTATAATTTTCAGCTGGTTCAAATATTGCAGGTTAAACATTCTGCTCGCTGCAAAATTTTTCCATAAGACCAAACATAAAAAAAAGTGTGTTTACAGTTATTATTGTAAAAAAAAGCACCACAGAAATGGTATTTAAATGTAAAGTATAAAACTTTGAATGAACATCATAAAATGCAAGAACTCACAACAATCCTTTTGGGTCAAAAGAAAATATGACCTGATACAACTGTTGTGAGATTCTGCATTTTCTATTCAAAGTTTAATACTATTATTGGGTTTACAGTCGCTTAAATTTAAAAGGTAAGAAAAGAGTATAAATAAAACTCTTTTAGTATATTTTATACAAGTTTAAGCACTTTAAATATGAAAATTATATAACCACTGAATAACTTAAACACACTTAAAATTACAATGAATATGAAACAAAATTTTTCAAGCTAAATGTTCACTGCCACAAGTATAAAATTAAGTAGAGCAGGAACTAAGAGAGAAATAATACGGAAAAAGGCAAAATTTTCAACAAACTATGCCTCGCATATAAATGCGAAAACAACAAGCTAAGATGTCAGCATTTGAGTGCGGTGTGTAGTTGGGCTCAAAGATGCCGGTTGGTCGAATCTGTGAATTTTTAACAATTGGATAGGAGAGGTACCACTATAGATGATATTGACAGGAATGGGTAAACCATGGCCGAACACAGCAACAGGCAAGAAGCAGTCAGCCTAAAGAGAGGACAGAAAGTGAGAACCAGTCAATCGTCTACTCAAAGCTCCAATTCATCATTATCCTTGATCCTACATGCAACTGGTACTTCAGTGACTTCAAATACCCTTAATAGGTGGCTCAGTGAAATGAGGTTGAGCTCAGTCCACAGATCTCTCTTCCACTGAGGAAGTTAGGAGCATCATAAAAAGGGTCCTATAACCAGTCGGGATTTTGCCAATTTAACGCACCAATTGGACAGAATTTGGCACGTTACTTCACAGAAGCACATCTCCCAACTCTATCAATTAATACCAAGCTGAATAACTGCATACATAAGAGCCAGAAGTGGACCAACACGTTATTGACTTGTTTACTTTGTGACACCCTTTCTTTTGAATAAATCATTCAAATTTTCTGAAAATGTAATAAAATGTTTGTCAATCAACTGTAATCAATTGTAAGTTGTAATCATACACATGCAGGGGTGAAACTACATGACATGCAAAAACCCTGAAAACTGCTATTTGCACGCAGATACGGAAGACTTATTAATGACATATCACAAGGTAATCTATAATAAGTAATATTTTAAGAGTTTTTAATATATTACAAGGCAAATTAAACTTTCAAAATAAGAAAAGTCTATAAAAACAAAATAATTTAACGAATTTCAGAGACAACAAAATTTTAAAAAACCCTGATTTCAGGGGTAGCCCCTGAAATGTTTCACCCCTGCACATGTACATAACATCTACCAATTTTTGTCCCATTTGGATAAATCCTTCTTGGTGTGTCTTTTTTTTTTGTTGTTGTTGTTGTTACAGGGTTCATACTCAAATATGGGGAAAAAATTCCCGGAGTTTTCCCTGAGTTCCCAGACAATTTTCAAGAAAATATTAGCGACATATTACAAGAAAAACTCCTCTAGACAGGACAAAATACAGCTACTTCCACTGTATGATGTCATATAACTGCCGATCGCGATCATGATAGAAATTCAGGTAGAAATCATTATTTACATGCATATTTTCACAATACTTAATCATTTAAATTTTGATACGAAGCTAAACAAGAAAAACATAGCTTGAGAGAAAAAAAACATTTGCTTTTCGTTTTATAACTGATTTTCCCTGACTTTTTTTAACAAATTCCAAATTCCTTGAGTATTCCATGTTTTCCCTGAGGAGTATGAATCCTGTGTTATAAAGTGTATTTGCTCTGCATTTGGTACAATCAGCATATGTTGATGCGAAGTGATGAATAGTAAAAATGATTTGATGTATAATCATTTATGATACTAATTAAACAAACAACCTCAATTTACAAGCCTGGTACTTACAATATCACTTAAAAAACATATAAATTAATACAATAAAACCTGTCTATCTCAAATGTTTGGCGAGAAAAAAAATTCAGGCTACGTTGGCATAGGTGTTAAGACCAATCGACAATACCAACAACTGAACAAATTGATGAGAGCAGATGCACTGAGTCATGTGTTATGTAGTTAGAAACAGTAAGAGTGGTAAATAGAAGCTTCAAATGATTTCTCTAGGCTGGCTACGCAAAATAATAAAAAAATAATTGATTGAAACAATCAAAACTGATCAGCAAATTTAAACTTTTCTTATAAAAGCCCAATTTCAAATTAATAGAAAGAGAAATAAAATGGGTTGCAAAAATTTTTTGGGGAATAAAAATTCTGAGGAAGGCAATTTTTGAAAGAAAATAACCGAGATATGTTTGGAAAATACTGTAAGTGATCAAATTATTAGATTATTTTTTCCCCCTAAAAAAATACTAAGTGAAAAGTCATGGAACTTCAGACGTACAAAAAATATTTAAAAACCTCACATTTTCCACTACTGATTTAGTCCAAAGTGCAATTAGGGGATCAACCATAAATTGAAGATAAGCACAAATACTTTGAATCATCCTGTATCATAAAAATCTATTAATTGCTTTGTAACTTTAATACATTATTGCACACACTATGCACAATATTTATATGTTTTTTTGTAGGAACTGCTCAATTATTTTGGCAGATATAATTTTTTTTTTTTTTTTTTTTTTTTAAATTTATTAATTTTTTTAGCAGGTTTTTTGCTTCTAAAAAGAATCGATTTAAACAAAATTTTACAAAACTTGCAGAACAATTGACAAAGCATTAGAGAAATGTTATTCAGAAACATAAAAATTCACATGTGTAATTTTCGCTGAGATATGAGCATTTGTAGTAAATATTTTTTTTTTTTCTGTGCATGCGCGAAAGATAGAATTTTTCAATTATATAGGTTGAAAGCTAGACATATTAGGCAACTTATGTCAAAAATTCATTTGAATAAAATAAAAATTAAGCAAATTATTGACAGAAGAATGAGCTAAATTTCAGATATTTAACAAAGTTGGAATTTCATAAGAGATTTTTCGCATGCCACTTATTTAATTTGGAGATCCGATTATTTTCACCACATTGTAATTTTTTTGTGTGTGTGTGTGAAAAACCCCTTATGAAATTTCTCCTACACTAAAGTAAATTTATATTGTACCTACACTACACAGCCGCCTTGTGCAAAATATTTTAGCTGCTGTGGGTGAAAGATTGACTATTTGCACAAAACATGGCTTGTCACTATTCACAAGTTTCTTCTGATCTTTAAACAGCTTTCCTTTCAACCTACAGGCCTCGCTTATGCCAGTTCTGATTCATCTTGTCTTTTAGCCACTGTCCATTGAGGAGCTGCCCTGTGTTTTTCACTGTTTGTTAGTTTCTTCTTGGCTTCTATCCGCTCTATTTTCAGCATGTTTCTAACTCCTTGTTTGTGCCTGTTCTAAAGTTTCTTCTTGTATTCTAGCCACTGACCATCTGAAAGGTACCTGTCTTGTCACCATTCATCATTTTTTCTCGTATTCTAATAGCTCTCATTTGAGAATTAGGAAGAAGTCACGCCGCTTATTGTTCCAGAATGATTTCTAGAATTAATTAATCCTACCTGGCGTTGTTATAGATATTCTTGCTGTAGTTCTCTTTAAAATATTCCTTCAATTGCAGCAAATAACCTCCACCCCCCCCCCTTTCCAAAAAAAAAAAAAAAAATCTTATAAAAAGCTGCTAAGAAAAACCCTTTTTCCATTTTGGCCTTAAGAAGTCCCCAGTGATATTACTATTATAGCCAATTTTAGTAGACCCAATTTTAGGATGGATTTTGTAAATTCAGCTTTTCAAATAATTCAAGTCTACAGTTAATAATTATAAAGAATTTTTCTCTGTGTCCCTATAAAAGAAAACTGAGTCCCACACTCATATTAAAAACCTACAAAAATTGTACAAGGTTGACCTATAACATAACTACTAATTTCCAGCCCAATCGAAAAAAGCATTTAGACATCATCATGTTCATTCACACACACACACACACACACACACATGCATACATTAAAATGGAAAATAGAAAAAATTCACAAGATCTCAGAATTTATAGATAAATCAAAATTGCATTATTAAATTTTTTTATGATTACAATGCTTACTAATAAAAAGGAGGAGTGGGAATTATTTAAGATACTGTCTGTTGTTGTCAAATAAATTTAAGTCAAATTAGTTTAAGATACTGTGTGTTGTTGTCACCAAAACAATCCCTTCTCCCTCTTAGTATATAATCAATGGAATTTATTTTGCTGTAGAAAGGTGCAACATAAGATATAAAAGAATAAAATGAATAGATGCTAAAACATTTAGAAATAACAATCACTGTTTTTAGATTTTTAAATGTAAATTCTTTATTTTAAAATTATTTAAGGTCAGCAGATTTTGCCTATTATATTTTATTTATCAAAATTAATGTTTAAAAACAAACGAAATTTTACTATACACAACAGCTGAAATTAATATTAATTAAGATTATAGAATAACACTCATTATATTTATATATATATATATATATAGATATTATAGGTTGACAAGGTGTGTACTGAGTATATGATAGTCAATTTGGTGACTTAGGGATTCCTTAAAAAAAAAAAAAAAAAGACTAGTGATTCTGTAGACGTGCTTTCTAAAACATACACATTTTCAGAAATTTTGCAATCTGTGCTAGATAACAAAAGTTTCTACAGAAAGGCAATTTTGTCACTTAATATGCAGATTTTAATTATTGGAGGGACCATTATTTTGATTTAGTTGCTTTTTGGGAACTTTGGAGACCAGTTGACACCCTGGTTGACATGCAACCATTTTTTTTTTTTTTTTTTTTTAAACAATAAAATACATATATATATAAGTTCATCATAAGCTTTACAGCCAGGTTCCTGGTCGTCATCAATATTCACACAATGCTCTTGATATGAAATGTTTTTTTTTTTTTTTTTTTTTTTTTTTTTTTAATTTCTCTAATGCAGTAGACTGCACCATCTCTCATTGATGTTTCTATTGGGTTCAACCAATTGCAGCTGCACTTGTTGGCCAAAATTTAGATCTTTTCAGTCAGATGCCTGACTGAAAAGCTTATGAACTATTTTTCATATACAGTAGACTCCCAGAAATCTGCACATCATAACCAATGAAATTTATATAGTAAAGTTTTCAAGGGGAAAAAAAAAGAAACTCAAGATAGAACTTATTTTAATGGTGATATTTTAGAAACTGAATCTAATGGGATAAGCAAAGTTCAAGTCTTGGAGATAAGTACCTAAATTCTTTTAAATCAACAGTATTTGTACGTGAACAAAAAATGATTTCATAGACAGGGAAAAAAAAAAATAATAAATAATAATAATAATTTGTCTTTACCTATAATTCTAAACTGCAATTAAAAAAAAAAAAAAAAAAAAAAAAGAGGAAATTTATAATATAAATTATTATTGTATCAGATTATATGCTTAAATTTTGCTTTGTGGAACAAATTTTTTATTTGGCAAATGAAAAGAAAAATACTTTTCTAAAATTTTATATGTACATTTTTTGCTACACTTATACTCTTTACTTGCTTTCTTTTCTTTTTTCTCTAATATTTATATATCTTTTATGCTTACTTATATGTATGCACTATCCTTTTGAATGCTTTATTGCATTAAAATTCTAATTTAAAAATACAAAGAAAAAAAAAAAAAAACTGAAATACACAAAATTTTAAAATTTGCACAGTTTCTCGTCCCAAGCTGTGCAGATTTCTGGGAGTCTGTAAATAGTCCCCCCCCCCCCTCTTTTTTAAAAATAAAGATACTTACATCAATCAATCAAAACAAGGTTTCCATCTTCTAAATTGCTCTTTTGTATTTAATATAATATTCAAGTATATCTACTTCAAAATATTATAACTCCAATTATAATGTCACACTTTCATTGTGAAATGAAGTTATGCTAAACTAAACAGCACTGGTCAGTTTAAAAGACATGATTTGACAATCAACAATGTCCAATCATATTCTAGAAAAATTATGATCAAATTTAGAGTTGAGATAAGTAGAATTAACTTATCTACTTTTCTTTTATCTGATTTCATACCTTTGAATAAATCTTGCATTTCCATACAAACTTTTTAAACCAATAAAGATTTGAAATCATTTTCTTTTTAAATCAAAAATCATCCATTGAAAAAAAAAAAGGGGGGGGGGGTATATTAATATACCTTTAGTTACATAACATAGTGCAATATCCAACAGAAAATGACAGCTTACTGTTGAAATAACTAACAAACATTCATAACTCACCAAAAAAATTTTAAATAAATTAAAAGGGAAAAAGCTTACAATAAAAAAATAAAATAAAATAAAAAATTCTTAGATAATTTCAAATATTTATTAATTTCACTCAGCATAAAACCACAACTTATATTAAAAAATAATAATAATAAAATAAAATCTAGAAGTAATTTAAAAATAAACAATATTTTAGGTTGATTTAAATATTACCCTTAAATATCCAGCAGATAGACCTTAAATAACCCACAGTACATACTTTTTAACATAATAATACAATTAATATAATAGTTACTAATGAGGATAAATATTTAGAAACTATCACTTTTATTGCAATAAAAACTAGTCTTATTTATACACAATGTACAGGCATGTAAAACAATAAAATATCTATTTCTCAACATTGATATGATGTTTAGTAGAATGAATATTTCTTTGCAGAAGTTAGCTAGAGGTAAATGTTTGATTTCATGGTATTATTAGGATGACTAACGTGTATATATATATATATATAATTATAAATACTAATATTTTAAAATAGTCTTAACAACTATTTGCTCAAGTCTTAATATTTTAAAGCAATTGAAAACAAGGATTTTAACACAAATAACAGTGATTAACCTTTAAGAAATTTCAAATGAAGAATGACTTTTCAATAACAGTTATATACTTTTGTATAACAATATGAAAGTGAATTTTTTTCAAATAATGACAGCGGATTAATATTTTTTTTTTTTTTTTTTCCAAGCATCAAAGTATGTAACATGATGTTTTCTAAAAAGGAAGAATAACTCAATTAAACAGGAAATTGAATTAAAATATTTTGAAAGCTATACTAAAGATTTATAAAGAAAGGATAACAACAATAAGTTTACATAAATTTGATTAAATTTTAAAAACATTTAAATCAATAATGCAGATGAACATTAGCAATATTTTATATGCAAATAGCTTTTCGAAAATTCACTACAGTTAAAAGAAACAGACATATTAAAAATATTCAAAAATAAGTAAAAAGAAAATAAACAGGAAAAATACCAAATATATTCAATCTTTTTATAAATTAGCTGACAGATATTTAAACCATAAGTGTTTGTGTTACCAAATTGTTATTATTGCAATATTGTTTACTAATGTTAGTTCATGTCCCGGTTTGTTCATACAATAATTTACAAAGAAAAGACAAATGCTCCAGATTTCAAATACTGTGAGGTGACATTTTAAAATTTTTTGAATTTTACAAAGTACTTAAACAGTATATGTATACATCATTCAATGATTTTTCCATCTCCAATCTAGATAATTTCTATCATTGCTTTAGAACCTTTTCTTCTTAGGTGACTAAAATGTTAATTATCAAGTTTTCCCTGACTATTACAAGTTATTTATTTTATTATTATTTTTTTTTCCTTCTTTGGCATGCAACATTTTATAAGTTGACATTTATGGTTCCTATTATGCTATTTTCAGGATTCAGTCAAAATTTTTTTAATTTTTACAGATTTCAATAAAATTCCTTGATTCTCAGGTTGCTGACAACTTCAATTATTATATCATATATAACTCAAATAATACTATTTTTAAACTATATTTGTGTGAAAATTCATTTTCTAGAACCTTTTATAATTTTTAAAGATAGAAACAATCAAATTATATTTGAGGGCTGGGTGGATTAAGGCCAATTGACTGTACTGGGTTCCTAGGCCTGAGCAGGGGGGGGGGGGGGTTCTAAGGGGTCCTAGCTCGTATTTATGCAAGTTTTGGAAAAAAAAAACATGGAAAACTCTAAAAGGCTAGGCCAAAGAACATGACCTGCGTTTGAACCCAGCACCTCACGTCTACCAGCTTTGAGTGCAGAACCGCTTGGACGCTGGTGGGCATTACATTTGAAAAAAAAAAAAAAAAAAAAGCATAAAGGGGAAAAAAAAAAAAAAGGGAAAAAAAAAAAAAAAAAAAAAAAGATGATACATGTAAACTTAATTAAATCCTTTAATAGCATAAAGTTTTTTTTTTCCCTCAAAACAATTTATAAATGAATTTTTCATCATTTTGATAAAGATTTTTCAAAACTCTAAATCAGTGATTCTCAACCACCGTGCCGAAGCACTTTTGTGTGCCGCCAAATTTCAGAAATGTGTATAGTAAAAATTATGATTTTTTTTTTTTTTATTACGAGTAAAGTTTGTTTAAATTTAAAAAAAGTACAATGTAAAAGAAAACTGTTGTTTTTACAGTTAAATACCATATTTTAAACTGCTTTTATCTTTGATAAAAGCAGTGACCTTTCAGCTGTGACCTTTCATAAAGTGAAATATTTGCCTCAAGTGAAATGTGTGCCGCAACAAAAAAAAAAGGTTGAGAATCACTGCTCTAAATAAAACAAAACAAACAAACAAACAACAACAACAAAAAGACACTAATTCAAACAATAATAATTTTATATCCTGAACCACTCAATTGAATTCCACTTTTGTGGACTAACCATATTTATTCAGCAAGATATAAAAAAAGCGATGTCGTGACAACATACAGCACAATGACATAGCCAAAGTGGTTTATGGGCACTCAAGCCCTCCACCAGATACTTCAAAAATAATATTTTCATTTTTGACCATTCAAACAAACTAGTCAGTCGAAGTCTTACCCCCCCCCCCCCCCACCTAAACACACACACACACACCTCAGCTCCCTGCATATAATGCCTCTAGTTAAAACCCTTAATGCAACATATTTCAAAAGTCCTTAAACAATTTTTTTTAAGTAAGTTAGGATTTTAAAAAAACAATCCCTCCACCACTTTTATTTAAAACAACAGAAATGAAGTACAAAAAAGACAGGGGTCAAAAGTTAGAGGAAAAGTAACTGAAAATATTTATATAATACCAATTTTTAAATTCTGTATTCCCATTCAGAAAAGTCATGACCATTAAAATCAATCCCTGTTTTTAAAAAATTGATTATTTATTTATTTTTAAGAAATAAAATAGAAAAATTCACTTCGTGAAATGTCAATCTTTAGAAATTCAAAACAAATTATTAAATTTTTTTTTTCATCAAGTTTTTTCAAACAATAACTGATTTAACAGTCATGACTTTTCTGAATAGGAATACAGAATTTAATATATATTTTGTAATTTTAATAATAAAAGACGAAGTTTCCAAGTGTAACACTCAAAACTAATAATATAGTTATAAAAGTATAGTGAAATGAAGAAAATTAATTTTTATCCTTTGTTTGGAGGAATGAATAAAATAATGAAAGATGGATGAATTAGCAGAAGAAAAAATGACATCGTAAATGCAATAGTGTATTGAAAGAAAGAAATTTTTATGTGTGATTTTTATGTGTGAAACAAAAGTCTAAAGAGATTTAAAAAAAAAAAGATTTAATATTATGTAAGGACCACCACTTAGTGATTTTCATCATTCTAAGACCCTGCTAAAAACTGCTAAATTATGGTCAAAACATATGATTAATAAAAACAATAATTATATTTGGATATATTGACCACTAGGCAAACGAAGGCCGACTGGCGAATAATAATAGGGATTATTCCTCCATAGGTTAACATGACACTTGACAAATTGCATTTTATTATTTATATTTAAATGGGGTATCGCAAAGTGACAAAAGCTTATATGACCAGCAACGCCAATATGCTTTTAGCATAGAAGAACAAAATTAATGTACTGGCTCAAAGAAAGGAAATAGCTACAAGTTTTGCAACCAACTGAAACGTGCTTTAGGTATGATTCAGAATTGTCCTGAGGCAGAATATTTTTTTGCTTTCTGCAACACGCCTCATTTGTACAAAACTTTTCTGCAAGATGATGTTATTTCATAATGACATATTTTTAATTTATACATAGTACGTACATTTAATTATAAAGATATCAGCAAGGGAGCAGAAAATGTTCAGATCTCGAAAATTTCCCCCAAACACAGTATAAATTTCCCTCAAAAAGGCAAAAATCTACTTTGCTATGCAAAATCACTTGTTCTATGTAATATATCTTTAAGAGAATAAGTATACAGTGTAACATAAAAATATCGCTGTTAGTGTATTAAGAACTTCAAAGTAGCAAATTGTTATTTTTGATTTGCATTTTTATTTTCTCTTTAAAAAATATTCAAAATTTCCCGTCAGTTTAAATTTCCCCCGAACATCGTTCGGACATATTCTGCACCCCTAGATCAGTATTATTAATAATTTACTGTAGAAGAATTTTTAAGTATAAGATATGAGAGTTTCTGTTTTCTACTGAAATTAAGAATATCAAAAATTTTTATGAGCATATCTTTTTGAAAGTCGAAAGTGACATTTTTTTTTTTTTTCTGCAACAATGTCACTTTGTTGCCTAAATTCTGCCATAGCACAGAATTGTATTTAGGGAATAGATGAGAAGGCTTTCTGTTATCCCATTACTTTTCCCTTTCTTCCATCCTGAATACAAAGCAGTTTAACTTCAATCTAAAATACAAATTTTCCAATTTTTAATGAAATTTCCTGACATGAGCTACTCTGTAATTAAGTCTGGAAATATTTTTATCAGGTAACAGATTTTTCAAATGCTATGATTTTCTAAAAACTCAGAATACTTTTATGTGATTTGCATTTAATTGATTATACATACACAAATACTTATATATGACAATTATGACCACAATTATTTCTAGCAATTTAAAATATTTAATTCCTACGTATGTGTGTATATGTATGCATATATATACATAGAGAAAGATATATTTGTTTTTATAAATAAACGTAACAAATGAAAGTGTGGGACAGTTCCTTGAAATTACAGACTTACTTTCTAAACTTCGCACATCACTAATTGTTTCATAGTTAACTGGTATGTTGTGGCTACCACAAGACTTTCTTCAATACTTTCTTATACAAATTCATTCAGTACAAATAATTTATTCAAACTATTATTTATTAAAATTATCCACTATTATGAATGCATAGGATTTTCAACTTAGAGAAAACTAATACTAAATATCCAAAGAAAAACAGTTTTATTCTCTACAAATAACATCGTAAAAAATGCATTTTCATAATATGTATTACACATATCAAGATTCATATAGTTATATGCTACAGAAGTTGAGATATAGCTTTTCCATTCTCGGGGAAAATTCAGTATAGCAGTTGCAATAGGCCGATATGCATTTAAATTGAATCAGCATAATGTCCCATATAACATATAAATAATAGGTCTTACATATATACATGACTTGAGATATAATAGCCCTCCCTTAAATTGAAGCAATAGCTGTACAGCAAAGCCACCTTTGAGTGATTGGCATTATTAATTTATGTCAAGGTGCATCTACATATAAATTCATATGAAATTATGTGCAGTAGTTCCTGAGATACATTTACAATACACACAAACACACAGATGGACAGACAAACATTTTCTAAAATGGTCAAATCTTGTAAATCTATCAAAAACCAGAAGTTGAAAATTTTTATGAATCCAATAATTTCTCTACTGAATATAGAAGTTAAAAAGTGGGCTAATAATGTATGCTATTATCATGAGTTTTTAACAATCATTATTACAAGATAAAAGATATTTTGTTGTACCAAAATTTAAATACTGTAAATAATAATAATACACACACATATATATAAAGAAACAAATATAATTAAAATCAGAACAACTCATCTTCTAGAATGATGCAGGAATACCATGTTGATGTATTATGAAAATTATTAATCAATACAAAGAGAGACTTATGTGGATTAACATGAAATCTTTCAGTTTTGATTAATATATGTGGTAATAGGACTGTACTTTTCTGTAAGGATTAAAGACTACTAGTCAGTAGTAAATGAATGAAACTGATTTATTAAAACAACACTTTATTAAAACTACACTCTATTGAGCATTAGAGATAATCCAATTAGGTCAGTAGCTTGAAAGCTCTATGTATCCTGATATAGTACAAAGCCAAAAATCCGGAATCATTGGGACCGTGGAGATTCTGGATTTTCAGTCATGCTTAAAAAATATAATGTTTTGGTTTAAGTACTTGGATAATATGCAAATTCAAGTAAAAAATAATATAATTATGATTTTTACGCATATTCTGTAATAGTCTTTTTATCAACTTTAACAATAAATAAAATTAAGAATTAAACTTGAAAGACAACACGTATTTATTGAAATATTTGCATAAAAGAAAATAAATAAGAAAAACATACCATTTTTAAAACATTCTCATGATTTATCTTTTAGTACTTCAGGTTTTTCAATTAAAAGTTTAGGCATAATTAAAACAGAATATAGAATTTAGCTCTCAATTAGATAAATGTTTGTTTGTTACTATTATTAGAATTTTCTTCCCCCTCCTCTTTCAGACTTTGCAAATGCTGGTTATAAAATACTTTTACTTTTTTTGGGGGATATATTTACACTAAAAAAAAAAAAAATTAATTAATTAAAAATACTGATGATGATGATTAACGCAGCTGAAACTGTCCGGATTTTCGGCTTCGTACTGTATTTGTATTAGATGTCAATATGCAAAGGCAGCTCATGAATATGGATTTTTCTAACTTCTTTAAACTATGATAAAAGTGTGCTCCTGGTAAGTGTAGATGGGCTTTACATGAATGTTTCTCCCAAGGGCAAATACTGCTTTAATAAAGAATTAACTCCCATTGGTCAAGAACTTTGACTTCCAGCTTCCTATATTTATTTGTGTATTTTGGCCTGTGAAATCAGCATCAGCTAATGAAAAAAACCATTTAAACTAATCTGCAGATATAAACAATTTTCTGTTATTTGATTAATTTCACATAACTTACCTCATGGCACTATCAATTTTATAATTTGATACTAATTTAATGATCATTTATAAGCAGTTTATATAAAAGTATCAGTTTAAATTTTCAATTTTTTTTTTTTTTTAATATCTCTTAAGATACAATTTAATACAGTTGAACCACGTTAATGAGAATCATTTAACATGAACTGTTTCCCCAATCCCCATCAAAAGGAAGATTAGTTCTTGAGTTACTGATAGCATGAACTATTAAAGCACAGATATTTTTTAAAACATAATGCAGTAATTTGAGAATCCACAAAAATCTTTGAGTTTGTTAATTAAAAGGACTTATTTTGTGGCATTTTAATGTGATTGCACAATGAAGCAAAAAAATTAGCTAATTATATTGTAAAAACATATATGTTATTTTCTTACAAACAACATGAAATATGGTTAAAATAAATGAACAGCTCAAATCTGAATAAAATTTACAAAGCCAACCATAACTTTACATCACAATTTAAAGCTGATAGTTCAGTTGAAGTAATAGTCGATTGGAGCAAGAAAGATTGTGTGTGAGAATGTAGTTTTTTTTTTCTTTGTCACATCTGAAGTGTTTACTAACAAATATTTTTACTTCCGAACACTATAGTGAGGAAAGTATTGTAATCATGTCAAAAACCCGAATTTGAAATTTTGATGTTTCTATACGTTTCGAGGTCCCCTGAGTCCGTTTTCACTATTTTTACGATGATGTATGTATGTGTGTGTGTATGTATGTCTGTAAGTGAACATGCTAGCGTCTAAACACTTTGTTTGAATAAGCTGAAAGTAGGTACATATATTGTATGTCACCATAGTACAAACCCTATTGATTTTGGTGAATATAGCGCTTATAGTTTTTTACAGGGACACCGGGAAAAATTCTTTATCATTATGGCCTATGGGGCCAAATTTTTAAAAGTGCGATAGCGTCTAAACACATTATTAATCTGAGGAAAAAAATTGTACACATGTTATAGGTCACAGTTGCACCAACTATATAGATTTTGGTGAATTTAGCACTTACAGTTTTTTTTTTTTTTTACAGGGACACAAAGAAAAATTTATTATCACTATGGCCTATGGGACCAAATTTTTAAAAGTGTGATAGCATCTAAACGCCTTATTCAATTGAGCTGAAAATTTATATGAATATTATAAATTACTGTTGCACTAAGTATAAGCATTTTGGTGAATCTAGCATTTATAGATTTTTACAGGGACACAACGAAAAGTTCTTTATCATGATCTATGGACTCAAAGTTCAGTAGCGTTAAATAAAACATTGTGTAATACATGAAGAAAAATACTCTAACACTCTATTATGGTTTTCTCTCTTTTGTTTATTTAACAACTTCTCTTTCTTTACTTTATCTACAAAACTGTTAATTACTCAATGTTCGGAAAGTCGAGTGGAGTCACTCCAGATTTTTTATTATAATGTCATTCTTTAGACTGTGTTTTGACATTTCTAACATAACGGTTTTCTTATTTGAATGGTACATCATTTTTAAATAGCAGAAAAAAAATAGAGTTTAGGTTTTCCTAACTCCTTTTCAATAAATTAAAAACTTCTCCTTGACAGGCACAATGGATGCAATTTCCAACACACCTGTACATTTTTACTTTCTGAACATACATATGTAAGGGAAGCATTGTAATCATGTCAAAAATCCGACTTTTATATTTTGGTGTTTCTATAAGTTTCAAGGTCCCGAGTTCATTTTTGCTATTTTTACGATGATATATATATGTGTGTGTGTATGTGAGCGAACATGATAGCACCTAATGCTTAGTTCAAGTAAGCTGAAATTTGGTATATATGTTGTATGTCACCATAGCATGAACCCTATTGATTTTTGTGAATCTAGCACTTAGTTTTTTTACAAGGACACAGAGAAAAATTCTTTATCATTATGGCCTATGGGGCCAAATTTTTCAAAGTGTGATAGTGTCTAAATGCCTTATTCGTCTGAGCTAAAAATTTATGTACACGTTATAAATCACCGTTGCATGAAGTATACAGAGTTTGGTGAATCTAGCATTTATTGTTTTTTTTTTTTTTTTTACAGGAACACGTCAAATGGAGTCACTCCAGATTTTTTTCCGTTTTTTTTTTTTTTTTTTTTTTTTTTTAAATAAAGACAGAGTTGTTCTTTTCTGGGAGATAACATTTACTGAAGAAAATTTTACTTTTAATTTGGCCAAAAGTCACAAAAAGCAGGAGTCACTTTTTTTGGAATTTACACTTTAAGATTTCTTTTTCCCCCTTCAACTTCGAACTTCAGATGCATACACACATTTCTCAAAAACCTACAGCAATTATTGCAATTATATTGAAAGCTTTGCTTTTGGATCATTTTGTGTTAAATCCCCATCTGAGCTCTGCTTCTTCAAGGAAGGGAAAATGAGCCATTAATAGATGTCAAGTAGACTTCACTAGTGAAGTCCAGCTAATTTTTACATAAAGCAATATTTATGAGATATAATACCTTATCAAGCAGCATGAAACAATGCCAGATTAACAATCAACGGCTGATTTTCCACAGGACAAAGCAGGGGTGATTTTGAATAAAACAAAATTTTCTAAACTACATATCAAATTTTCTGAAATATTATTTCCCAAATACATATGTATATTTCCTACACATTATATATGTATATAAATGCATACATCTATAATGTGTGCATGTTCCAGCTTGATTCTGAATATGAAATTATAAAATTAAAATGCTTTATTAAATATTAGAAACTGTTTTCAATAAAATTTCAAAATCATTTAGGATTTCTTTTTCCTGAGCAGGCAGCTTTAAAATTTCTGTACAGTATCACCCCTGGGGCAAAGTGCTCAAGTCTAAAGATGGACTCCAAATCAGCTGCTTTTTTACGAAAATTCACTTGGTGCCCTGCATACTAGTAGGTACCCCTCCCCACACACTTCTCTTCAATTACTAATTTTGCCCTAGCCCCACTTCTGTAAGTCAGCCCCTATTAAAAATATATTCTATCGTATTAATGGAAGACTTGGCATGGGATTATAAACAAGGCAAATAACAATGTCTAGAATGCCAAACATAAATAAGAAAGCAGACACTGTTTCGGTAGCATTTAGCGTACCGTCTTCAGTGCATAAAGAAAAGTGAACCATGAAGGATGAAAGCATCACCCACATTCCACGTAATTCTATTGGCTGATCATCCTAAGCTGAATCCATTCCCTTTCCTATATATAAGAGCATTTCTCTCACTTTTTTTCATGCACTGAAGACGGTACGCTAAATGCTACCGAAACAGCTGTCTGAGCTCTTATTATTTATTTGTGACATTCTAGATGTTATTTGCCTTGTTTATATTCCATTATAGTTATTATTTAACATTTACAACTGTTAACATTTTAAAAAAATATTGAGAACAATTGTTTTTCTTATAAAGGATTAAATTATATATTAAGTTTAGATCTTACTTAAAATCCTTTTAATCCTTTCCAGTACAATCCCAATAGAATGGCAACAGTATCTCTTAAAAGCGAAGCAAAGTGAAGAAACTGACAAAGAGAAGAATGAATAAATACAAGCCTGACAGAAGTTGTCATCTAGAAAGCACTGAGGATGGACCCGATTGGGTCCGAAGTATATATGCTCGCTTAAAAGGATTTTAAGTTTATGCTTACTAATAAAAAGGAGGAGTGGGAATTATTTAAGATACTGTCTGTTGTTGTCAAATAAATTTAAGTCAAATTAGTTTAAGATACTGTGTGTTGTTGTCACCAAAACAATCCCTTCTCCCTCTTAGTATATAATCAATGGAATTTATTTTGCTGTAGAAAGGTGCAACATAAGATATAAAAGAATAAAATGAATAGATGCTAAAACATTTAGAAATAACAATCACTGTTTTTAGATTTTTAAATGTAAATTCTTTATTTTAAAATTATTTAAGGTCAGCAGATTTTGCCTATTATATTTTATTTATCAAAATTAATGTTTAAAAACAAACGAAATTTTACTATACACAACAGCTGAAATTAATATTAATTAAGATTATAGAATAACACTCATTATATTTATATATATATATATATATAGATATTATAGGTTGACAAGGTGTGTACTGAGTATATGATAGTCAATTTGGTGACTTAGGGATTCCTTAAAAAAAAAAAAAAAAAGACTAGTGATTCTGTAGACGTGCTTTCTAAAACATACACATTTTCAGAAATTTTGCAATCTGTGCTAGATAACAAAAGTTTCTACAGAAAGGCAATTTTGTCACTTAATATGCAGATTTTAATTATTGGAGGGACCATTATTTTGATTTAGTTGCTTTTTGGGAACTTTGGAGACCAGTTGACACCCTGGTTGACATGCAACCATTTTTTTTTTTTTTTTTTTTAAACAATAAAATACATATATATATAAGTTCATCATAAGCTTTACAGCCAGGTTCCTGGTCGTCATCAATATTCACACAATGCTCTTGATATGAAATGTTTTTTTTTTTTTTTTTTTTTTTTTTTTTTTAATTTCTCTAATGCAGTAGACTGCACCATCTCTCATTGATGTTTCTATTGGGTTCAACCAATTGCAGCTGCACTTGTTGGCCAAAATTTAGATCTTTTCAGTCAGATGCCTGACTGAAAAGCTTATGAACTATTTTTCATATACAGTAGACTCCCAGAAATCTGCACATCATAACCAATGAAATTTATATAGTAAAGTTTTCAAGGGGAAAAAAAAAGAAACTCAAGATAGAACTTATTTTAATGGTGATATTTTAGAAACTGAATCTAATGGGATAAGCAAAGTTCAAGTCTTGGAGATAAGTACCTAAATTCTTTTAAATCAACAGTATTTGTACGTGAACAAAAAATGATTTCATAGACAGGGAAAAAAAAAAATAATAAATAATAATAATAATTTGTCTTTACCTATAATTCTAAACTGCAATTAAAAAAAAAAAAAAAAAAAAAAAGAGGAAATTTATAATATAAATTATTATTGTATCAGATTATATGCTTAAATTTTGCTTTGTGGAACAAATTTTTTATTTGGCAAATGAAAAGAAAAATACTTTTCTAAAATTTTATATGTACATTTTTTGCTACACTTATACTCTTTACTTGCTTTCTTTTCTTTTTTCTCTAATATTTATATATCTTTTATGCTTACTTATATGTATGCACTATCCTTTTGAATGCTTTATTGCATTAAAATTCTAATTTAAAAATACAAAGAAAAAAAAAAAAAAAACTGAAATACACAAAATTTTAAAATTTGCACAGTTTCTCGTCCCAAGCTGTGCAGATTTCTGGGAGTCTGTAAATAGTCCCCCCCCCCCTCTTTTTTAAAAATAAAGATACTTACATCAATCAATCAAAACAAGGTTTCCATCTTCTAAATTGCTCTTTTGTATTTAATATAATATTCAAGTATATCTACTTCAAAATATTATAACTCCAATTATAATGTCACACTTTCATTGTGAAATGAAGTTATGCTAAACTAAACAGCACTGGTCAGTTTAAAAGACATGATTTGACAATCAACAATGTCCAATCATATTCTAGAAAAATTATGATCAAATTTAGAGTTGAGATAAGTAGAATTAACTTATCTACTTTTCTTTTATCTGATTTCATACCTTTGAATAAATCTTGCATTTCCATACAAACTTTTTAAACCAATAAAGATTTGAAATCATTTTCTTTTTAAATCAAAAATCATCCATTGAAAAAAAAAAAGGGGGGGGGGGTATATTAATATACCTTTAGTTACATAACATAGTGCAATATCCAACAGAAAATGACAGCTTACTGTTGAAATAACTAACAAACATTCATAACTCACCAAAAAAATTTTAAATAAATTAAAAGGGAAAAAGCTTACAATAAAAAAATAAAATAAAATAAAAAATTCTTAGATAATTTCAAATATTTATTAATTTCACTCAGCATAAAACCACAACTTATATTAAAAAATAATAATAATAAAATAAAATCTAGAAGTAATTTAAAAATAAACAATATTTTAGGTTGATTTAAATATTACCCTTAAATATCCAGCAGATAGACCTTAAATAACCCACAGTACATACTTTTTAACATAATAATACAATTAATATAATAGTTACTAATGAGGATAAATATTTAGAAACTATCACTTTTATTGCAATAAAAACTAGTCTTATTTATACACAATGTACAGGCATGTAAAACAATAAAATATCTATTTCTCAACATTGATATGATGTTTAGTAGAATGAATATTTCTTTGCAGAAGTTAGCTAGAGGTAAATGTTTGATTTCATGGTATTATTAGGATGACTAACGTGTATATATATATATATATAATTATAAATACTAATATTTTAAAATAGTCTTAACAACTATTTGCTCAAGTCTTAATATTTTAAAGCAATTGAAAACAAGGATTTTAACACAAATAACAGTGATTAACCTTTAAGAAATTTCAAATGAAGAATGACTTTTCAATAACAGTTATATACTTTTGTATAACAATATGAAAGTGAATTTTTTTCAAATAATGACAGCGGATTAATATTTTTTTTTTTTTTTTTCCAAGCATCAAAGTATGTAACATGATGTTTTCTAAAAAGGAAGAATAACTCAATTAAACAGGAAATTGAATTAAAATATTTTGAAAGCTATACTAAAGATTTATAAAGAAAGGATAACAACAATAAGTTTACATAAATTTGATTAAATTTTAAAAACATTTAAATCAATAATGCAGATGAACATTAGCAATATTTTATATGCAAATAGCTTTTCGAAAATTCACTACAGTTAAAAGAAACAGACATATTAAAAATATTCAAAAATAAGTAAAAAGAAAATAAACAGGAAAAATACCAAATATATTCAATCTTTTTATAAATTAGCTGACAGATATTTAAACCATAAGTGTTTGTGTTACCAAATTGTTATTATTGCAATATTGTTTACTAATGTTAGTTCATGTCCCGGTTTGTTCATACAATAATTTACAAAGAAAAGACAAATGCTCCAGATTTCAAATACTGTGAGGTGACATTTTAAAATTTTTTGAATTTTACAAAGTACTTAAACAGTATATGTATACATCATTCAATGATTTTTCCATCTCCAATCTAGATAATTTCTATCATTGCTTTAGAACCTTTTCTTCTTAGGTGACTAAAATGTTAATTATCAAGTTTTCCCTGACTATTACAAGTTATTTATTTTATTATTATTTTTTTTTCCTTCTTTGGCATGCAACATTTTATAAGTTGACATTTATGGTTCCTATTATGCTATTTTCAGGATTCAGTCAAAATTTTTTTAATTTTTACAGATTTCAATAAAATTCCTTGATTCTCAGGTTGCTGACAACTTCAATTATTATATCATATATAACTCAAATAATACTATTTTTAAACTATATTTGTGTGAAAATTCATTTTCTAGAACCTTTTATAATTTTTAAAGATAGAAACAATCAAATTATATTTGAGGGCTGGGTGGATTAAGGCCAATTGACTGTACTGGGTTCCTAGGCCTGAGCAGGGGGGGGGGGGGTTCTAAGGGGTCCTAGCTCGTATTTATGCAAGTTTTGGAAAAAAAAAACATGGAAAACTCTAAAAGGCTAGGCCAAAGAACATGACCTGCGTTTGAACCCAGCACCTCACGTCTACCAGCTTTGAGTGCAGAACCGCTTGGACGCTGGTGGGCATTACATTTGAAAAAAAAAAAAAAAAAAAAGCATAAAGGGGAAAAAAAAAAAAAAGGGAAAAAAAAAAAAAAAAAAAAAAAGATGATACATGTAAACTTAATTAAATCCTTTAATAGCATAAAGTTTTTTTTTTCCCTCAAAACAATTTATAAATGAATTTTTCATCATTTTGATAAAGATTTTTCAAAACTCTAAATCAGTGATTCTCAACCACCGTGCCGAAGCACTTTTGTGTGCCGCCAAATTTCAGAAATGTGTATAGTAAAAATTATGATTTTTTTTTTTTTTATTACGAGTAAAGTTTGTTTAAATTTAAAAAAAGTACAATGTAAAAGAAAACTGTTGTTTTTACAGTTAAATACCATATTTTAAACTGCTTTTATCTTTGATAAAAGCAGTGACCTTTCAGCTGTGACCTTTCATAAAGTGAAATATTTGCCTCAAGTGAAATGTGTGCCGCAACAAAAAAAAAAGGTTGAGAATCACTGCTCTAAATAAAACAAAACAAACAAACAAACAACAACAACAAAAAGACACTAATTCAAACAATAATAATTTTATATCCTGAACCACTCAATTGAATTCCACTTTTGTGGACTAACCATATTTATTCAGCAAGATATAAAAAAAGCGATGTCGTGACAACATACAGCACAATGACATAGCCAAAGTGGTTTATGGGCACTCAAGCCCTCCACCAGATACTTCAAAAATAATATTTTCATTTTTGACCATTCAAACAAACTAGTCAGTCGAAGTCTTACCCCCCCCCCCCCCACCTAAACACACACACACACACCTCAGCTCCCTGCATATAATGCCTCTAGTTAAAACCCTTAATGCAACATATTTCAAAAGTCCTTAAACAATTTTTTTTAAGTAAGTTAGGATTTTAAAAAAACAATCCCTCCACCACTTTTATTTAAAACAACAGAAATGAAGTACAAAAAAGACAGGGGTCAAAAGTTAGAGGAAAAGTAACTGAAAATATTTATATAATACCAATTTTTAAATTCTGTATTCCCATTCAGAAAAGTCATGACCATTAAAATCAATCCCTGTTTTTAAAAAATTGATTATTTATTTATTTTTAAGAAATAAAATAGAAAAATTCACTTCGTGAAATGTCAATCTTTAGAAATTCAAAACAAATTATTAAATTTTTTTTTTCATCAAGTTTTTTCAAACAATAACTGATTTAACAGTCATGACTTTTCTGAATAGGAATACAGAATTTAATATATATTTTGTAATTTTAATAATAAAAGACGAAGTTTCCAAGTGTAACACTCAAAACTAATAATATAGTTATAAAAGTATAGTGAAATGAAGAAAATTAATTTTTATCCTTTGTTTGGAGGAATGAATAAAATAATGAAAGATGGATGAATTAGCAGAAGAAAAAATGACATCGTAAATGCAATAGTGTATTGAAAGAAAGAAATTTTTATGTGTGATTTTTATGTGTGAAACAAAAGTCTAAAGAGATTTAAAAAAAAAAAGATTTAATATTATGTAAGGACCACCACTTAGTGATTTTCATCATTCTAAGACCCTGCTAAAAACTGCTAAATTATGGTCAAAACATATGATTAATAAAAACAATAATTATATTTGGATATATTGACCACTAGGCAAACGAAGGCCGACTGGCGAATAATAATAGGGATTATTCCTCCATAGGTTAACATGACACTTGACAAATTGCATTTTATTATTTATATTTAAATGGGGTATCGCAAAGTGACAAAAGCTTATATGACCAGCAACGCCAATATGCTTTTAGCATAGAAGAACAAAATTAATGTACTGGCTCAAAGAAAGGAAATAGCTACAAGTTTTGCAACCAACTGAAACGTGCTTTAGGTATGATTCAGAATTGTCCTGAGGCAGAATATTTTTTTGCTTTCTGCAACACGCCTCATTTGTACAAAACTTTTCTGCAAGATGATGTTATTTCATAATGACATATTTTTAATTTATACATAGTACGTACATTTAATTATAAAGATATCAGCAAGGGAGCAGAAAATGTTCAGATCTCGAAAATTTCCCCCAAACACAGTATAAATTTCCCTCAAAAAGGCAAAAATCTACTTTGCTATGCAAAATCACTTGTTCTATGTAATATATCTTTAAGAGAATAAGTATACAGTGTAACATAAAAATATCGCTGTTAGTGTATTAAGAACTTCAAAGTAGCAAATTGTTATTTTTGATTTGCATTTTTATTTTCTCTTTAAAAAATATTCAAAATTTCCCGTCAGTTTAAATTTCCCCCGAACATCGTTCGGACATATTCTGCACCCCTAGATCAGTATTATTAATAATTTACTGTAGAAGAATTTTTAAGTATAAGATATGAGAGTTTCTGTTTTCTACTGAAATTAAGAATATCAAAAATTTTTATGAGCATATCTTTTTGAAAGTCGAAAGTGACATTTTTTTTTTTTTTCTGCAACAATGTCACTTTGTTGCCTAAATTCTGCCATAGCACAGAATTGTATTTAGGGAATAGATGAGAAGGCTTTCTGTTATCCCATTACTTTTCCCTTTCTTCCATCCTGAATACAAAGCAGTTTAACTTCAATCTAAAATACAAATTTTCCAATTTTTAATGAAATTTCCTGACATGAGCTACTCTGTAATTAAGTCTGGAAATATTTTTATCAGGTAACAGATTTTTCAAATGCTATGATTTTCTAAAAACTCAGAATACTTTTATGTGATTTGCATTTAATTGATTATACATACACAAATACTTATATATGACAATTATGACCACAATTATTTCTAGCAATTTAAAATATTTAATTCCTACGTATGTGTGTATATGTATGCATATATATACATAGAGAAAGATATATTTGTTTTTATAAATAAACGTAACAAATGAAAGTGTGGGACAGTTCCTTGAAATTACAGACTTACTTTCTAAACTTCGCACATCACTAATTGTTTCATAGTTAACTGGTATGTTGTGGCTACCACAAGACTTTCTTCAATACTTTCTTATACAAATTCATTCAGTACAAATAATTTATTCAAACTATTATTTATTAAAATTATCCACTATTATGAATGCATAGGATTTTCAACTTAGAGAAAACTAATACTAAATATCCAAAGAAAAACAGTTTTATTCTCTACAAATAACATCGTAAAAAATGCATTTTCATAATATGTATTACACATATCAAGATTCATATAGTTATATGCTACAGAAGTTGAGATATAGCTTTTCCATTCTCGGGGAAAATTCAGTATAGCAGTTGCAATAGGCCGATATGCATTTAAATTGAATCAGCATAATGTCCCATATAACATATAAATAATAGGTCTTACATATATACATGACTTGAGATATAATAGCCCTCCCTTAAATTGAAGCAATAGCTGTACAGCAAAGCCACCTTTGAGTGATTGGCATTATTAATTTATGTCAAGGTGCATCTACATATAAATTCATATGAAATTATGTGCAGTAGTTCCTGAGATACATTTACAATACACACAAACACACAGATGGACAGACAAACATTTTCTAAAATGGTCAAATCTTGTAAATCTATCAAAAACCAGAAGTTGAAAATTTTTATGAATCCAATAATTTCTCTACTGAATATAGAAGTTAAAAAGTGGGCTAATAATGTATGCTATTATCATGAGTTTTTAACAATCATTATTACAAGATAAAAGATATTTTGTTGTACCAAAATTTAAATACTGTAAATAATAATAATACACACACATATATATAAAGAAACAAATATAATTAAAATCAGAACAACTCATCTTCTAGAATGATGCAGGAATACCATGTTGATGTATTATGAAAATTATTAATCAATACAAAGAGAGACTTATGTGGATTAACATGAAATCTTTCAGTTTTGATTAATATATGTGGTAATAGGACTGTACTTTTCTGTAAGGATTAAAGACTACTAGTCAGTAGTAAATGAATGAAACTGATTTATTAAAACAACACTTTATTAAAACTACACTCTATTGAGCATTAGAGATAATCCAATTAGGTCAGTAGCTTGAAAGCTCTATGTATCCTGATATAGTACAAAGCCAAAAATCCGGAATCATTGGGACCGTGGAGATTCTGGATTTTCAGTCATGCTTAAAAAATATAATGTTTTGGTTTAAGTACTTGGATAATATGCAAATTCAAGTAAAAAATAATATAATTATGATTTTTACGCATATTCTGTAATAGTCTTTTTATCAACTTTAACAATAAATAAAATTAAGAATTAAACTTGAAAGACAACACGTATTTATTGAAATATTTGCATAAAAGAAAATAAATAAGAAAAACATACCATTTTTAAAACATTCTCATGATTTATCTTTTAGTACTTCAGGTTTTTCAATTAAAAGTTTAGGCATAATTAAAACAGAATATAGAATTTAGCTCTCAATTAGATAAATGTTTGTTTGTTACTATTATTAGAATTTTCTTCCCCCTCCTCTTTCAGACTTTGCAAATGCTGGTTATAAAATACTTTTACTTTTTTTGGGGGATATATTTACACTAAAAAAAAAAAAAATTAATTAATTAAAAATACTGATGATGATGATTAACGCAGCTGAAACTGTCCGGATTTTCGGCTTCGTACTGTATTTGTATTAGATGTCAATATGCAAAGGCAGCTCATGAATATGGATTTTTCTAACTTCTTTAAACTATGATAAAAGTGTGCTCCTGGTAAGTGTAGATGGGCTTTACATGAATGTTTCTCCCAAGGGCAAATACTGCTTTAATAAAGAATTAACTCCCATTGGTCAAGAACTTTGACTTCCAGCTTCCTATATTTATTTGTGTATTTTGGCCTGTGAAATCAGCATCAGCTAATGAAAAAAACCATTTAAACTAATCTGCAGATATAAACAATTTTCTGTTATTTGATTAATTTCACATAACTTACCTCATGGCACTATCAATTTTATAATTTGATACTAATTTAATGATCATTTATAAGCAGTTTATATAAAAGTATCAGTTTAAATTTTCAATTTTTTTTTTTTTTTAATATCTCTTAAGATACAATTTAATACAGTTGAACCACGTTAATGAGAATCATTTAACATGAACTGTTTCCCCAATCCCCATCAAAAGGAAGATTAGTTCTTGAGTTACTGATAGCATGAACTATTAAAGCACAGATATTTTTTAAAACATAATGCAGTAATTTGAGAATCCACAAAAATCTTTGAGTTTGTTAATTAAAAGGACTTATTTTGTGGCATTTTAATGTGATTGCACAATGAAGCAAAAAAATTAGCTAATTATATTGTAAAAACATATATGTTATTTTCTTACAAACAACATGAAATATGGTTAAAATAAATGAACAGCTCAAATCTGAATAAAATTTACAAAGCCAACCATAACTTTACATCACAATTTAAAGCTGATAGTTCAGTTGAAGTAATAGTCGATTGGAGCAAGAAAGATTGTGTGTGAGAATGTAGTTTTTTTTTTCTTTGTCACATCTGAAGTGTTTACTAACAAATATTTTTACTTCCGAACACTATAGTGAGGAAAGTATTGTAATCATGTCAAAAACCCGAATTTGAAATTTTGATGTTTCTATACGTTTCGAGGTCCCCTGAGTCCGTTTTCACTATTTTTACGATGATGTATGTATGTGTGTGTGTATGTATGTCTGTAAGTGAACATGCTAGCGTCTAAACACTTTGTTTGAATAAGCTGAAAGTAGGTACATATATTGTATGTCACCATAGTACAAACCCTATTGATTTTGGTGAATATAGCGCTTATAGTTTTTTACAGGGACACCGGGAAAAATTCTTTATCATTATGGCCTATGGGGCCAAATTTTTAAAAGTGCGATAGCGTCTAAACACATTATTAATCTGAGGAAAAAAATTGTACACATGTTATAGGTCACAGTTGCACCAACTATATAGATTTTGGTGAATTTAGCACTTACAGTTTTTTTTTTTTTTTACAGGGACACAAAGAAAAATTTATTATCACTATGGCCTATGGGACCAAATTTTTAAAAGTGTGATAGCATCTAAACGCCTTATTCAATTGAGCTGAAAATTTATATGAATATTATAAATTACTGTTGCACTAAGTATAAGCATTTTGGTGAATCTAGCATTTATAGATTTTTACAGGGACACAACGAAAAGTTCTTTATCATGATCTATGGACTCAAAGTTCAGTAGCGTTAAATAAAACATTGTGTAATACATGAAGAAAAATACTCTAACACTCTATTATGGTTTTCTCTCTTTTGTTTATTTAACAACTTCTCTTTCTTTACTTTATCTACAAAACTGTTAATTACTCAATGTTCGGAAAGTCGAGTGGAGTCACTCCAGATTTTTTATTATAATGTCATTCTTTAGACTGTGTTTTGACATTTCTAACATAACGGTTTTCTTATTTGAATGGTACATCATTTTTAAATAGCAGAAAAAAAATAGAGTTTAGGTTTTCCTAACTCCTTTTCAATAAATTAAAAACTTCTCCTTGACAGGCACAATGGATGCAATTTCCAACACACCTGTACATTTTTACTTTCTGAACATACATATGTAAGGGAAGCATTGTAATCATGTCAAAAATCCGACTTTTATATTTTGGTGTTTCTATAAGTTTCAAGGTCCCGAGTTCATTTTTGCTATTTTTACGATGATATATATATGTGTGTGTGTATGTGAGCGAACATGATAGCACCTAATGCTTAGTTCAAGTAAGCTGAAATTTGGTATATATGTTGTATGTCACCATAGCATGAACCCTATTGATTTTTGTGAATCTAGCACTTAGTTTTTTTACAAGGACACAGAGAAAAATTCTTTATCATTATGGCCTATGGGGCCAAATTTTTCAAAGTGTGATAGTGTCTAAATGCCTTATTCGTCTGAGCTAAAAATTTATGTACACGTTATAAATCACCGTTGCATGAAGTATACAGAGTTTGGTGAATCTAGCATTTATTGTTTTTTTTTTTTTTTTTACAGGAACACGTCAAATGGAGTCACTCCAGATTTTTTTCCGTTTTTTTTTTTTTTTTTTTTTTTTTTTAAATAAAGACAGAGTTGTTCTTTTCTGGGAGATAACATTTACTGAAGAAAATTTTACTTTTAATTTGGCCAAAAGTCACAAAAAGCAGGAGTCACTTTTTTTGGAATTTACACTTTAAGATTTCTTTTTCCCCCTTCAACTTCGAACTTCAGATGCATACACACATTTCTCAAAAACCTACAGCAATTATTGCAATTATATTGAAAGCTTTGCTTTTGGATCATTTTGTGTTAAATCCCCATCTGAGCTCTGCTTCTTCAAGGAAGGGAAAATGAGCCATTAATAGATGTCAAGTAGACTTCACTAGTGAAGTCCAGCTAATTTTTACATAAAGCAATATTTATGAGATATAATACCTTATCAAGCAGCATGAAACAATGCCAGATTAACAATCAACGGCTGATTTTCCACAGGACAAAGCAGGGGTGATTTTGAATAAAACAAAATTTTCTAAACTACATATCAAATTTTCTGAAATATTATTTCCCAAATACATATGTATATTTCCTACACATTATATATGTATATAAATGCATACATCTATAATGTGTGCATGTTCCAGCTTGATTCTGAATATGAAATTATAAAATTAAAATGCTTTATTAAATATTAGAAACTGTTTTCAATAAAATTTCAAAATCATTTAGGATTTCTTTTTCCTGAGCAGGCAGCTTTAAAATTTCTGTACAGTATCACCCCTGGGGCAAAGTGCTCAAGTCTAAAGATGGACTCCAAATCAGCTGCTTTTTTACGAAAATTCACTTGGTGCCCTGCATACTAGTAGGTACCCCTCCCCACACACTTCTCTTCAATTACTAATTTTGCCCTAGCCCCACTTCTGTAAGTCAGCCCCTATTAAAAATATATTCTATCGTATTAATGGAAGACTTGGCATGGGATTATAAACAAGGCAAATAACAATGTCTAGAATGCCAAACATAAATAAGAAAGCAGACACTGTTTCGGTAGCATTTAGCGTACCGTCTTCAGTGCATAAAGAAAAGTGAACCATGAAGGATGAAAGCATCACCCACATTCCACGTAATTCTATTGGCTGATCATCCTAAGCTGAATCCATTCCCTTTCCTATATATAAGAGCATTTCTCTCACTTTTTTTCATGCACTGAAGACGGTACGCTAAATGCTACCGAAACAGCTGTCTGAGCTCTTATTATTTATTTGTGACATTCTAGATGTTATTTGCCTTGTTTATATTCCATTATAGTTATTATTTAACATTTACAACTGTTAACATTTTAAAAAAATATTGAGAACAATTGTTTTTCTTATAAAGGATTAAATTATATATTAAGTTTAGATCTTACTTAAAATCCTTTTAATCCTTTCCAGTACAATCCCAATAGAATGGCAACAGTATCTCTTAAAAGCGAAGCAAAGTGAAGAAACTGACAAAGAGAAGAATGAATAAATACAAGCCTGACAGAAGTTGTCATCTAGAAAGCACTGAGGATGGACCCGATTGGGTCCGAAGTATATATGCTCGCTTAAAAGGATTTTAAGTAAGGTAAATGTTATTTAAACTTAATATATTGAGATTTTTTTTTTTTTTTTTAAGGGAGGGATAGATTATTATGAAAGGAAATAAAATAGTTAAATTTAAGGAAAACCCCTAAAAAATTATAAATCACTAATCAAAATTACAGATTGTTAATAAATCATAATTTTTCCAGTAATCATTATTTTACAGCAACATGCAATCATGAAAGATATAAAAGACCTGATTCTGCAATGAATTGGTGATGCAATGACTATTTGTGACTATGTATCAAAGTTCAATGGGACTAAGAGCAATTTCTCTGCTTAGGATGGTAATTACAGTCAAGACTGTGTCTATGCTTTATGAGACTCAATGGTGAATTAGTAATTTTAAATGAATCCGCTTTGTTTAAAAGACAGCCCGTTTATGCACTCCATTTTTTGAAAATCAAGCAGGATGGGTGAACTTAGTGATCAGTGATGTTATAACCCTAAGAAAAAAGACAAACTTTAACTGCTAAGACTGAGAATCTCCCAAAGAAGATAAATTGCTGCAGTCCAAGATGTCCTTTGTGTCTGCAATCATCTGATTTTTTTTTTTTTTTTTAAATCACTAAATAAGGAGACTATTAAATTTTTGCAACACTGGATGCAACTGAGTGAATATTAACCACATGTGCTCTGCTAGACTGTGCATTAATTTTTTTTATTAATATTTTTATCATACTGTATTGCTCCTCCAGCATTTAATTATGGAATATTTGTGAACTTAATTTTTCTTCACTATGCAAAATGCTGAAAGTGTATTATCTCAACCTCCATTGAATGATGTAGTTGGACTCTAATAGAAATATTGAAAGAAACAGTTAACTTTCTCCAATAAATCTACAAACAGCAATTGTGAATTGAATGAAAATTCTTATCTCTGCACAGGACAGGATTATTTTTTAAACTAACTTCTTATAAGAGGTTAACACGTTCAGCGCCATGTCAGCCATAGGTGGCTGACACTGAACTTTCCATTTAGGCCTTGTCAGCCACAGGTGACTGATAGTGGGAAATATAAAACTAAAAAATTTACATAGTTTTAAGTAATTACTGACAATTTATTTAAAATTTACTTAATTTTTATTTATTATAGGATTATATCATTAAGGCATTTTAATGGATTTTATTGAAACATAGTAAACATAACATGGTAAACATAACATGCTTCTAAGCAGCAAGCGTGGCTGAATGGGATTTCCTTAAGAATTCGCGTGGCGCTCAACGTGTTAACAAATGATGACCTAATTTTGCTTCTGCTGTGACAATGAACAAATGAACTTTAAGATGAAAAAGAATAAAATACTTACGAATTAAATTATTTACACAGACTTCAGAGGGAAAAAAAGAAAGAAATAATAATAATGTTAATAAATAGTGTTTAAAAATGTATAAATCTGAAAAAGAATTTTTTTTTTTTTTTTTTAAATAGTTGGTAAGATTTATTTTTCTTCTCAAAAGATTTCATAAGTATTTTTATTTTAAGATATTTATCTAGCTTAATATTTTAAAATAAGTATTTAAAAATGGAGGAAAAAAAAAAAAAAAAAACATTCTTTAAAGTTTCTCTGTATTTTAAATCCCTTTCACAATACAATGTCTTGCCATGAAATAACGATTACAGTAGAAATTATGATTTATTAGCAATCTATAATTTTGCATAGTGATTTACAATTCTTGGTAGGGTTTACACTACAGTAAACAGATATTGAAAATCTACAATTAAAATAGGCACATAGTGTTTTATTCAGTAATGATTTCAAATATATAAGATAATTTTAGGAAAAAAATTAATCTACTTCAGCCCAATAATAGCAACTGTATGTTTATGAATTAATGAACTATTATTACACATACCTGAAACAACACAGCTTAATCTGAAAAATTTTCTTCAAATTACAGATTTTTTTTTTTACACAGAATAACATTTGTATACTAAAACCAATGAAGTAAAAATATTGTAGGCTTAATTCATTTTTTTTTTTTTTTTTCTTAATTTCATCATTGTAAAGAAGAAAATAACTTAATTGCACAAATGACTTATGACAAATCCCTTTTGTGATAGCAGATGTCTAATATTTAAGAATAAATATGTAATAATTATCATAAAAAAAAAAAAAAAAAAGTTTAATGGAAATAAATGATTAAGTCACATATTCGTAAAATTGCAAAATTTTTACAATCATTCATACACACACAAACATCATTAAGAGACAGGAAAAGAATTTGCATATAAATTTTATATAAGCATGTGTGGCGGGTTTAATTAGGGGAGGGGTGTAACTACACCATACAGATACTCTCTCTCTCTCCCCCCCCCCTTTTGCAAATCATATTCATTAAACAAAAAAAAAAAAAAAAAAAAAAAAAAAAAAAAGAGGGGGGTGGATGCAGTTTATAATATTTTGTATTCCTGTTGTTTTAGTTGAAACTTAGTTACTGATGTATATACACAAAAAGGAGAACTAATAAATTAGTTTAAAAAACTGATTAGAATACAAATGTTCTCAAACAAAATACATCATTCCAATAAATCTGAAGTTACAGAATTATGAATGAGCATAAATTAAAGCATATCAAACCCTGCAGCACATAAAAAGTTCTGAAAAGACTCACAGTAATAAATAAAAACCAACAAGCATTTCTTTATATAGTATATAAAGACATGTAAAATGAAAAGTTTTAATGCAACCAACATAATGTATAAAGAAACTTGAAAAATGTGATCTTCTCTCTTGTTTAGTTATCAGCAAGTTTTGAAACCATTTAAGAAGTAGATTTTTTTTTTAAGTAGCTCAACATAAAGATAAAACAATGTCAGAAAACTGAATATATGTAATTGTTAAATAGTAAGAATTTTGCAAACTAACACATTAAAATTAAAAACACACCATTGTTTCAGGTGATGATAATTTAGCATGATCCTTCATTGAGGTACATTTAGTGTTTGAGCCTGATTGATACTTTAATGAGCTACTTTGTTACTTTAATGCTGCAATTATGCCTATTTCAACTCAATACAATTTTTGTGTATTTTTGCATTTTTAAGTGTCTGTTATTCTTCAGCAATCAATATGAGTTTTCTGTATTTTTTATTGCAACATTTACCTATTTTTAAAACAATGACAGACTAAGAGTCATAATAATTTGAATAATTCTGTAAAAAAAAAAAAAATTATAATAATTAATAATAATAATAATAATAATAAATATTGAAGTGGTAAGAATGTAAAGAAAAAAATAGTGAAACCCTGATAAATTTATGCATTATAAAATGTATTTAAGTATGAAATCTATCTCTAGTATTCCAATTTCTCAACCAAGTTTGAAAGTCGAGATATTAATACAATGTTGCCAACTTTTCAAGAACAGTTTGAGGAGTATTCAGAGAAATGTTGAGGAGCATTTCAGCTACTTTGATGTGCAATTTTAAAAATACATGAAGAAATAAACTACTAACAAAAATAAATTAACAATAATCATATGAAATTAAGAAATATTTATTGACAATCAAATATATTTAGCAAAACAGTGAAGAGAGATAAGAATGGGAAATGATTAAGTCTGAATATAAGCTTAAAACCCAAAAGTAATTTGTTTTCTGCATGATGGCATATTTTCTATACATAAATAAGGACAATACAGTAGAGAGCCAGAAATCCGCCAAAGTCTGAAATCCGCACAGCTTGTCAGATACAAACAAACAATTAAATTCACTATTAATAAGTTACAAAACTGCAAATCAGAATTTTTGAAAAAGATCTTGAATACAGGTTTTATGTTTGCATTTTATGATTACAAAAAAGAAAAATAATAATATGAAAGACTGCAAAAGCCAAGTTGCTGCTAATGCAATTATTGACAGTATATTAAATTCATCAAAAGAAAATAAAGATTATTTTGATATGATGATATCAATCAGATAAATAATAAACTAATTTTTTAAAATGCTTTCTGATGAAGGCATAATTTGTAAGGAAGAACTCAATAAATTCGTAGAAAAATAAATTTGTGTTACTACTATTTATAATAAATAAATCATGCAGGTTCAAGTTTAGTTTAAAACTAGCTACATGTGAACAGATTTTATCTAAATTTGACAAATATTTTTTTCATTTTTATTTATTGTTTTTATTATATATTTTTGTTAATGTTCATTATTATTCTTATGTACCTAGTAATTTAATATTCAGTGTTATTATTCACTAGCATGTGTTAAGTTTGAATAATATTCTGTTTTTATTACTCAAAGTGAAAATCATTTTTTATCAGCCCCAAAATTCACAAAATCCTAAAATCCGCACAACCTCTGGTCCCGAGCTGTGTGAATTTTTGACTCTCTACTGTATATGAAAGTAGATAAAAAAGAAAAAAAAAAAAAAAAAAGCACAAAGGGGGGGGAAAAAAATTTAAATTCCAGCAATTTTTATGAATGTCAAAATAATTATTATACTATTTATCACATAAAAATCTAAAATCGTAATCTCTAATATTCATATAAATGTGTAAATAATCTCATCTCTGAGTGAACTCTCTCGACCAAATGTTTTGTAAACTTTAGAATTTTGCAGATTATTGGTCATAATTTTTTTTTTTTCCAGATACAAATGAGGTCATAATAAGTCATTAATGCTTTAAGTGAATGATAAAATAAATGTATAATTATTTCAAATAAATCTTAAATAAAATTGAATTTGAACATTAGAAAATGTTACTAATTTCGATGAAAATAAATAAGGCAGAGAGAAACAAAAACAGCGCACAGCACTGAGTGTTTTGCTTCTTCGGTCAGCCGTCAGCGAGTAATGTAATCCACAAGGTTTTTAGATCTAACTAATCATACGAGAAGTGCACTTTGGGACACCACTCCCTTCCTCACCTGCTCCCGAGAGAGGGGGGGGGAATACAGGCAGCTGAAATTCAGAGCTGAAGAGAGAAACGGAGGAAACCAATTTCTTTTCACTTCTCTCTTTCTCCCCATGTGATATAATATGCAATACATTTGCATCAGACCACAAAAAAGCCTCTCCTTTCGACTGATACCAGATGGCCATGCCAGACATTCTAGAGATTTTTTTTTTTTCAGTAACTGCCACTGTTCAGTTTTAATAAAAAATATTTAGCTAGGTGGTCAAGACTAATTTGCGGAGCATAAAAATGACGTTAAGAAATTGCGGAGTTTTCAAAAATTTTCAGAGGAAGTCCTCAGAAATCGGAGCAGTCGTCAACCCTGTTAATATTGCTGTCAAACAATCAAATTATAATGGGATTATATGGAATTGAGAGAATAATTTAGAAGGTGTATCAAAAATGTATACATTAGTGCCAATTGTTTGAATTTACTGCATTTTAAGATGGAAAAGTTACATTCCAACAATGGTAGTAGATGTTATCAATAAAGATAATCTAGACCAAAAAATAATGTGAACAGCATTTGGAAAAATATAAGCAAGATGCATAACATTTAAGAAAAATTGTTTTAACCACTGACCTGATGCCCCTGAGCATTTTATTATAGGAATATCTGAAAGGTAATGTTTATGTCAGATAATCAACAAATCTCGAAGAATTAAAAGCTGCAATTGAGAACAAATGTGTCACGTCAGTGAATCAACCGCACACCATTAGGAGAAACAGATATAAATTTTATGAAGATTCTTTTGCAACTTGAATATTAATTATATGTGAATAAAAATTAAAGTTATAATCATTTAAATTGTACAAACATTTTTTTTTTCTTTTCTTTTAAACACTGTATTGTAAAATCACAAATGGAAAGTAAAAATAATAATATACTGCCTTTTTAAAATACAGAGCAATAAAATTATTATTTTTAGAAAACAGATGAATAAAGTAAAAGTTATGAATGTAAATTTTGTAAGACTTGCTTATCGGTTGTAAAAATCATCCCCCCTCCCATATTTTAACATTTACAGCAGGTTAAAAATCCCTATCACCCACTGGGTAGTAAAAGGACCTTTTTGTCTACCATTAGTATAAAGAAAAAAGATTGCTTTTTTTTTTTTTTTTTGACACACATGAAATTTAAACATACAATGTTCATTTTCTTATTATCTTACTTTGTTTTAGAAATTAGATAAGAATATCTCACCCTTCCCAGATTAATAAAATTATATTGATCAGTTTTGAAACTCATACAGCACAGTTTGTTCCCATGAATGTGAAAAGACGTCACAGTGTGACACTGAAGACATTTTAGTTATGTCACATTTTTTAATCTACTTCTCAGGGATGGATGTTGCACAAATGTGAAATACCCTCTATTTAAGACATTGCTTAGATGCTGCATTGGTGCACGCATGAGATTTCGCGATAATAATACTAGATAGATACTTTTCACAGCCCATGTTGACTAGATAGAAGAAGTTGGAAAAAATTGCAATTGCTATCGCACGGACGTACTTTTCACAGTGCAATGTGATGGTACATGAATGGGATTGCGTGATGTATCAGTGATGTGCTTGAAACCAAGTGTGTTGTACAGGAAGGAATTAGTGAAAACAGGGTGACTAGCATTTAAACTTTTAGAGGTTATTAGCTTTTGTTGTAGCACAGATTATGTCTTAATTGAAAATGGAAATTTTTTAAATTCAATCAGTCACACAAATCCCCCCCCCCCCACTTTCCCCAGTATTTAGTAGAAATTTCCCAATTAATATACATTTCATTCAAAATTCACTGATATTTTTAATGTTGCCAAAACATTCCGTTATTTTCAGATTTTCCAGGTTGCTAGTCACACTGAAAAAAAAAAAAAATATTTTAGTAAAGAAGGGGGGGGGGGGGGAGAAAAGTAAAAGTAAGAATTTCACAGCTGTCTTTTAATTTGATAAAGGAGAAGACCAAAATCCCTATAGGAAATAGCCTCATGCCATCTTAAGGGCCCGCTTTACTCAGCATCGCTGGAAGCCGAAGCTAATGTTATTCTATGGGAAATTTTCTTTACTTATAACTCCTTAACTAACACATTTTTAAATTCTGTTTTCACATTTCGAAAATTCCTAACTGTTAAATTGACGGACCTTTTTAAAAATGTATTCTTTTAATTTTTTATATTTTATTTTGAAGCTGCAAAATATGAATTTTCAATATGTGAAATTTTTCATTTTGCAATTTCAAAATAAAAGATTAAAAAAAAAAAAAAAAAAAAAATACATTTTAAAAAAAGGTGCGTCAATTTAACAGTTGGAAATTTTCTGAATGTGAAAACATAATTTAAAAATATGTATTAGTTAATATGTTATAAGTAAGGAAAATTTCCCATAGAATAACATTGGCTCGGGCTTCCCGCGACGGTAAGTAAGAGGACCGTTAAGGATAAAACTTGATTGTGAACCGAGAAATCTATATCCTATTGATGATGGGAAAATGGACAAAATTGGATTCACAGTTCAATAAAGATATTTGTACAATTTTTTAATCAAATCAAAACAGGATGGCGATAAATTAAAATGTTAAAATCACAGGTGGTTTTATAGAGATTGAGAAATGTTCAGTTGCAAAGCAAATAGGATATAAAACATAGTTAAGTTGTATCGATCTCCACACATGCTATCACTTCATAGCAGTCTCACTATGTGTTCCAACTTCAGTACTTGCAGGACACTAAGTTTATTCTTCCTGCTCATGATAATCACACTCACTGTCATTAGTGAAGGCTCACTCTTCGAAAATTCAACATGTCATCAAAAAATACAGACTTGGCTCAAGGTTGCTAAACTTGTAAACTTACAGATTGTTTAATAACTAAGTTAAGCTCTCTTACAACCATAAGACAATTATTTTGTTTGTTGTTGATTTGTGAGCTTTCTCCCTCATTTTCTCGCTGTACAAATTATGTTTCCTTTATAACGGATTCTATCTATTTATTTTTCAATGGCATGTTTAGAACATTTAATTTATTTATACACAATGAAATTAAACCCCCTCCCTCACAAAAAAAATAAGTAAAATAAAGGAAGAATAAAAAACTTAAATTAAATTAAAAATAATTAAAAACATTTAACTTTCAACCCAGTTCAGGGGTCAATCTAGATTTTTAATTGTTAAGGCCCCTTTTCATGAAAAATTAATGTTTTTTATAACAAACAAATAATTTTGCAATAATTCTATTTATTTTTGAGGGAAAGGGGGAATATTTTGAGCATTTTTTTAAATTTTAGTAATCACTATTTTATAACATTCAGAAGCACTATGTAAATAAAGATTTAATATAATAATGAAAACTGGGTTTGGATGGGAAATTTTTTACAAACTGATCTTTATTTAAATTGGTCAATTAAATTTTGTAAAAGTGCCTTTTTTTATAAAAAGAAATTTTGTGGAGGGGTTTCCAGTGGAATTTTGTGAAGGAACTTATTTAAATTCTGTAAAAGAGCATTTCCCCCTCCCCCCAAGGAAGCAGAATTTTATTAAGAGGTAGCTAAAAGTTCAAATTTTTTTCCCTGGATTGAACCCTGCAGTTTTCAAAATGCTCCAAAAGGTACATAGAAATCCTCTTACAGAAACAGGATAACTATAGTATAAAAAAATCAGCAAAAATTTATCCCCTAAAGAAGTTTTATAAAGCAGTTTGATAAATTTCAAGGGGGAAGATATTTAAAATACTACTGACAGTTCATCTTCTTTACAATATGCACAATAAAATGAAAGACAAGACAGTGGAATGGATAACTCATGATAAAACTATAAAAATGGAGAGAGAAAAAAAAAAAAAAAAAACTTATCAATTTCCGCACTTGTTTGTAAGGCTAGGAGTCAGAGAGTCGAAATGAAAAGCCTAAAAATATGGTTAATTACCATAGACTCTAATTTCATATCTATAATAAAATATAAGAGCTTGATTGAAAAACACTTCATAATACAAAATGGTTCACTAAAAGCACACTCAGAAAAATAAGAATGTGAACCTTCATGGAAAGCTCCTTTGACGGGCTGAATGAATAATAAAAGCAAAGGTGCAGTGATGAGTTTGCTGAAGAAATTGCCCCATTTCCTACAGAGAGAATGACGCAAGCTTGTGGCCAATTATTGATCTCAAATACTGATGGATGCAAAAGCACAACCTTTATTGAAGTGCTTTTTGCTTCCATCTGGTTCACACCTACTTTCACCATTCACCGACGAAAGTCAATGAAGGGTTTGCATCTCTGCTGATGCAGAAGGGGAGATAAGACCACGATTCTGTATCGATAAAAGAGAAAAACGAGCATTTCCCCCTCACCTCCACATTGACCTACTTCTACCATCCAAGAATCTGAAAACTTCTTCACTCCAAAGCTGTTGGATCTTTGTGCCTAGTTTTTGCAAAGAAAAGCTAAATTGAGGTGATGATATACAAAAGATGGCCTCATCGTCAATTCATGATCAAAGTTAGCCTCTTTGAGAATTCAGGCTGGTGTTTCACCCCTCCCCTTCTCTTTCCAATGAGAAGAGATTTTCCACAGTCACTTTACTAAATGTTTATTTTAAGATACTTTCAATAAGGGCAAACTAAACATTTATTTTGTGGAGACAAATCTATTTAAATGATTTTATTGCAAGAGTTTCCCAAAATAGGAATATTTTTAATAAATACACATTTAAACCAAATCATATTTTAATGCATAAATTTACCAAATAGCTTAAATGGGTAAAATGCACACTAAATGCTATGAAAAAAGACAGCATCACAGGATGTTTAATCACTGATTTCTAGTTGGAGATGTAATGGGGAGAGAGCACGAGGAAGTCACAAGAAAAATTACATAAGTGAGAGATATTGAACAACTCTACCTTTTCAAAGGTTCTAGAATCTAATAAAGCTTTAAAATGAATATTGGCATTTGTGTTTAGGATAGAGAAAGATTGGAAAACATAAGCTTCAGCAGTGTTTTTGATCAGCGATCATTAATACGAGGGGAGTAAAAAAAAAAAATTCTTCTTCTGTATAGGTTCTAGAATCTAATAGTGTTTAAAATGAACATCAAAATTTATGGTGTGGATGAAGAATGACTGGGAATTGCAAGGCTTCTCTGAGGCATTTGATCACAGATAATTTCTTTTGGTGCCAAAATCAGGAAACTTGGAATCTAAAGATGAAAGTTTTGTCTAGATTCTGGATTTGTTTGTAGAGTAAAAGAAAAATATGTGACATTTGTCGCACCATCATGCACTTTCTGACACCCAGACTACATACAATGATAAACTTCTAACTTAATGGAATAAATAACACTAACTGAAACAATGTTAAAGAAAAGGAGGTCGTAACTTTCCTGTGGGTTTGAACTAGTTTTACGCTGGCAACACTCCCTCAAACCTGCCATAACCAGATAAAACAATAGAAAAATAACATAATATTCATGTCAATTTCCATCATCACCACTCACTAATTCATGAAACACCCTTAATTTCAAAGATACTTTCAGTTTTTATATAACACTATGGAGCAAGCAATTTTTAAATCGTATCAGATAATTTGGTTCAAAGCTTGCCTTGTATACACATAAAATGTCATTAACTTTATCAAAAAAAAATTCTGAGCTCAGTTTATCAACATGTCTAACTCTGTTTAGAAAAATGTTTTTAAAAACAGAAATATGTATATTAGAAGATAAATGTAATATCTTTACAGTTTTGAAATTATCTCCTGTATCGTAAATTCTAGAGTTTGTTTCATTGTCTTTAATTTCCAAATTAATATCTGAATAATCAATTATAAAGTGCTATACGATAGCTTTAATTTCAATGTATTGGATAAAAGCTAAAATTTACCGTTTCTCCAGATCTATTAAATTTAACCAATAACACATCACTTATATACTGATAACATCTTTTACTTTTATTTAATATTCTTTTCATACATACATAAAATATCTGCTAAAATTGAATTACAGCCCCGTCCCTCCCCTAACGGAATACCACAAACCACTTTATAAATATAATCACCTTCATTATAAGTAATTTTTTTTAACTATAACGTGGAATAAATAAAAAAAAAAAACTTATCTTTATCAATATTCACTATATTATACATATATAAAAATATTTCCACTTTATTAATTAGATCATATAATACTGTTATGCAGATCTTCAAAGTCACCAGCGAATAATTCAGAAGTATTTCTTAAACCATTTAATCTATCAATAGGTTCATAATTAATTACAAATGAACTGTTAAAGATAATTATTGCTATAAACATTTTTTAACATCGTAAAATTTATAAGAATTGAAGGCTGTAAGTAGGTTTAAATAATAATATGTTAATTCAATAATTCTTTTATAAAAATGGGCTGGCAGAATTAGCAATGCATAAAATATTTGGTTTTAATTACATTTTCTTTAAAATAGATTAGAAAACAGTAATAATCTTCTTAATAATAAAAACCTAAGTTTTCTGGGGATAATGCTAACATCATGGTTACAATAATGTAAAATTAATGTCATAGCTACAATGTATTGAAATAAAGGAAATAAATTCTTAATCTTGGTTTGGAAGAATGAAAACAATGGAAAAAGGATGATTTAATGGAGGAAAAAATGACATTGCAATTGAAACAATATATTGAAAAAATATAAATGTAATTAGAAACAAAATAAGTCAAAAATGTAATTAAAAGAAAATACTATATAAAAAAATAATAGTTGGCAATTTCCGACCCCCCCCCCCTTTCAGCCTTCTCGATAAACAAACGAATTATGTTCAAAATATTTACTAAATTAGAGGAAAACCTTAAAAATAGTTAAAACAATTACAAGAAATAATAAGTAATTTAATAATAGAGTCGAATCTCATGAATGTGAATCTCAAAGGGAATAAAAAATTTGTTCATGCTATCAGTAACTAACCTTCATATAACCTAATTAATCCTCATTTTGAAGGGGATTGTGGATACAGTTCATGCTAAGCATGTTCACGTTAATGAAGTTCGACTGGATTAAAATTACAATTATAAAAATAATTCCTTTGAGCTTCTTGGACTCTAAAACATTCTTTTTTTTTTTTTTTTTTAAGAAGTATCAAGATACTATGTAAAAATATGCCATTATTTTAAATACTGTAAAAGCACTTATTTTCACGAGGCTTTCATTTTTGTGAGCCCATTGTAATCACAAAAATTTAAGCCTCGCGAAATACGTTTTTTTTTTATTTTATTATTTTTTTTTTTCCCGCCTCAAATAATAATAAAAAATCAGGAAATTTTCACTTGCCAAAGTTCACAGACATGGACGGTCCGAATCCAAGAAAAGCAAAGGGGGTGGGGTGATTAAATTTTCGGTGCAAAAGGGGGGTTTAGAAGTCCCTAGTTTGATAAAGAACGATGGAAAAAAGAGATTGAGAAAAGAAACTTGTTTGAGTTGGAATGCGTGCGTTGAGCGAAGGCCAAAGTTGATGCATAAGCAACGTTGTAAGCATGAATTGTTTTCAGAGCAATCGAGGGGGGGATGAACTTTTTGGACAAAAGGAAGTTTCTTAAAATGCCTTATGCAAAACGGGTTCTATATTTAGGTGCTTTTTAACTTTAGAATTTTTCAATTTTTGGTTCTGTTCATATAAAATTTGTGAAATTTTCAGCTCGCAAAATCACCGATATCTTCATTTTGGCGAAAAAAAGTGCTTTTACAGTATATAATGTAAACCGATATCAAATAATTTTAAATTCGATTGAGAGTCAACAGAAGAGATGTAATAAATAAAAAATACATTTGTCTGGAAAATATCGCTAGGCATGTGTGAAGGCCAACTAATTTAAAAATAATGAACAATTTAAAATAAATATAACAGAATTTATCTACACACCGCAAGTTATTGAAACATACTTCTGCTTATTTTGAATTATATCTATACAAGAGAGAAGAAGAAAATATTGTATCGAATAAAGGAAATTTTAGCATTTGATGCCAAATTATAAGGTGGTGTCTAATCAATGAAAAAAAAATAGCAATTATATTACTTTTCAAATAATTTTCATCTATGTTTGCTCTAATTCTATTGTTACTTTTAGCTCTTTAAAGCTTTATTTTAATTAGATTTGTCATTTTTTAATGTATGTTTGATAGTTTCGAATAAAAACAATAAGAGTAGTTAAATTCACTGTGAAGCTGATTTTAATTCTAAGCTTAAAAAATAATTTCTGACTACACTATCTGGAAAAAAAAAAAAAAAAAAAAGTGATACATCCACTCATTTATATATATGAAACTAAACATTTCACCTTATTCTTCATTTTTTAAACTGATTCAGATAAAACAATGAAAATTACAGAATAACTATGGAACCATCAATATTTGAGACAGAATAACAGTTTTAACACATTTCAAAGTTTTATATATATACACTCATGTTTATGAAAATTGCAACAGCATGAAGGGATTATGCAAACTGAACCAAACTTACAGGAAATGTAAAGTGAGGTAAGGCCTGCAAATGATTAGAATTACAAATTGATTGTGCATGCATGGAACGAGAACCAACTACTTATCAGTCGTTTATTCCAGGTATACACTCCTTCTCATATTTATAAGGACACTTTATGTTTTGAAATAACTAATGTAAAAATAATTGTGAACAAGATTATACTAAGTACACTTAATATATTTAGTATTCTAACAACCAAAACAGTTATAATTTTTTTTAATATGAAACAAAATTAATAAAAAATAGTGCAAAATATTTTTTCTCCATGTTTTTAGATGTTCATAATTATAAGGACTATCAAGATTTTTTCGTTTTATTTAACTTACTAGCGAATGAATTACAGTTGACATGCGAATTTGTTAACTACTGGGTTAGATTAATTCATATATAAGCCTTCAATTTTTCTTGGACGGACATTACTGATATTCCTCGAAAAAAAGAACATTCCATGCAGTGAAGTATGATAAACGTGTTTTTTAAGTGGAAGGATAATTTCAATCCATCGTATTTCTAATGAAATCCGAAGATCTAAAATTCCTGAAGGAAATGTGATCAAACGTTGAACTGCTGGTTCGATAGGAGAGAGACCTGATGTAAAATCAGAGTTGTTTTACAGAGATCGAAGACTCATAATTCCTCTTACTGTTCTACTCAAAATGACTGCTGCTGAATTTGCTCGTACTTTTTAACGGAAGGTTGGGGTCCACATTTATCCATGTTTAAAATAATTAATAATATGTTAAAATAATAAAAAACCTGTAATAATCAATAAGCATTTAATGGAAGGAAGAACGTCTGTGTTAAAGTTGAATAAAGACAATATGAAATAGTAAAATGTTGCATTTTCGGATGAAAAACATTTTATTTTTGATTAACCAAATGGTTTTAACAGTTACTGGCATGATCTGAAGATAGCAAAAGACAGAGATTTTTTAAAGGCAGATATGAATCGGGCATTTTAAAGGTGGATCTATGGTGCTCTGGAGAGCTGTTTCTACTGAAAGCAGAATGAATTTAGTAATTTTTTCTATTATTATGAACATCAAGAGAATATCCGCAAATTTTAAACATGGAATTATCAGATTTTTTGTTAGATTTTGGGTAGTAATAATTTTTTCTTTTTTCAACAAGACTTACATTTTTGCTCTACTTCTAGAGTAATAGAAAATAGTTTGAAGAAAGAAACTTACGTATTATTGCCTTTCCCATGGCCTAAAAGTTGAAAAAACCTTAACTTATCATATTAGAAAAGGGCATGCAAGTGGAAAGCAATTTTAAATAGTTTAAATATATTCAGAATATCATCTATGCTGCATGAAGTGGTATTGAAACTGAATATTAATATATATATATATATACAGAGAGAATGTCTGACTGTTTCACCCTGAAAAGAGACCCCATAAAATATTAATTTAAAGAATAACTGAAAATAAATTAATGAGATTCGAGTTGTCCTTATAATTGCGAACATCTGAAAAATCATTTTTTTGACTGTATTTAAAGTTTTTTAAGATAGAAAAATGATAAAACCTTTTAAATATCATCTATTAATGAAATTCAAATTAATAAAAAATATATTTGTTTAAATAATAGTGTTCAGTGTTTAGTTAATATAGAAAAATGGGTGTCCTTATAATTATGAGAGCCAGTGTATAAAGGACTATAAAGGCACTTTGAAATCTGTTTATCCTCCTCTGTCTGCGGTAAACATTTCATTAGTGGTCAATATGCCTCATCAAAAGCAGAGGCTACCATACCAACAACTAACAGAGTTCATACGAGGTGCATCATTGGTATGCATGCGGGTGGATTTTCGTATCGAGAAATCACAGCCCGCACGCGGTGTAATGCCACAACAGTGATGCGTGTTTGGAAGAAATGGACAGAGGAGAATCAAACAAGCCAAAAACCTAGCAGTGGGGCATGCAATAGAACAACAGCATGAGATTACAGACACCTCATTTACATGGCTGTGACGGACCGTACAGCATCCTTTCATGTGTTTTGTTGTCTAGCTTCACGATTTGTCGTCGTTTGCTGCAGCATGAGGGTTCCTCTAGGCAGGATTCCCCTCTCGCTGAATCCCAGCTGCCTCTGACTTCAATGGGCTCAGGAGCACAGCATGTGGCATGCCCAGTGGCAATAAATTGTTTTCTCCAATGAATCTCGCTACAATCTGGAGTACAATGATGGAAGAGTACGCATCAGATGTTACAGGGGGGAACATCTGTACCCACAGTGTGTTATCCAGCATAATACTGCACAAACGCCTAGCATCATGGTGTGGGAAGCTATTGGGTATAATTGTCAATCACATCTAGTGCACAATGCATTCAACCTCAACAGTGATCGCTACATAAGATAAATTTTGGATCCAGAGGTCCTTCCCATTCTTCGACGCATTCCGGGTGCTGTATTTCAGCAGGATAATGCCCATGCACATGTTTCTCAGACTGCACAAGCCTTCTTCAGTACACAACAGGTTTCGCTTCTTCCATAGCCTGCCTATTCCCTGGATATGTCGTCCATCAAGCATGATTGGGATTTCATTGGTCGGCGACTCACTCGTTCAACTGGTGGGGCATACAGTGAGATTGAACTTTGGCATCAAGTCGAAACCATCTGGAATGCCATTTCCCAGGATTACATTCAGAACTTGTATGATTCATTGCCATGTGTACAGGCTCACATTGCTCAGCATGGTGGACACACAAAGTACTGATTTCAGACGTTCTTTTTGTTTTGTTTTTTGTCTTGTACATTTGATCATTTATTTGTACCACTATCAGCAATATGTGGAATAAATTTCATTAATTTCTGACATTTCTTTCATGGTGTTGCAATTTTCACAAACATGAGTGTATTTTTAAAAGTACCAGGGTACTTAAAAAAAACTTTATATGTAATTACTGTAAATAACATACAAAATACTCACAACAATTAATTCAGGTTGAAATAATAGTACAACAGTTGATCAAGAGAAAAACAGTCACGAGCATGTTGCACATGCACAGATTTAACTTTATTTGCCATGACGAATTAACTTCACCAATTAATTAAATTCATCATGAAGTTCATTTAATTTAAAACTTCATTCATTATGATAATTTAAATTGACCAATTAAATTCAATTGCCTAATGAAGGGGAAATGCCATTACTTCAACACGAAACAATTGTTCTGAGTGTTTTGTAATTTATGGTGTTAACATACGAAGTTTTTTATTTATTACGTATACATACCAGTTCTCTGGTATGTAAAACTTTTTTTTTTTTTTTTTTGATAACTGGTATTAACTATTTGAGCAGACCCGCATAATATACACGAACGCGCGAACGGCGTTCGCGGAAAATTTTCTGAACTTGCGGAAAATTTTCCGCGGATGGTAACCGAAAAAAATTTGCTGATTTTACGGAAAATTTTCTGCAAACAGTTATCGTGGAAAAATTGTATGGCTACGTACTGGTCTTGCGGTTGAAACTTATCACACCACATACTTTTTTTGGCTTTTACATCACAATCTGCGTGTGTCTACTTTTAAAAAGTCCTCGCGCGCGAACCTCCAGACCGGTGCACCAATGGAGTCCGTGACGTCACCGCCCACGCGCGGTCCGCGGCGAACGACGGCACCGTGAAAGGAGCACACAGGAAGCCGGCAGAGAGTGAAGGAAGACCGGGAGAAATAACGCACACTGACCGTCAATCTGAGGTACGGAGCGATCCTACGAAAAACAAAAACGGATTGTTCTGAAATTTATTCTATTTGATTAATTAGTCCAAAAAAGGAATTGCCGGATATCATGTTGAATTTAAACAAAATAATTTCACTTTTAATTGAATTTGGAAAACAGTTCTTACGAATTAATTTTGAATATAAAAGTTTAGATTTTAGCTATTAATTGAAGTGAAGTTTAAAAAAATAAAAAGCTATTAATTGAAGTACAGTTTAAAAAAATAAAACTGTCGACTGATTTTACGTTTGCGATGACGTCATAGTTTCTCCTGCATTCGTTTTTTGATAGTTTATGAATTTCAAATTTCTTTGTTTATCTCTGCCTACTTGCGCGGATTTCAGACGTTGGCGGATTTTAGATCGGCGGATTTTCCGCGCTCGACTGTATATATATATATATTTTTTTTTTTTCTTCCCCCCCCCCTTTTTTTTTTTCCTATTTTGGTTTTACAGTAGACTCTGAAATCTAAAAGATTTATGTATCACAGGCAACTCGGTTCTCAACTGTCAAAAGAGAATTTTTTTTTTTTTTTTTTTTCTTGCAAAAAATTTTTGCTTTAGATTTTGTGTTTGCGGAAAGCTTTTCATTTTATCTGAGTCTGTATTTGAGTTTAATGCAGTCGTTTAGTCATTTCCTTCAGGTAGAAAGTACTTAAAACTGAGATACATTACAGAACAAACTGATAGTTAGACACCATTTTAAGTAGCCGAGTATTGTGTTTGAAATGGTGAAAACATTTGATCATCTGCAGCTTACGAGATAAAATCTGTAAATTCGTTTTTTCCATGAGAAAAACATTAAAACTATTCCACATTCATCAACAGATCTATGAGGTATACGATATGATAAGCGATTCAATTACAAGCAGATAGATATGACAATGTGCATGGTGACATTTAAGGTGTGCACATATCCATATTTGATTATTGATTAACTAGCTTGCTTCTAGCGACTTCCATATATATATATTTTTAATGAAATCATCACTTTGTGCTTTTTTCACATTAACAGGCTTCCCATTCAATTTTAAAAATAAAATTCCCTGACCTTTCTATATTTCGAGGTCTACTTTTAGAAAATTCCAGTCACAAAATTTAGTTCAGGACATAAAAATAGCTTATAGCATAAAACATAATATAGTTTGCGACATAAAAGGCAACATTGTAACGTGACTTGTCAGATAAATTGAATGCTCAAAAAGTATTTTCCAGGATTATATAATTTTTCCAGGCTCTTGGGCAATATTTGCAATTTTCTTACATTTCCCTGACTTTTTTCACCAATTTCAAATTCCCTGGCTTTTCCTTCTCCTTGACCTGAGGGAACCCTGCACTAAGTGTTTCTTCTGAATGTGTACTTTTTTTTTTGTAAAGGGGGTGGGGGGTAAATTACATGAAAATGGCACAATAAAATTTTGACATGCCAAATGGAACTTACTTTCCAGATGTGCCTTATACTTTCCAATTATCATGAGAACAACAGTCTAGAGAAAAATAATTTTTTTGCACCTTAGCTTTTTTTTTTCTTACTTAGGACGTTAATTGCACAAACATCAACATATAAATTTGCTTTACACATTATTAAATCCACTTGACCACTGTAAAATTCTAGTGATAAAAGAAATATATCTTTTGTCAATAAAATAAAAGGGGGGGGGGAAATAGATTTACAAATACAGCAATTTTAACAAATTTTAATATAACGAAAAAATTTGACATTTCTGCCAAAAAATAAATAAAAAGCTTGATTTTTCACACAAGAAGAGAGAGAGAGAAAAAATGCATATAAAAAAGTTAATGTCATCTGCATTATTCAAGAGATTTAGAAAACAAATTAAATACATACAAATGTAGACTTTTTAATAGTTTGGATAAAATACAAATTTTAACCAAGTTTGCAGTAAAATTGTTCAAAACAACAGTGTACTCATCTCACAATATCGGTAAACAAATGTCTGATAAATAGAATTAACTCTATAGAAAAGCATGAACATTCAGTAAACAGTGAAGATTTGTTGGATAGTTTAAAGCTAATAACAAAAAAATCAGAAAACATGAGAGTCTATTGTATCAACAAGACATAATTATCAGACATCATTTTAAAACTTACCTCATGGCCTAAACAGTTGGCTATTGAATTTATATCTCAAGAAAGTTTATAGTCTTACTTAGAATATTATCTGTTAAAGAAGTCTTGGTTTTCTTCTGGTGGCAGTTTGTCTTTTAAAACCAAAGCAAATGCTAAAAAATGTTTTTTTCATGTGCAGTTTTTTAAAAATAACTTTCTTTAGAAGCCTTTCACGTCAGTTTGGAATCTGTAAAATTTTGCTCATATAAAAGAAGATAGAGAAAAACTGCCCAGAGTCTTGATATTACAGACTTTTAAGAACAGTTTTTTCCAACAGTATAAATATTTTTTTAAGCTAATTAATGCAAATTTATACATACATGTCATTAAATGTTTTATCTAATAAAAAAAAAGAAAAGAAAATGAAGCCATTGAAATAACCGTTAGCTGTTTAAACTATTAAGACTTTCACGATATGCACCCAATAATATTCTCTCAACAATTATTTTCCCCATGAAAGTTAAAGTATATATTATGAGGAAATAGTTACTGCTCCTTGGGCATCGAAAAAAAAGCTTCATTTCTAGAGATTGCACACCGCTTAAATGTAAAATTTAAGAGTGGCCGTTTCAGGGCCACTCAAGCTTGAAGAGTCGCAGATGTCATCAGCGTGACATCCCGAGCTCACTTGCTGAGGGCACTGTAGGATACAATCAATAATAGGCAAAGTACGTGGGGTTCAATAAGGTCTATCGTGCGGGTAATAAGAGTACATGATATTCTGTAGAAGATTTCTTGATGCCACACCTGTCTGGAGTAAACTTCCAGGCGCTTAGTTCATTCTGAGTCTCTTCCAGACGAGCTTTGAGGGAGTCTGTTTCTTTCCTCATACGATCAAACAGCAGGTTTACAGCTGGATCCATTAGTGCAGATCGTAACTGGGCAATGCTAGGTATCTGTGCTTGTTTGAGTTCTTGAATTTGTGCCTAAAATATAAAAATATTTTTTAAAATATCTGTAATACTTAATTACACAAAATTCTTTCGCAATATGAATTCTAATCTGATAAATATAATTTATTAATTCATAATATTTTACCTTTATCATATTCAATAATTTATATTAGTTTAATACTTAATCTACCAGGGTTGTTAGATTTGCTGCCCTGGTAGATACCCAATTTCCCACTGGGCTGGGTTTTTTACCCTAAAAAGCCCGTGGGTTTTGGGGAAAATGAGTTTAAAAAAAATAATAATTAAATAAAATAAATAAAAGAATTTTATAATATTTAAGCACTTTTAAAAAGCAATAATCCTCAGTAAAATACTTCATTACTTGAGACCTGCACATACAGGAATATCAATCAATATTTACTTTTTTATTTTAAGTTTTCTTTAAAATTGAATAAGAAATAATTTAAAATTAAATAATAATGAAAAGAAAATAACAATTGCAAGATAATAGAGAAAAATAAGTTTACATTCATAAATAAAAGCAATAGTTTTATATTTTTTTATTAAGTAACACAGAAATGGCAGGAAGATAACAATGGAGCAGAATAAAAATACTTTAATGAAGGTTTATTTCCCATACGAGAGATTTTCAGACAAAATCTCAAATAAATATATAATTTCTACCAGTCTCCTTCACATTTACTTTTCAATAATTGGTGGCACTGTACTAATTTTTCAGTTTATTGTTCCCTAATAATGAAACGAACTTTGTTTTGGACAAACCAAAATGCTGAAAAAAGTCTCTCAACTGATGCTGAGCGAGCAGTCAATGAATTTAGTAATGCCATATTAATTACAAAATTTCTGATTCAAAGGAGTTGTGGCCTTTTTAACTTTTTTGGCCATAATTGCTATCTGATATCTGCAAAGTCATTAATGGTATCACATAACCATCATCAATATTCTATTGCCATTCTAAACTTAGTTCTTCTTCAGCACTTGTGAGCTTTACACTTTTATATTTTGGATGTGCTAGATAAGTCACCATATGTGCTAGTGTGATACATTAATTGTATCTTTTTTGTATGACCTTTTCATAAGGAAGAAGTACATCAACTACTTAGTTACATCTTTCTTCTTTTCATACACATGGTGAACTCTCAGACAGATACTTTCTTTTGACTATTCCTGTCTTCATCATCTAATGATAACACACTGGAGAAAAGTTTTGGTTTAGACTTTACAGACAGGAGCAGTTTTTTTTTTTTTTTTTTTTTAAGAAACATTTTCATTTAGAACAAATCAATGATTCAATCTTCTGTAGTGAAAAGAAAAACAGTTTTGATTTAGATTTGAAAAAACTTAAGCTTTAGTTGGATTAAGAATGGATTTATTTATTTATTTTTATTTATTTTACATGAAAAATCACTTCAAGACATCACACATCCTATTTGAAAAAATATAGATATTACATTATTTCTTTATTTTTTAAAAATAAAAATAATTTGTACAACTAAATTTCCAACTTGTAAAATCTCCTCCATGCCTGTTATATATTCCCTAATTAAAATAATGCTTTGATTTGGTTGAGTAAATTATAATTTTGATAATTAGAAGATAAAAAATATGTAGCATAGATGAAATGAATATAAGAGAAATGCCATAATAAAAATAAACCTATACAAGCAACAAAATATAGTTTATATACAGGTAACCCCAAAGAACACAATTGGTTCTGTGTTCTTTGAAACTATGTTGTTCAAGACTACAAAAAATGCAATTCTGTCTCAAGTGTGAATTTTTTTTTTTAAATATGAAATAAAAAAATTTTGTTTTTTGAATTTATATTGGTAAACACTTCTACGAAATCTTGTATGTATTGATGCATACTCTCTTTTTTTTCCTTTATTATTTTTTACTGTACGAATAGTAACCTCATTCAAGTTCTCTGTCTTTGCAATAACTGATAATTTTTACTTTCTGAACACTATAGTGAGGAAACTATTCTAATCATGTCAAAAATCCGAATTTGAGATTTTGATGTTTCTATACGTTTTGAGGTTCCCTGAGTCCGTTTCCACTATTTTTACGATGATGTATGTCTGAGTGAACACGCTAGCGTCTAAACACTTTGTTCGAATAAGCTGAAAGTTGGTACGTATATTGTAAGTCACCATAGTAAGAACCCTATAGATTTTGGTGAATCTAGCACTTATAGTTTTTTTACAGGGACACAAGGAAAAAGTCTTTACCATTATGGCCTATGGGGTCAAATTTTTAAAAGTGTGATAGCGTCTACAGGCTTTAATAATCTGAGCAAAAAATTTGTACACATGTTATAGGTCACAGTTGTACTAATGGTATAGATTTTGGTGAATCTACTGCGATAGCGTCTAAAGGCTTTATTAATCTGAGCAAAAAATTTGTACACATGTTATAGGTCACAGTTGTACTAATGGTATAGATTTTGGTGAATCTAGCACTTATAGTTTTTTTACAGGGGCACAAATAAAAATTCTTTATCATTATGGCCTATGGGGCCAAATTTTTGAAAGTGTGATAGCGTCTAAATGCCTTATTAATCTGAGCAAAAAATTTATACACGTTATAGGCTATAGTTGCACCAACTGTATAGATTTTGGTGAATTTAGCACTTACAGTTTTTTTACAGGGACACAACGAAAAATTCTTTATCATTATGGCCTAATGGGACTAAATTTTTAAAAGTGCGATAGCGACTAAACGCCTTATTCAATTGAGCTGAAAATTTATATGAATATTATAAATCACTGTTGCACTAAATATAAGCATTTTGGTGAATCTAGCATTTATCGGTTTTGACAGGGACACAACGAAAAATTCTTTATCATTATGATCTTATGGGCTCAAAGTTCAGTAGCATTAAATAAAACATTGTGTAATATATGGAGAAAAATACTCAAACACTCTATTATGGTTTTCTCTCTTTTGTTTGTTTAACAACTCCTCTTACTTTACTTTATCTACAAAACCGTTAATTACTCAATGTTCGGAAAGTCGAGTGCAGTCACTCCAGATTTTTTTCCTTTCTTTAGATGGTGCAAAATTTTTACTTTAGTTTCAAGTGAAATTGTACACCTTTTTTGAACTATCTTCTGATTTTCTGCAGACATTTTGTTAATTAAGAATTTCAAAAAAATTAGAAATTAATTGACTAAACACATATAAAAAACTTGGTTGAAAACATTAAAATTTCGAAAACTCAGGATCTCCTGCACTTTATACTGTTCATTAAAAAAATAAATAAATAAATAAATAAAATAAAATACAGAGAAGGGAGAGGGGGGGGGGGGTCCCTTTAATTTTAAAATAAGGACTTGATTTCCAATTTTTTCCAAATATTTTTTGTGAATCAATATTATTTCAATGTTATTCTAGATAGTGGACACCCTGTTCCAACGTTCGTATATTTTTACAATGGATCATAACGTATCTGAATTCTTTTATGCATCCCTGCATCCCTAACACAAAAACATAAATTTTAAACGCACAATAAAAGCAATCAATGTGATACATAGCTGCCAACTTTTCCACTTTAAAAATAGGAAGAAAAAGGAAGATTTCTACTATGTAATAGGAAAATTTAAAAATACTATATTTTTAAAGAATTTTAAGATAAGTTTGATTTTTAATACAAAATATCTAATATTTTACAGTAAGTTTAAACTTTAATAAAATATGTCCTTTAAAATTTCTTAGGTAGATTTGTAATTTAATGAGAAAAACAATCACAGTAATGTATTGAAAACATGACTTTTTATTACTCACTATTTCACATATTATTTGCACTTTTTGGAGGTAAACAAGCCTACTTTGTTCGCCCGACGAAGGGTCATGTTTTCTTTTGACAAGAAACAAATTTTGCAAGTTACTGCATTTTATGATGTTTATTCAGAGTTATTTTTAAACGCTCTGTGGTGCTTTTTTATAACTAACTAATTCCTACAAAAGGACATCTAACACTGTTTATAAAGCAACTTTGAATAAAATCGCTAGAGCCATGAAGTTGTAAAATAGAAATTTTCACAATATGAAATTTTGCCTTTTTTTTTTAGATTAAAAATAAAATATTAAAAATTAACAAAATTAATTTTTTGAAAGCAATAACCTGTTTAACAGTTGTGAGTTTTCAAAATGTGAAAACTGAATTTAAAAATATGTATTAGTTAATGAGTTATAATGGGGCAATATTTCGCATAGATTAACATTGGCTTTAGCTTTTTCAGAGACAATAAGAAGAGAGTCCCCTTAAGGATATTTTGTAGTGCAAAATCGATTGAACTTGTCCCTATCTTCAGGAAAATTCATGTCTAACTGTTAATCCTTTATCTGCCGGTTGCAAAATATGGCAAAACAACGATTTACTTGGAAATGGATATAAAGATTTTTATAAAATTTTGAGGTTAAGTGTTTTTTGGAGTGAAAAATTGATTGGGCTTATCTTCATCTTCAGGAAAATTTGTGTTTACTGTTAACCTTTCAAATGCTAATAATGGACAAAATTGGTTTTAACAAAAACTTAACAGTTAAAGGTTTTTTGAAAAATCAGACTTATTGTCATCTTTAGTAAAATTAGCATTCATTGTTGATCCTTACTCCGACCACTGCAAAGTATGACAAAAACTTGATTTTCTTAAAAATAAATCTAATGAGTTTCATAAAAAAAATTAGGGCTAAAGGTTTTTTGAGACGACAGACTCATTTGACTTATTCTCATAATAAAGAAAATTAACATTCATTATTAACCGTCACTGTACCAGTTGGAAGAAATGACAAAAACTTTAAGAATAAGGTTTTTTCTAAAACAAATAAATCCATCTGACTTATTTTCAAGAAAATTAGTGTTCATTGTTAACCCATACTCTGCTTGTTAACATTATATATGTTATTTTATATAAATTAACATATATATATATGTGTTAATTGCATATTAAGATATACAAGTTTAAAAAGCTAATTAAGATTGTTTTTTACTCAAAAAGGCCAGCTTTCTGCAGCCCTCCAACCCTAATAGTAGCTTATCTAAGTAGAGAAGGATTTAATAGTCCTCTCTCTCTCTCTCTTTATTTAAAAAAAAATTCTGAAAACTTTTAACAATGCAACACTGTTAAGTAATGTTGAGGAACGACAATTAAAAATATTTTAAGAAAATCTATTAAATGTGAAAAATTTAATAAAGCAACACTAAATAGTTATTAAAATCCAGTTTTCTGTTGTAAAGGGCAGATAAATAGAATTTTTGAATATTTAAAGTACAATTATTTAGTTTAAAAAAAAAAAATTATAACTTAATCACAAAAAGACTTTAATAATATTTTTTTTTCCAACCCTAAGTAGCTGAATTAATTACCATTGTCAAAATGAATGAAATATGACAAGTATTATTACCCTCTCCACTCAAGGGCCAGATTTTGAAAATTCCATAAATTAATTTTAAGTTTAATATATACCTTACATAAGCTTTTCATCGTTTTGGCTGATTAATTTCGGTCGCAATCGCGACCATCCTCAGAGCCATGACAATCGTTTTCGTCCTTCTGTTTATAGTTCGGCGGTTTGCTGTGGCTGTTATTTCGCTTCACTTCATATTCCTCCAAGATGTGTTGCCATGCAGTAGGGATGATGGAATGTTCTCTATTGTTTACAGTGTTGGGGTTAGTAATAATTTCAAGTGCCTCCCGTTTTAGAGCATAATTATGGTTATTGTAAGGTGCTATTTTTTGGATGTTAATGGAGTTAATGTTTATGGGGTTATTATTGTGGGTAGTGGAGAAAGCGGTAGAGGTTTTTCCTAATTTAAGGTCTGCACGGTGTTCTTTTTCTCTATCGGTGATTTTTCGCTTGGTCATCCCAATGTAGCAGGCGTTTTTACCGTTGATATGTTCAAAGTTGATTTTATAAATCCCGGAGGTGGAGTTTGGTGGAATGGGGTCTTTTTCGTTTCGGATCCAAACTCCACCTCCGGGATTTATAAAATCAACTTCGAACATATCAACGGTAAAAACGCCTGCTACATTGGGATGACCAAGCGAAAAATCACCGATAGAGAAAAAGAACACCGTGCAGACCTTAAATTAGGAAAAACCTCTACCGCTTTCTCCACTACCCACAATAATAACCCCATAAACATTAACTCCATTAACATCCAAAAAATAGCACCTTACAATAACCATAATTATGCTCTAAAACGGGAGGCACTTGAAATTATTACTAACCCCAACACTGTAAACAATAGAGAACATTCCATCATCCCTACTGCATGGCAACACATCTTGGAGGAATATGAAGTGAAGCGAAATAACAGCCACAGCAAACCGCCGAACTATAAACAGAAGGACGAAAACGATTGTCATGGCTCGGAGGATGGTCGCGATTGCGACCGAAATTAATCAGCCAAAACGATGAAAAGCTTATGTAAGGTATATATTAAACTTAAAATTAAATTAGTATGCTTTTCTTTAAAAATAAATGAATTCCATAAATTAGTTTTTCTGTAATTAGGTCTAAAATATTTTAAAGCAACAATCTTATGAAGATCTATTTTTTCTTTGAAATATGGAGTGATTTATGAAAAATCATGTTTTTTTGCTTTCTGCTGCCCTTTGGAGTTTAAAAAAAAAAAAAAAAAGTGTTTGTAATACTTTAAAACAAGTGTTATGAATCTTTATCTTTCTTTAAAATATGAAAAAATAAATGAAAATTACACTTCTGCCTTCCTCTCCCTAAAAAGAGGGAGAGGGGTTTGTCTAAATTCTGGTAGACCGTTTATACGTATTTCAAGAGACTGACGTAAAACGGCGTATACATGAAAAGATGTATAATTAAAATTTTAAAAATAACACTTTGATTGCTACAAATTTAATGACACTTAAGCAAAATTTATGTGAAAATATTAATTAATAAAGTTTCTTAAGTAAATGTATATATATATATATATATTTAAATAATAATTAAATTTAAAAAAATATTATAAAATGTGAGAAAACTGATATTATTAATGCATGACTGAGTACTATTTTATATATATATATATATATATTGACCATTGTATTACATTTCTTAAGAACTATTTTAACACATCTTGTATTAATTATACATATTGTGTACCTTTAATAATAAGCATTATATGGTTTATATCCATACAGGTAGTTATTTAATTACATTAAAAAATCTTTAATATTTGTCTACGTTCTGATTGTCTGTGAATATTATAAATTGAACTATGAATTCAATTGATTCTTTGATCAGTATTTTTCAATCTTTCCTGTGTTCCTTCATTTGAGATGCTTTCTAGGAAAAATCCCTCTTATTTAGAATGGAAAATAATGACAGGTTAAGAAATTTTGCAAATTTTAGAAAAGTGAAAAAGAGTTATGTTATAACTGATATAAGCAGCAGATAAACAAAGAATTTTCGCGTTAAAATGAATAGGAATGAATTGGGACTTTACTAAAAGGGTGTATAAATGTAAAAGGCATATAAATGAGAGACATATAACCAGTGCTATACTGTCATTTTTTTTTTTTTCTTTTTTTGTGATAATTTATATAAAGAACTTTATGTATGTCTTATTAAATTGAAACTGTATTTTGAAATTTCTAGAGATTAGTTTCTTTACTATTATTTATGTTTGTACTACTTTAAAATAAGGGTCTTATGACAGCTACATTTTTTGCCCCCTTTGCTATCGTTAAGTTTTTTTTTTTTTTTGGGGGGGGGGGAGAGGGGAGGGGGATGAAATTCAGAAATTGGTTTTAGATATTTTAAATTTTAGCAGCTGAAGAAGCAAAACAATAAAGCAAAAAAAAAAAATACATACCGCATACTCTTGCATTTCTTGCTCTTTAGTGGTCAACCGCATAACTAATATATTTTCTCTTCTTGTTGCATCTAATTGTTGTTGCTTTAATTTTTCTTCAGATTCTCTCAAGCTTAACAACTCAGCTAAAATACACACAGTATATCATAAATTTTCTATAAAAATTAAACTTTATTTTACGAGTACAAATCATTGAGAAAAAAAATAATGCATATACCAGCTAACTTCATTTTTATTGAGTATAAAAACTGAACACAAATTTATTACAAAACATAAAATTAGAATTAAATATAGTTTATATGCCTTATCCAAAAATTTAAGTTATTGTAGCAAAGTACTTTGAAAAATAGTTAAAACTAATTTAAATATAACAGACCGTACTTTTCAACTTTAAACGATCTGCGTTTGTAATGATCGATAGATGGCGCTTTTCAGCTTTTGTTGTTAGTAAATATAATGGCCACGTGTATTTATTTTTGTTCTATTTATATTACTACTTAATATTCGTGCCATAATTTCTCCGTCATTACAACATTGGAAAATTGATTGCTTTTGGAAAAAATATTCAGTTTATTCAACGTTCGATCGGAAGTAGATTTTTAACTGAAGCTGAACAAATATTAGTTTCAAATCTTCTGATTAATTTTTTACTTCCATTAGCCGAAGCAACTGAAATTTTAAATTTGTCATTTGGAAATAAATGGAAGCTTAATTCTGGATTTTTTTTATTTTTGGAGTTACACTGTGGCACACAACAGTAAGTGTTATCTTTTTTACTGGATTTATTCATTTTTATTCAATAAATATATGTAAAACTAAACATCGGCAAGCAATGGCGTCTAGATGAATTCGAAAGCTATGCATGTTAATTGTAATTTCACCTTAGCCCAACAGAGGGCGAGCATTTCATTACAATCGCGGATTGTCATAGCAGCAGCATTCCTTGTGACCTTTTCAGATTCCCTGACTTTTCTATGACTATTTTTCACCATTTTCCCTAACTTTTCTTGGACTTATGCTGTTTATTTCCCACACAAAATGTACAAAACGAGCAAAAAATTTAACAATTTACAATAACGAGCTTTGAAATACAACTTATCTCAACAAAATTTGTTTGAAATAAAGTTTATTTCAACAAAATTTATCAGAATTCCTTGACTTTACATGAATCTCCCTGACTTTTCCAGATTCACTTAAATTCCCTGACTAGTGGCCACCCACAGTCATGGATGTGGGTTTTCCGGAAAATTTTGAAATGGAAAATTATGAAAGTTTTGTAAAATAAAACTAAATACATTAAAAGCTACAAGTAAACAAAACTATTCAAAGAAAAGTATGAATAATTATTCAATTCAAAAAGAAATTAATAAACAAAACACAGAAATTATGATTTAATGGTTTATTAAAACATGTATAAAGCTAGAAAGTTATAATTTTTAATGACTGTTTTGCATGTATAATGGTTGAATAATCTATATAAAAAAAAGGTGTCTGTGAATGGTCTGTCAGCTGTCAGAGACCCTCACATATCACTGCCAACAGCTGAACCCCATTTTATTATATAGGGGAAATTTTTTATGAGAATTAATGTTTTTTTTTTTTTTTTTTTTTAATTCTGTTTTCATTATCAAAAAAATCTGGAAAAATTAAATTTGCCTTTGTTTTTCCCAAAATTTATTTATTTAATTTTTAATAGTTCATACTGAAATTACAAAGTGGAAATCAAAGTTCTTTTTTGCATTTTATAATTTTAAAATAAACATTTAAAAAAAAAAAAAAAAAAAAAAAAACTGTTTTTGATAAACAAGAACAAATTTAGCAATTGTGAATAGACAGAGGTAATTATCATAACAAATTTCTGTTTAGAATAATATGGGGTTTGGCTGCAAGTGGCAGCAAAATTATTGAAACACACATCCATATTTTTTTTTTCTTTAGTTTGATCGCTAATTTTTATCATGAACTTACTTTTTTATAAACAATATAAGACTAAGATCATGACACGATAAATATTTACTAAACAAAATAGTATTAGGTGCACATCTTTTAAATAAAAATTATTAGTGCATCAATAATTTTGCTGCCAACTGTACAAGATGATTAGTAAGGTATGGCTCCAACCATACAAGGGCTCATTTCATCAAAATTCTTTTGATTTTTACTTTTTTCGATTTGTTCTATATTTAAGCATAGTTTGCAAACACAAAATCATATTTTTTAATAGTTGGTGGTATTGGATAATGGATGTAATTCTCTATTCAAAAAAATTAATGTGGAAAATTGAGATTTTATTATTAATATTGTTATTATTTAACTTTAAATGTAACACCTTTATGAGATTTTTCAAGTACAATTCAGTTTCGGATATTTTAAGAAAATAAAGAAATATTGAGTTCTTTCAACTAAACCTCCAATTACAAGACATGATGTGATTCATTTTATCTATTTGATTTCCTTAAATTTTAATCAAAATCTTGCTGTTTATTTATTTCGGCAATTAATTCTATTTCCTGTTGCTTGCATTAAAAAAAAAAAAAAAAACATTTTTTTCCCCCCACATTAGAAATTATGTTTAAAAAGTGATTTAAAAAAATATAATTATGTTTTCACATAAGATTTTTCTCTAAAATTTTCAACTATGCCAGTTTTGTAATTAAAGCAATTTTTTTTTTTTTAACTGAATATTTAACGAAGATTATGACAATGTCCTAACTTTCTGAGTCACTCTCAGAACCAGAGACCATAAGGTGACCTAAGTCAGAATTGCTGCCTGTGTTTGAAGAACATTGGCATATCATCATTTATCAAATGAATATTTTGAAAAATAGATACACATGCTCAGCAGTATAGTAGTGCATTAATTTATCAATATATTCTTTTTCAGTTATGTTGTCAAATGTTTTATAATTATGTTCTTACAAACTTATTGAATGGGCATTTAAAATTCTGATTAGCAACCATAGATCTCTTGTATTATAATAAATAACCTCTTTCTCGAGCAAGTTGTTCAAAACATATATTTGGTAACTTTCTAAATGATGACTTTAATCAGAAACTTTTGTTTTTCCCACTGTATATAGCATTACGATGACTAATAAAAGAAAATTCAAATATATCATGCAAAAGATTTACTAAAAAAATTGTTTTTTTGGTTGGAAAATTTTCCAAAAAATAAAATTTTCCGCGGAAAATTTTGCACCCCACATCTCTACCCACAGTTACTTTTACAATTAAGTAATGTATACTAGTGTATATTAAAAAAAAATTACATTATTGTGTATGTGGATATTTTAATATACACAATGATTTATTATAATAAAAAAAGAAAGGTAAAAGGCTAAGGAAGACTGGATAAACTGCAAAGTGGGTTATAGTCATTTATCCAGCAAAAAATACATAATAAAAAAAAAAAAAATAGTTTTAGACATAATCACTTAATATAGTTTAATTTTTATAAGAGAGTGTCTATATATTTTACATATTAATTAAAATTAGAGCTGTACCGAGTACTCGGTATATACTCGGTACTCGGCCAAATATGAACTAAGTATTCAGCCAATACCGAGTAGTTGTAAGAATTTCATTATTTTTATGTATTATTGTAAGAAATGTATTCATAAGATTGTTTTGTTGATTCATATTGTTTATTAATAACTAAAAAATTATGAAAATATAAACATAGTCATTAAACTTTTGCTGCAGTTAAAATGGGCAAGTAAATTGCCACCAAACTCGGTATAGAGACGATTCATGATGTGAGCTTATCTATTTTAGTTACAAGAATTTAAGTATGTGTGTAATATGCAATTCTTTTTTAATAAAAACTTAGTACATAAAATTGTATCTATAAAACAGACAAAAATAAAATGTAGAAAAAAGATCCCTTATATAATACTAATGTAGTAGATAAAACTATAGTTACATATTTGTGCAAATAAAAGTAAGGCACTTTTAAAACTGTAAAAAAAGATTGATTTTTAATTTAAAAAATAATAATTATGAAAAAGATAAATACACTAAAATGTAATTAAAAATATTAATAATAATAATAATGACCATCTTCTGTCAGGAACGATTCCGGTTTACACCGCTTCAAAACAGAGACTTTTGGTAGCCATTCCCCCCCCCCCCCCCTAGAAATCAAATGCTATGTATTTTTATTTTTATTTATTTTTTTATTTTTTTGTTAATCTGCATAAATGGTTACATCATTAGAAAGATCTTTCAAAACTGAACATATTTGTGCTTACACTTTTCCCTTAATCTCAATATGTAAAAAGATTTCAACGAAAATTTATAACTACCAATGCAATTCTGAAATACCCATGGAGAATAAAATTAAAATGTAATATAAAATTCAATCATAAAAATTATGGGCGAATAGTTATTACATAATTTTCTTGCAATCATGCAATCATGATAAAGCAAGATGTACTTATCTGATATAAACAAACAGTTGATTGTGACGTCATATTTATCAAATTAATTAAAATAAATAAGGTTACAAATAAGCAGGGTTGGGTTTCTTCCAGGACAGTGGAAGAAACTGGAAAAAACCAGAAGAAACTGGAAGAAAGGGAAGAAACCGGAAGAAATGGAAGAAACAAACCAAAAGACAAAACAGATGTTCAAAATTAAAATTTATGAACTATATAAACTCAAAGTATAAATATAATGCCAAATCTAAACTATAATTCAATTAATATTAAAAATATCTTTAGAAAAATAAGTTATTTGATAACAAACACTAAATATATACAGGTGGTGGGTTTTTACTTTTCAATGCTAATATTTTTAGAACTTTTTGTATAGATATTATCTCATAATATTATTATACGTTCAAACAGTACAAGTGATAATTATGGAATTTTTAGCCATAATATTTGCACTTTTTTTTCTTCTTTTTTTTAAGGATACAATTTTTTGTATAAACTCGAAGCTGGTACCCAATGAACTGTATCAATAAGTAAGATACCTACTTTTAACTGTCCTGCAAGCTCTCTAGGATTAAAAAAAGAAAAAAAAAAAAAAAAAAAATCCATAGTTTGTATTTATCTATTTTAAGTTGAAAAATAAAGTGCAGTATTGAACTACGAAAAAACTTTTCATTTGTTTTACAGTCAACTCCCTCAAAAGTTTTGTCCAGAAGTTGTGCAGATAATAGGAATTTGCAAAATAGAGATCATTGCCTTTGTTTACAGTTTTCTTTTGCAGATACAAAGCCAGTTATTATTAATTAAATAGACATCAAAACGGAAAGAGAATTTTTAATAAATTTTAGAATAAATATTTCTTCAATATTAATAAAATAAAACTAATCTATCACATTCATATATGATGGTAAATAATAACCATATTCAAATAATAGGTACCTATAAAATGTAAACAAACATATTTAAAAAATACGAAAAAAAATATTTTTGAAAGTCTGGAAATAATATTCATCGCTGATTAATTTTGTTAAGCATTCATGTAATAGTGGTTTATTTTCTGCACTAGTCTGTATGAATTGCAGGATAATAAATATAAGAATGTTACTCCCCCCCCCCTTCCCCATTTGTGTTTCAAAGTAAGGATTATGCTAAAAGTTTGATAAAAAAAATAATTATTAAAAAAAAAAAAAAACTGTTTGTATACCATGTTTTTAAATTTTCTGATGAGTCATTAATAAAATACGCGAGGCTAAAAAATAATATTTAAGCAATATTTAAGCACGCAGAATCAGTTCAGTGAAATAATAATAATAGTGAAAAAAAAAAAGTTGGTTTTAAAAATAAAATATTACTTCTTTTAGAACAATGTATATTAGCATCGTACATTAGCACTTATTGATGTATAAAATTTTTAAATTGATAATGACGTCAATTTTTGTGAAATGCACAATTTAACTTTTTATAATTTTTTCACGTTCACGTTGAATTAAATGTATTTATTTTTATGTCAAAAGAAAATGAACTCATATTTTTTTTTTTTTGGCAACAATTAAATTATAGCTAATTTTTTAATGGCTATTTTATTACTATTAAGAGCTTATTATTTATATATTTTAATTAATTAAAAGAAAATTATTCGAAAATCTGACTTCGAAGTATTGTGTTGTCACCGGGTTCTGAGTTACTATGAAAGTTTCAAATGTCTAGCTAGTAGGGAAGTTAGTTAAAAATAGATTGCAAGATTTGTACCGGACAAACAAACATACAAACAAACAAGAATCAAAGTTAATAAAAACATGGTAATAAAAAGTAAAAATGTGAGAAATGTGAGTTTTTTTGAAATATGAGATGTAAATTTCTTTTAGATTAAAAAATCAATTACAGATTAGAAGGATTTGCAGATTATAAATCTGCAGATTAGAGGGAGTTGACTGTACTGTATGTGACTTAAGGAAAATAAAGTTCTTGATGACATTTTGTAATACAGTAAATAGTAATTATTGCATACTGGTTCTTTTAATTAACTGGATTATGTTAAGAGCTGTTTTATCAGAAAGTATAAGCAAGTGATCCAACTTATTATTTATTACCAGTTAAAGAAATAAAATTGTCTAAATTATAAAACTTTATACTGTTTAAATAAAAAATTGATTTTTTTACTGGATTTTGAGTATTTTGGAACGTGATCATCAGATACCGAGGCTCATTAGCTCATTTTGATACAAAAAACCTTATAATTATTAACTAAATATGTTATTAAATTTGTATAGGTATATTTAAAGTTACTTAAAGTTGTTTATAAGATCAATGCATCCATTGTATCTTACAAATCTGTAATTTATAGGATAAATTTTTAAGAAAAACAGTTTCTTCCATTTCTTCCGGCCGGTTTTTTCCGCGTTGGAAGAAACTTGCCAACCCTGCAAATAAGGTACCTAAGGTTATTTCGTTACAAATATGGTACCTTTCATTTGGTACCTTATTTGTAACGAAGTTTTGATTAGATATTTTAGAATTAATTAAAATATGAAAATAATTTCAAAATTCGACATTTAAATTTATGATTGTTGCCAAAAAAACTTACCAGTTATTGTTACATATATATATATATTTTTTAGGCATAAGATGAAATAATGTTTTCACGTGAAAAATAAAAAAATATTAAATTTGCCCATGCATATTAAAATTACTTATTATAAGTATTGAGTTATATTACGTTAAATACGATATATAATATGATACGTTATATTAGACATATCGTCCTGGGTTAGTAGGTAATTTCGTTAAAAGAAATAGTTTGTTCGTTTGGTGCAACTTGCACATTAGTCCCGTCAGGTACAACTTGCATATTAGTCTCGTCAGGTGCAACTTGCATATTAGTCCCCTTTAAATATAGTGTCCAGTGAAGCAGGCAAAGCATTCGTTGATTCACTACCTTAATTGATTTTACATTCCGTTATTTTTAACGGGGTTATATACTAGTATTTTAATAATCAAATTTGTTGTTTTGCAAATTATGGCCCGAAACCACCTATCATTTTTACTCATTTAGAATTTGAAGATTAATGAAGTCTGTCATGTTTGAAATGATAAAATATTAATTTAATGTTCTCATTTCATATGTAAATTTCATGCATCTTAAATTAAGCCTGAGTGTATAGGAACTTTTATATTCTCTAAGAATTATCTGAGAATGATTCACATCTGAGAAAGAATATATAATAAAGAATGAAGTTATCAGTTATTATGGTTTTAATAATCCACTAAGCTGGAAGTATCAAATATATCAATGAACCTAATTGCGTATACACACTACAAAAGTTCTGAAACGTTTCATGTAAACATACTGTTTGCCATTTAAATTATTTTTGTGTTCAAAAGCTTTTTTAAATTTCAAGATGTGCAAAATTCTTCATATGTACGTCAATTATTCTTTCTTACAACTACTCAGTACTCGGCCAAAGTGCTACTCGGTGCACTAGATCGGATCACTAATGAAAATTACAGATCAATACCAATTTTTAATTCTACACAGAAAATTTTCCCTTTTCACCCAATTGAGAAACTTTTACAGTTTGCACTGAACTATTAAAAAACTGATACCTAGAGGGACCCAGTATAATATAAGGGTCTTTCAATGAAAAAATGAGTCTCTTGAATTTTAAACATAAAACCACATAAGTTAAATAAATAACACAAAAATTTTATACATAAAAAGATAAATAAAAAAAAACTCATATTTTTAAAAGATAAAGAACATTTATACTTAAATATAAAAAGTGGAGGGAAAAAAAAATGAAGATAAAAATAAATTATCTGAAATTTCTGTCTTTTTTATGGCTGTTTCTTTTTTTTCCCTCCTGTCTTAACAGAAGTTTACAAATTTCTCTCAAGTTTGATCCTTCTGGTGAAATGTTAATTTTTATTAAAGTTTTTTTTTTTTTTTTTTTCTGTCACTCTCTTTCTCAAACTTTTTTTTTTTTTTTTTACTCATTTCAAGAGAAGCTCTTTCAGTGGCTGTAGGAGATAGTCCAAATATGAGGACTAATATTTTTCCCAGATTTTTTAAAAGAAAATTCTCGAAATTATTGGGTGACTTTTGGCTATATTGTGTTGTTGTGCATGTTGAAAAAAGTATTTAATAATTATTATTAAAAAAAATAATAATAATATAAACATTTTTCATAACTTACTGTGTTCGCTGTTACTATTTAATTTGTTTTCAAGATGATCTACATACTGCTCTTGCAAAGTCCAACTAGAAAAAAAAAAAAAAGAAGAAAAAGATATTTTTGTTGAAGCAAATTTCATCACAATACAGATATACACACAAACTGTATTAGCAGACATAATGCAATGCAATATAATCTTTCTAGGTATTAAATTGTTTGAATTACAATTAGATGCAAGAAAGTAAAAAATGACTTCCAATATTAGAAATATAGGAGAGTTTTGTTAACATGTCAAAAAATGAGTTACAAGAAAAACAAATGGTATTTGCTAACCTTAAAGGCATTTGAGGGGGGGGGGGGGGAGAACCATGAGGTTTTACAGGGAGAAAAACCGAGATAATCATGTATTTTGGGAAACATCAGCAAAAAATATTTTCTAATTCAACAATTAACCCCAATTACATGCATTTTCCCCCCCCCCAAACAGTGGTGAAATGTTGCAATAATTAAAAAATTTGCCGTAAAAATAACATTTTTTGTTTTTGATAAATCAGACAAAACGATTAAGAAATTTGGAGACTTTTGGTGAAATAATCATGTATATCAGGAATCAGCTTTGATAAAACAGGGTGGCTAGCATTTAAACTTTAAATTTCCTGAATATTTTTTGAAATTTTCTCATATTTTCCCCTGACACTTACTGTTTATTTACCATGAAAATTTCATGACATTAGAGGACAACTTAGTGGCTTAAAATAGCATTACTAATTTAATGATTAATATGGCTTATTTTCACAAAAAATGTCAAAATTTCCTGACTTTAAATGAAATTCCCTGACTTTTCCAGATTTTTTAAATTCCCTAATTTTCCCTGACTGCTAGCCACCCTGTAAAAGCATAAAGCATAGGGTCTGATGACTGTATACAGGGTGTTTACTGACTTAAAATCTCTATATATAAATGGCTAAGAGAGTTTTCTTTCTGTCTATCTGTTGCTTGACGCAAGTTGATTGGCTAAGATAGATTTTCTTCTGTTTGTCTGTGTGTTGTTGCCACCAGCTTTTCATACTTTATTTAATTTTAAAAAATCTAATTGTTCGATCAAAAAAACCGATTAAACCGACAGATTCAGAAAAAATGCCTCTTTCATTTGGTACCTTATTTGTAACGAAATTTTGATTAGATTTTTTAAAATTAATTAAAATGTGAAAATAATAACCTGGTAAAAGCTTTAAAAATAGATTTAAATTTTTAATTGTTGTCAAAAAAAAATTATTATTATTATTATTATTTTCAAACATAAAATGAAATATGCTTTCACGCAAAAAAAAAAAAGATATATATATATATATATATATATATACAAAGGGCATTCCATAAAAACTGAGAGTTATTTTTTTACGTACTGGCAACACCGTAAAACTAAAAAATAGAAGTGCAGGCGATTTTTTCAAACTGTTAACTGTACGTTTATACAAAATTCTAAACGAAGCAGACGATTTTATTTTCCTATTTCCATGCTTGTTTAAAGAACTGTTTTATTTACCCTACAGAAATGGAGATAAGTGATTCAGAGTTAAAAATCGAAATGCGTTGTGCCATAAAATTTTGCTACTGTTTGAGCAAGACAGCTCCAGAAACAGTTAAGTTAATGAAAGAAGCTTACAAAGACAAACGTTTTGGTGAGTTTACGATTTTTAGATGGCATGGTGATTTCAAGAAAGGCCGTTTGTCCGCAGAACTGGCTCCTAGGCCTGGGCGACCAAAAAGTGTTGTGAATGATCGAAATGTTAACACTGTGTGGGTAATCCTTCAAGATAATCGGCGAACGACATGTGAGGAGATAGCGGCATCAACAAACATTTCAAAAATGTCTATATTTCGCATTCTACTCAACAATTTACAGCTTCGCTATGTTTGTTCTAGATGGGTCCCTCATCACCTTACTAAAGAACAAATGAAAACAAGAATTCACCAATGTTGTGAATGGAAACAGATGCTTCAAAATGATCCAAATCTCCTAAAGACTGTAATAACAGGTGATGAAACTTGGGTGCATCATTATGATCCCCTTACCAAGTCCGCAACAAGTGTATGGAAACATACTGATTCTCCGCCTCCGAAAAAAATCCGACAAACCAAATCTGCTGGAAAGGTCATGATGATTATTTTCTTTGATCATAAAGGTGTAATCTATCAGCATGCTGTGCCTCCAAAAACTACTGTGAATGGTGAATATTATGTTTCAGTTTTGAAAATTTTGCGACAACACATATCGAGAAAGCATCATGAACTCGTAGGGAATTGGACATTACATCACGACAATGCTCGCCCCCGCATGTCGCTACTTCTGTTCAGCAATATCTTAGTAAATGCAATATTAAAATCATGCCACATCCCCCTTACAGTCCAGATCTCGCCCCATGCGATTTCTGGCTGTTTCCGACGTTGAAGGAGAAGCTCCGTGGCAGAAAATTTAATACAGATTCTGAAGTTATGTCAGCAGTGGAGGGTTCTTTGAAGCAGCTTCCAGAAAAGGGCTTCTCTACTTGTTTTGAAAAGTGGGTTGAACGATGGGACTGTTGCATATCATCTGACGGAAGGTATTTTGAAAAAGAATGATGTATTTTTTGCTGTAAATATATTTCTTGATTTTTTATGATTTTACTCTCAGTTTTTATGGAATGCCCTTTGTGTGTATATATATATATATTAAATATTAAATTTGCTCCTGCACATGAAAAAATTAAAATGGAGTAAATAGAAAATATATATATATACCTCAATTTTAGATCCCCACATTTTTGTTTAAATAGTATGTTTTTGGCACAGTAGACGTAGCCGATCATAGCACATTATAATATTATATTTGGTGAAAAATTGTTGTCATTTTATGGTTGATCGAATAAATCAAATAAATATAAAAAATAACGTGAAAGAAAATATTATGTAAACCACATATAGTGTTTTTCATATGTAACTGGGATTCAAATATAAAATGGCTACTTCAATTTTTCCGATACTGTCCATTTCGAAACTGTCATCTGATAAGCACCCAAATGGTAGCCCACTGGTAAGCTATTGTCACAGGCAATAGGGACAGACACCCGAGAGTCTGCAAATGAGTGGGCTGCTGCCGAAGGCAGCGGTGAACCAAAACGGGCTTTAAAGCAATTTCCTGATTTATTTAAATTTTATTTTTGTTTGTAAAGTGATATAGAAAAGAGTTGACCAGCGAAGCAAGAAAAGCCTTCGTTGATTCACTACCTTCACTGATTTCATGAATTAAAAAATGGTTTTGTTAACAAACTTTGATCTATTGGCACGCAGGCTGCATCAGGCCAAGTTTTGTACATTTCGAGTTTGATTTTGAAATTTTCCCCCATTTGAAATTTGGTTCGTTCCTGAACCGGGGCTTTGCTAGTAAATAAATAAAACAATTCATAACATTAATTTTTCTTGACCTATTTCATCGACATATTGAACCTTTATTTTATTATTATTATTTTCTAGGCTAGGGGCATTAACCTAGAGACATAATGTAAATTATATTTGCATTTTTAAGCCTGACGCTTTTTTTTGAGATATTAAATTAATCTGCAGAACATTAAGAATTCGTAGCACTTACTACTGTGCTGCTCTGTTTCTGGTCATGGGGTTATTAACCGTATTAATAATTTCATTTAATACTGTTAATACAGGAACAAGGATGTCTACTAGGTCATGAAAATTAAGGGGGAACAACACAGTAAAATTTTCGAAAAATGAAAAAAAATTTTATTGTATTTTTTGATAGCTTATACTTTTAAGATTATAATGCCAAAATATTAAATTGATTTTCGTTAAAATGTAGAAGTTACAGCGTAATACGTAAAGCGCGTCATGCGACTCGTGACGCGCTTCAACATGTACGAGCGAGTGAACTTGTTCGCGCGATTAATTGTTACATTTGCTCACTTTTATCGAAACGTTATAGTAGAGTAACATCATTTTAACTGTTTTACGTTTTAACTAAATTAATTCGTTAATTATTTAAACAATAAAGTGTTGATGTGTTTTAATACATAGTGATGTGTTCATTTGACAGTTCTGATTTTTAAAAAAGGATTTTTTATATAAGTAGTTTGTATATAACTAAATATATAAAAATATATATACAAAAAATATAATTAATCACACATATGGATAGAAAATCAACAAAACATGATTATAAAAGACGAAATAGAGATGGGAAGAAACGGAAACGACCTTTTAATCGCCATGAAACTAAAAAAAAAGATTATACAAGTACTTCAGCAAAAAAGATAAAAGCATCTGATTGCAATGTTAAAGTTGATAATTCCATTGGATACCGAATAATAAATTAAGCATTTTATAAATTATAAACGAATGATTTTTCATAAAACTTTAAACGTGTTTTACTCGAAACCAAGTTTTTCAAAACGGCTGTCGCTCTAACTACTGTAATTTTTTACCGATTTGCTTCAAATTTTGACACCGTGTTCACAGTATGTTTAGTTTTCGTTGCACGTAGGGGTTTTTTGATTTGATTTATAGTTTTTCAGTAATCCAAGAATATGTACTCCTTTTTTTGAATATTTTTTGAGTTTTTTTTAAACACTTCGCCATTTTGTGAAAAATTCAAATTTTCAAAAAAACCTACGTGCAACGAAAACTATATTTATATAGTTTAAAAAAATCTAAACAGATTCAGTTTCGCATTCTTTTTACTCAAGTTATGCATACAGCCAATTATCGATAATTGCAAAACACAGTTTCAAAGATTGTGTTATATTAAAAATATCTTTTTTGATTTTTGTAATTTTTACATTTTAAAATGAAGATTAAGGTAAGTAGAATAAGACAAAAAAAATATATAATGTTTTATTTATCTCAATCATTGCAAAATTCATTTTAAAAAAATGTATTTTACAAAGCTTCTACTGTGTTGTTCCCCCTTAAGAAAGTCCAAAAAAGGTAATGAAATTCAACAACAGATCATGAAAGTCAAGCAAAGGTCATGAAATTTGGCCATTTGTAATATATATATATTTTTTCATTAGCTGGACTCTTGAATCAGAAAATCCATTTCCCTGCTCCTAAAATCTATTTTTATCTTTCTTCATTTTCTGCTGCCTGAAAAAGATACTGCAAAAATAATATTTTGTCTGATACCAGGAAAGCTACTGTTTATGTTCTGCATGCAAGAGGCCTTTTTTTTTTTTTTTTTTTAACTTTTATTTATTTTTCTTAGTGCTGAGCTATTCTCATTCCCAGTGGCAGAAAGTTTTGTAGCTGTCTGCGACAGACTTTTAAAATTTCATAATCTGTCTGCGAAATTTGCGTGTCATAAGGGGTGAAAAATTGGCTTACACTCAAAAAGCCTGAAAGCTGATAGTGGCAATCTTGGAGCGAGGGTTTAACAACAGTGGTGATCTTGTGCAATAATACACAAATACAATTTTACTACAAAGCAATATAGTATATAAACAATTATAAAATAATAAGTTGAACTCATTCAATTAAATATTTTATAATAATGTTTGACATAACACAATATAAATAATTATAAATAATAAAAGTATTAGTTTTAGTTTTGATACAGAAATTTTTATAAGAGAATTTTTAAGTGCAGGAGAAGTTTTGGAGCAGTTTTAAATTAAATTAGCACTTTTCTACATTCCCATAGAATCTCAGTAACAGGTAACAGGAGAAAAGAATACACGTATAATGCTACCTATGAAGGGAGATCTAGGCTCCCTATGTCGCCGTTTGTTAAGCACTATTTTGTGTGTTCCTACCAAGACACCTATAGGGGGGGGCTCTAGATTTCCTACCAGAGAGCGTCTAAGACGTCATACATCAGTAGCGCATTGTCGCGGGCGAAAAATGTCCGCAAATTGCAGACAATATTTTATGACTGCAGACAAAGACTGTCCGAAAGTTGCGAACTATTTTTTAATTAGTGCAGACAAAAAATGTCTGCAAACCGTTTTTCTGTGTTCGCGACTATGTCGCCGTGTTTCTGCCACTGGGTTCTCATTTATATTTTAAAATCTTCTAATTAGTACAACAGGTCCTACTATTTCTTTTAATAGGCTGTTTTTTGCATTGTGACAATCTTTTATCTATCACTTTGAATGAACGTGCAAACATTCTTGTTTTTATCTAAATATATTAAGTTGAAAGTTTATTATATCTGTCTGGATCATTAGACTTTATCAAAAATTGGTATACTTATTAATTGGGACAAAATCTAGCTAATATCATATCTTTTCGTTTAATTGGAAAATTAGTTTAAAAGATATTAAATAAAAACCCTATTTTATCTTTAAAGTTATTAAAAAGAAAACACTAACTGATGCCAAAAATCTATATAATTTCAACGTGGACCAGTTACGATTAAATTTTTCGGAAACAATACGATAGTGATATAAGATGCTACCCTAACTGGTCAAAGCAGATTGCATACTTGCCAACCTCGGTGGAGAAAAAAACAGGAGATTTTGCATAATTTTAAGGGGAAAAGGGAGATTTACAGTTTTGCAAAAAAAAAAATTAAAAAATATTTTATTCAGCACATGACACTTATTTAAAAAAAAAAGACCTAATATAACTTTTGTTTGAAAATATATGTATTTTAAACTTATTGAGGAAAAACAAATAGATTCAATAAATTCAGTAATAAAGACAAAAAATAATTACATTTATGAGAAGTATTGAGCACTTCTCTTGTTTCATTGGTTCTAAAATCTAGTAAAACAAGTTAACTATAAATATTGGTCCTTCTGTTGTCAATTGAGAAAGCTTGAGCATTGAAGGATATTTAATCATTGATTGGATAAACGGTAAAAGGGATCAAACAATAATTCATGAGTATGAAGTATCAAAAGAATTCTACTTCTTTACAGTCTCTAAAACCTAATAAAGCAAGTTGCAAACTAATATTGCCATTTATGTTGACATTTGTGAATGGAGAAAAACTGAGAAACAAAAAAGTTTCACAGAACATATGAACGGCAATCGCTAGTTAGAGATAAGAACAGACTGGGGAAGGAGGGGAGGGAATAATGTTACGGATTTGTAAATAATTTGCAATAATTTTTAAGTAAATTCATTCAAAGAGGTTTAGTCAGGTGATAAAATGTCAATTTTCTGCATTTCTAGCTCCTTTTCGTGTTAAAATAGCTAATTTTTCCTTAAAAACGCATTAAAAAGCTCCAATAAGGCAGATAATGGATCTGGCGAGAAATCTGGCAAGTTTTTGCTCCTTGGCGAGAAAATCTTTATTATCAATATACCAAAAGTGGAAGCTCTAACATGATTGGCTAATGAGATACTGGAAATTTCTAGATTTCTCTACGCAGTTAAGAGTTGCATCGTACAAGTGAGTCAGTCTCAGTTTAGTTTCGCCAAAGCAATTTGCTGGACAAAGAGCTCTGAGCCTCTTTGGAATACAGTCTCATTGCTGTATGTTAACACTCTTATACAGTTTGTACTATGAATTTGCTGCTGACAGCTGTTATCTAAGCTGTGTTTACTGGTGAAATTGAAGTTAATAATTGGTTTATAGATCTGTATTTTTCTAGAATTTTCTAGAAATAAAGTTTCCAGTCTCTGCAAGATTCGCTTTTCATTCTCGGACAACTCACAAACCCCCAAATACGTAACAATAATTACATGAGCAAGAAATATTGAAAGATTTTATTTCTTTATATGTTCTAGAATCTCATAAAGCGAGTTTTAAATGAATATTGTCATTATGTGATGGATGAAAAAAGATTGGGAATTGGAAGCTTTTCATAAAGCGTTACATTGGCAGTCATTCATGTGGTTTCTTTTTATTAACAAACAAATATACACATTTTTTTTAAGTGGAAGTAATTAATTAAAAACTGGAAGCTGGAATATTAACTTCAAAATTGGACAATTTCTATCAAAATCCAAAAAACTGGTACTAGCACCATACATTGACTAAATGCAGAACAAACTGTCTGAAATTAACGTTTTTAAGTCCATTTTTTCGAAAGTATTGGAAAAACGGGAGAAATACATATTAAAACGTAACAGGAGATATGGCTAAAAAACAGGAGGGTTGGTAAATATGGATTAGCAGCCAAATTTATGCTTTGATCACTCTAGAGATTTTGGCTACAATAAATCTAATACACATGAAATGCACATTTTCTTAAAGAAATTGAAAAAAAAAAAAACATTAACTTTTTGTTTTGAAACATATACTTGAAATATAATATTTAGAAAAGTATTTGGAAGAATTTAAAGCCAGTTAAATTTCACATTCATGGTTGGCTGTTCAGCTGAGTGGTGATGGCGCCATCTATTGACTGAAATCAAAATAATTTTACTAAGATATAAATTTCTTAAACCCAAAATAATATATATTTTTTAGATTTTTCATTCATTATATGAACGTTCTTTTTATTTCTTCATTTTTAGGGGGGGGGGGGGGGGGGGGGGAGTTGGCTTTATTTTTCTGATACTTTTATTACTTTCTTCTATATTTTATAGAACGTATTAGATTCGTAAAAATTTTCAACCTCAGGTTTTTGATGGATTTACACATTTTGAGAGCTGTAGAACACGATTTAATCATTTTTAGAAAATGTCTGTCTATCTGTGTGATACAATTTTGTGGCAACTGTATCTCAGGTACTACTGCCCAGAATTTCATACAAATTAGTATGTAGTTACACATGGACATTAATTAGTGCCTATCAACTTTTGATAAAAATTGTCCAAAAGCTTGCATTGCCATCTCACTTTTTCTAAATTTTTAAGATGGTGGTATAGGAAAAATTTTGTATAAATGTACATAAAGAGAATTGTTCTTTAATAATCATTATGACATTATTTAAAAGAATTATTTGTAACAGAGATAGCCAACTGGCAAAAAAAAAAAAATTGTGTATGTAGGAGCCTTGCCTCCTCCCTCGAGGGGAGTAAATTTTCATGATGGGAATCTTTCAAAAGAGCTCACCAATACCTTTAAACCGAATGGTTGAACCATCGATCTGCGATAATTTAAAATAAAGTTATCGATTTTTTTTCATTTCTAATGAAAATATATATATATATATATATTTTAATGTAATATTGAGAACAAAATTGACTTTTTTTGGATATTTAGTGTTATACTACTTTTCTAATATGGAAATCGTCTGCATCATCATGGAAGATAATTTTTTTAAATAATAATTTTAATAAATTATTTTTACTGAATGAATTTGTATAAGAAAATATAGAAGAAAATCATGTGGTGGCACAACATACTATTTTATTATACAAAGCCATATCTTTTACGTAATAAATGTCTTTAAGATAATAAATATATACTATAACATAAAGATATAGTGTTACATTATATTTTAAGTATTAAAGTATTTTTTTTTTTTTTAGCAGATTGTCATTTAGGCTTACATCTTTATTTTCTCAAATTTCCCCCAGGCACCTGAAATTTCCCCCGGACCTCGTTCGGGTGTTCTGACATATTCTGTACCTCTGACCAAATATACTAAATAAACAACAATTCTCATAATTTTTGCCAGCAAATATTTGAATAAAAATTTAAAGTTACTATATGGAGATATTTTATGAAATTATCTGTTTTTTGCTTTTTAGAGAAATTCTTACATATTTTACCAAAATACAATGTTGTTTAGCAAAATGTTAAAGAAAAAAAAAAAAAAAAAAAAAAAAAAAAAACTGATGGCAGTTTTAACCTTATTTATAACTTACTCAAGCAAAAAAAAAAAAAAAAAATCTGGTGTGAAACAGCCACACGACTTCCATTACCCACATTACATGTATTATAAGCCTTTTTTGGAGATAATGTGATCAGAAGACATAAAAGTGACCTAAAGAAGTAGTATGAACCTAAAATATTTCCGGTAAGATAAACTTTTTATGCACATGTAAAGACATATAAAACAAAGCTTACATACAGTGAGATAAAAAAAAAAAAAAAAAAAAAAGGGTAGTTATTTTTTGAAGCACCAATTTTCGAGATCTAAAATGACCTACCCAAGCAAGATGACTGTTAATTTTCCTCTAATAACCACGTAAGAAAGGAATGGATTTATATAATAATTTTCAATAAAATCGTTAGAGCCGTTTTTGAGATACCAACTTTTACCAAAACTGAATTAATGACCAGAAAACAATAATTACATACAAAAGGACATTTAAAAGTGAGTTAATATGGCGAGTTTAGAACAAATTCATACAGCTGTTTTTAAAGAATTGCACTTGCGAGACATGAAATACAGGATGCCTATCAATTTTCCTGAACTAACCAACTACATCATTCGAAAGGACATCTAATAGAGTGTTTATATAGCAAATTTGAAGAAAATCGTTAGAGCCGTTTTTGAGATACGAACTTACGGTCCCGATTCCGGTTTTTTAATTTTCATTAAAATTTGTAAAATTCATCTGTACACCAGACCTGTCTCAATTCTAAAGTTTTGTAGTTCAGTCTTTATTAGTTTCGTAGATATGATAGCCAGAAGATTCCATACATACATACACACACGCACACACTGACCAATTGCCAAAACCACTTTTTTGGACACAGGAGACCTTAAAACGTGTAAATCAGGTGAAATCTCAATATCGAATTTCTGGACCGAATACAATACACCCATTATCTACGGTAGTCGGGTAATGGAAGTAAAAAATCTGGTGTGAAACAACCACACGACTTCCATTACCCACAATTACACGTATTATATCAGAGATGCCAACCTAGTAGGGCAATTTTCAGTAGTAGTCAAGAAAATTTTCAGTAGTTTTGGGTACTGCTTGTCAGTAGTCTGGTAGGTCGATCTTAACTGATGTAAATTTAAGTTCAGATTAAAAAAATATTTTAAATGTTATATACTCAAAAATGATTTATGCACTAGGCTAATAAATTTTGTTATTTACTTAAAAAAAAAAAAAAAGATTTTTTTTTTTTTAAATAAATGAAGAAATTATGAATTACTTAAGCACTGAATTTTATGCTACACAACTCAAAATATTAACATCTGCATGAAGCATCAGAATTGCAAAATTGCTAGAATCACTCAAAATAATTTATTGATATACTCTAAACAAATTTGGTTATCTTACACATGTAATATCTATTTACTGTAAATAGATATTCCTTGATCACTAACTGTACATGGGAAGGGGGGGGGGGGGGCAGTCAAAAAATAAATAGATGTATAAGAAATAGAAATGAAACAATTCTACTTCTTTGTAGGTTCTAGAACCTAATAAAGAAAGTTTAAAATGAATATTGACATTCATATTGCTGATAGAGAAAGATTGGGAAACAAAAGGCTTCTGCAGAGCTTTCAATTGACGATCTTTAGTAGTTGGAGATAAGAAAAGAGAGGGTAGGGTGAAAAAATAATTACATGAACGAGAAATATTGAACAATTCTATTTCTTTATAGTTTCTAGAATTTTATAAAGCAAGTTTGAAATAAATATTGACATTTATGTTGTGCATGGAGAAAGATCGGGAATCAAAAGGCTTCCGTTGTGCATTTAATCGTCGATCGTTAATAGTTTTTTTTTTTTTTTTTTTTTTTTTTTTAAACACACAATATCTGCGACTTTTCTAAAAGCATATAATCTGTAGTAGTTAGATGTTGTCCATAACTACTGCCATAATTCTGTTATAACTACGGACTAACCACAGTAGTCGGCATCTCTGTATTATATGCATTTTTTAGAGATAATGTGATCAGAAGACATAAAATTGACCTAACAATAAATAGAAACATAAAATTTTTCCAGTAAGAAAAACTTGATATACGTGTAAAGACATATACTGTACGGCCGAGATAAGAACGACCCTGGGACTGACTTAGTCACTGTCTAGTTGCCAGGGTAACCGACCAGTTGACTTAATTTGAGGGTGTCTGGTATTTTCTTTTCGCGCCAACACTAGAATTTCTCGCCATATTCCTCTCGTTCAGTCGTTCTGTTCAGCGATTGACTTATCACATTTCCTATTGTCAAATCGTTCAAACAGGTTGTGTATATTAAGTGAAATGGCAATATCAAAGAAATAAATTAGGCCATTTTTAAATAACATCTTGATTAATATTTCAAAAATAAGTGAAGTTTTAAGATAACTGATATTGTTCCTTTTAGTAAAAATAAATAATACTTTCTATTATCTTTCAATTTCCAAGAGGATGATAACTGAATAAATATTTATAATTCCTTTTTTTTTTATAACTAATATTTCTGTGAGGAAATGCTGTTATTAGTGTACCTTGTATATAAGTGCTAAAAAGCTTCCTGAATTCATATACAAAATTTTTTAAAAAAAGGGAGAAAAGAACTTTGATAACTACGTCAAATATGACAACCTTTCTCCTATACGTAAAACTTGTTCACCCTCTGATAAGTTGCCCCTTCCTTTCTTATAACCATACCCAGAGTTGTTCTTATGAGAGCCAGACAGTAAAACAAAGTTTACACAGTGAGTTAAAAATTAAGAAAAAAAATTGGTAGCTTTTTACAAAAAAAAAAAAAAAAAAAAAAAAAATTCCGATATCCAAACTGAAAAAAAAAAAAAAAAAAAAAAATCCCGATATCTAAACTGATCTACCTAAGCAGGATGACTGCTGATTTTCTTATAATAACTGCGTAATACATGAGAAAGGATATCGAAAATAGATTTACACAATTTTCAAGAAAATCGTTAGAACCGTTTTTGAGATACCAACTTTTACCAAAACTAGGCATACTCAATTATCGACCAGAAAACAATATATAACAATATAGAAAGGGATATTTAATAGGGAGTTAATACGTCAGGTTTATTTATATAGGACGCCTATCAATTTTCCTGAACTAACCAACTATATCATTCGAAAGGACATCTAACACAGTGTTTATATAGCAACTTTGAAGAAAATCATTAGAAAAATTTTTGAGATACGTACTGAGATACACACTTCCAATTTTCACCAAAATTTGGGAAAATTTCTCTGTACACCAGATCTGTCTGAATTCTGAAGTTTCGTAGTTCTACCTTTATTAGTTTCAGAGATATGATAGCCAGAAGATTCTCCATATACACACACACACATTAACCAATTGCCAAAAACTACTTTTTTTGACTCAGGAGACCTTAAAGCATGTAAATCAGATGAAAACTCGATAACGAATTTTTGGACTGAATACAATACTTCCATTACCTACAGTAGTAGGATAATGAAAGTAATGGGGGCAAAAGTGATTTGATCGTGAATTCATAAAAAAATATTAGAAATTTTAAATAAAGGAAATTTTGTATGAGTAGAGAACATCTATATAAAATTTATGTAACACGAACCATTTACGATTATATTTTGATGAAACAATACGATAGTGACGTAATATAATAAAATACGCAAGGATAAAAAATAATATTTATAATAGGCAATATTTAAGCATGCAGAAATAGTTCAATGATTTAATCAGGAAAATGACGACATCTGTCTGGTGAGATCTTTTTAAAGAAAAATGTATTTTAAAAGTCGCATCTTTATATTTACAAGCGTCATTTTAAAGCTAGCAATATTTTAAAGATATAAATAGAATATGAATTAATGTTATAAATTGAGTATAAACTGCAATAATAAAAAATTATGCAAAAATAAATAAATAAAGTATCGTTAACATGGCAACAATAAAACTCACCATGGGGGTCTTATACTACAACTGTACTGCTTAATGAAATATAAAATTGGTTTGTCAAACATGAATTTTATTTGAAACCTTTCTTTGAATGATTTTGGTTTCACTATCACACAATATTGATTTGTTTCAAATAATAATTTGGCTTTGGATGAATTAAAATTCAAATTGTGTAGGGAAATTGGTACAAGATTTATGAGATATAAGTTTTTAATGAAAGTGAGAAAAGAAATAAAGTGCGAAAATTTCACATGGATTCACTAGTATAATATTATACTATTAAGTGAGCAATATTTGTATATTTCACTGTTCTCGAAAACAATAGCTCGGACAGTCACGAGATTTAACACAAAGGCACCCCCTGAAGGGTCATTGTGCACATCGAAGTCAGATTTTCGAATTTTTGATTAGTTTTTTCTTAATTAATTAAAATGTGAAAATAATAACCTTCTAATTTCTGATAAATAAGCCACTTAAATTTTAACATTTTATCCATAATTTAATTGTTGCCATTTTTTTTCGACAAAATAATAATAATTAAAAAAAAAAAACATACATTTATTTAAAATGAGGAAAATAAATCAGAAAGATTAGAAAATAAATTAGAAATATCAGTCGCATCTTTACAAATAAGATACCAAATGAAAGGGAAAATTTTTGTAAATCCGATGCATTAAACAGCTTATCAATCGGATGATTAGTTTTTTCTTAATTAATTAAAATGTGAAAATAATAACCTTCTAATTTCTGATAAATAAGTTATTTAAATTTTAAAATTTTATCCATAATTTAATTGTTGCCAATTTTTTTTCGACAAAATAATAATAATTAAAAAAAAAAAAAAAAAAAAAAAAACGTACATTTATTTAAAATGAGGAAAATAAATCAGAAAGATAAGAAAATAAATTAGAAATATCAGTCGCATCGTTACAAATAAGATAGCAAATGAAAGGGAAAATTTTTGTAAATCCGATGCATTAAACAGCTTATCAATCGGACAATTAGATTTTTTAAAATTAACTAAAGTATGAATTTTAGGTGGCAACAGCAGAAGATTGTATGGAAACCGTTAGGAGAAAAAAAATGAAAAATCTGCTTCACATTAAGTCACATGATTTTTAAGTGGGATTAAAAATTGCAGTTTTCAAATTCTTTTAAATTTTCTCTCACGAACACAAAAATATAATATACAGCCTATACCCCACAAGACCAACTTGCATTTCAAATTTCATCAATTATTTTGGTTAATAAACAAAAGTTATTATAATTTTTTTTTTTTTTTTTCAAATTAAGTTTTATTCTATCTTCGAAAAGAATGTGATCATAGATATAATAATATATATAGATCTATCATCCCCATATTATCGTGCAAAGATTTTTGATGCCGAAAATAAAGCTTTGGAATCAGCCATTAAGTGGTATTGAAGGAAAAAAGGAAAAAAAGAAGAATGAATTTGAAACTATATCTGGAGCTTTTCATTCACCTTTAGTAAATAAATTATTCATGAATTTCATTTGCTAAAACATTCGTGTGTATTCCCGTGTGTATTCACTCGGGGAAAGACTGCCATATTTTGGTAGAATCGCCGTCTTTTCCCGCGTGAAAAGGAATCACTTTTTCTCCCCAATGATCAATCTATATATTATTACTATATCTATGTATGTGATACGATACATTAATAATTTGGATTTTAAAAGTTTTTTTAAATAGATTATTTAAACTCTATGAACCATATTTTTATTTTATCAGTTTCATTAACAGATCCTGCTGGGCGATTTTTTAAATTTTGGTGTTGAAGTACACCGAAAGTTTTTCGACAAGAAATTTAATATAGCAACAGCCATTTTAATCTAAGTAGTGCATCAAATATATAAAAACATAAATGATTTATTTTTACACAAAATTTACAGAACAAATGCAGTTTTAAAGATAGGAAATTTATTTCAACAAGCACTATTTTAAACCTAAAAACCATTAAAAATATAAGCAGAATATAAAGAATTCTTATGTATAAACAAAAAAGAATCTGGTAAAATTATTAGCAAAATAGTCTTCCCCTTTTCATACAAAAAAAAAAAAAAAAATCCATCGCTAATATGGCGACAAAAATTCAAAAGCCACCAGTGGAGCGACATAATAAAGTTGTGTAACTCGATAATGTTTACCTATTTATTTATTGTTTTTTTATAATAATCACTATGCTAATTTATCATACAAACAAATGAGCCTCTGTGTGTTACTGCACTTGCACGCTGTCGAACAGAAATATTTGAAAAATTCAAATTAATATTTAAATAAATAAATAAAAATATTCAGAAATTTAATTCATCAACCTGGAAATTAATTTTAGATAGAATGGAGTAGAAGGCTGATTTTTTACCAACTATGTGAAAAATACCAGAGCCGGGAATCGAACCCGGGCCTTCTGCATATCCGCGCGTTATGCGGAAGGCCCGGGTTCGATTCCCGGCTCTGGTATTTTTCACATAGTTGGTAAAAAATCAGCCTTCTACTCCATTCTATCTAAAAAATAAAAATATGTTTAATAGGAAATATATATAACCATAAAAACATTAGTTGTCTAAAATACGGCAGAAATAGCACTCATAGCATATTGTTACAAGGGATTAAGTCTTATTGTTACAATGGATTAAGTCTAAAATGGTGACAAAAATTCAAAAGCCGCCAAACAGAACTATATTAAGGCTGTACTATCAGGTTTACAACCCATGAATTATATATAAACACAAAAAATTAATTGTCTCATGAGACAGACGTAGCCGGTCACAGCATATTGTAATATTTGGCGTGAAATTGCTGTCATTTAATGGTTGATTGGATAAACAAAATAAACATATGAAATAACGTAAAAGCAAATATTATGTTGTCTAAACCCAGTTACATTTGAGTCCAGTCCGAGTTACATGTGAACAACACGTATAGTGTTGTTCACATGTAACTGGGATTCAAATATAAAAGGGAAACTCCAACTTTTTCAATACTATCTATTTCAAAACTGTTATATAATAAGCACCTAAATGGAAGCTCATTGGTAAACTATTGTCGCAGGTAATAGGGACAAGCGCCCGAGTTGCAGTGGATGACCAAATCGCTGCCGAATGCAGCAGGGACCTAGAGCGAGCTTTTGAACAATTTCAGTAATTTATTTTATTTTATTTTAATAAAGCTATATAGAAAAGAGTTTCCTTTAAAGTTAGTGGCCAGCGAAGCAGGCAAAGCCTGCTTGTTTAATTTATTGTAGAGATCCAATCCTCTCATTATGAAGAATATTAGCTTTAATCAGTTTTAGCAATCATATGAATTCGATATTTTAGTCTTTTTTACGAATTTAACAACTAGAATAACTGGAATTCTGATACCAAAAATGAAAAAAATACCTGAAATCAGGTAAATTACCTGAACGCAGAGGGTGGAAAAAACTGCATAATTGTGTTTATTAACAAAAAACACCAAAAAAAAAATATATATATATTTAATTTTTTTAAATGATAAAATTATGGTAAATCTGAATGCTTTTATCAATTATTAAATTCTTTAAAATTTTTATGAACCTTAAAACATAGAAATGCTCTGTAGTAAAGTAATTATTTTTACTAAGATAGCTTTCTATATAACTAAGGGTGCACCCTTAGTTATATACAATGCATTTAAGTATATTCAATAAACACAGAGTTCTACACCCTTAAAAAATGGCGTAGTCTTAGACAGCACACAACTTTATAACAAAAGTAATCACTCTTGTGGCTGAAGCTGTAAATCAGTCAGATTCTCTCTTTCTTTCTTCCCATATTATCCAAAGGGATTTTCATTGCTTCGTTTTATAAGAATATTATATTCGAAAATGAATATTTTTGAATTCTGTTTTTTGATTACTTACTCTTTGAATATGTCATCTTTTAGCTTAATGAGCAACTTTTTGAAAGTATAAATTTAATTATTTCATTTAGAGATCCCCAAACTTTTAGAATCCTAAATTTAATAATTGAAATAAAATATTTAAATTATTAAAAAAATAAATAAATAAATTGCTCACATGTCAAAAGTATTCAAAGAGTAATATTCAAAAAACAGAATTTAAAAAAACTTCATTTTGTATGAGATATCATTATAAAATGAAGCAATGAATATAACATGGGAAGGGAGCTATCTGACAGATGAACTGACTGCCTTAAAATCATTGAAACAGTTAGTTGCCCTGGCAAAATCTGGTAGAAAGTTATAGATTGAATGTGTTGGTTGCCCTAGAAATCTGACTTTTCTTTTTTTTTTTTTTTCTTTTAGCAAACATAGCATTTTATAATACAGAAATCATAAAAATGATCATCTGTAACAAAAACTGATAAGCTACCTACTACTAAATGTAATAAGCAGTTGCAGAAAATTAAGACCTGTGAGTTTTTCTGAGCCTCAAAAATTCTAGCAGCTAATAAGAATTAGTAAAATCATGATCATGACTTGGACACCATCTGGCAATTTTCACAGAATCATGCTATGCAGGCAAAAAGGAATGGCAGGAGCTCACTTTTTAAGATATTTGACTAGTTAACAAAATCTGCAGTCAGGCTGTCCCTTAATTTTAGACCAGAGTTAGTTCTAAAATAGAAGGTAAAATCTAATAAACCCAGACACTGTGAATTTTTGATGGATAGATATACACATTAATAAAGATGATTGTACTTGAATAATTTCAGATCGTTATTATGTACCAGGACTGCTCCACCAATATACTACGTATGTACCCATGTACATAAACATAAATGATGAAACTACTTAACATGCAGAACCCTGAAAACTGTTTACTTGCATGCAAAATGAATGGCGAGGAGCAGTGTTGCCAACACAAAAAAAAATTTCCCCGCTAAAAGAACACAAGAAAATCCGCTAAACCTTTATTTTTTCCCAGTGAATCGTGTCAAAATTTCGCTAAATTGGCAACACTGGCGAGGAGAGGAGCTATTTATCAGGAGCTATTACTGAAAATATTAATTCATACCTATATTTCAAAAGTTCTTAATACAATATTATAAAAGCAAATTAAACATTCAAAATAGTAAATTTCTATAAAAATAAAATAATTTAATATAAAATTCAGAGACAGCAAAATTTACAAAAACCCTGAGTTCACGATTAGCCCTCTGAAAGGTTTTATTCCAGTAATTTTGTAGATATCAATTCAAACACATATACTAATTTAGAGATTAGACATACCATTTTAGAAAATCTTCATTGGACATTTTTTCCAACTCTTCTCGTGCAATACGAACCTTCAAAGAAATAGAAAGGGCAATGAAATATTAATAGCAACTAAATAAGGAAAATAATAAAAATAGGAAACTGTAGTAGCAATGTAGATTTAAATTTAAAATTAACTTTTTAATATCTTCTTTATCATCATATGATTCATTAAATAGATCACATTTCCTCTACATATTAGAAAAAAAAAAAAAAAAAAAAGTTACTGTTGCTGGCGTCAAATTTTTTTGTCTGCGATTGCATCTCCTCGTGGAGGGTAGGATTCTCACCATCATGAGAGGTATCAATGTGTCATTTTTTTTTTAAGTAAAAACTGATGAATTTTTTAAAAAGATACTGCATAGATGTTATACTTTTTTAAAAGAGCCCTAAAAACTGTTCATTTTTTGTGAGGATGCTATATACATCAAGTTATTAGATTTAAAGATATTAAGTTGCAAAGTTTCATAATGCGATATCATTCAATTGCTTTTATCTTAAAATAAGAATCTAATATTAAACAAAAAAAAAAAAAAAAAAAAAAAAAAAAAACAGTTTAATATTAAAGAATAATGAATAACTTGTTAAAAATTATCAGTTTTGAAGTTCTAAAAGCTGCAAGTTTTAAATTACAGTGTACTTGTTCCCCATACATAATCCATTAAATTTGTAAAGAATTGCTGATTCATTCTTGAGAATCATTCACATAAGACCATAGAGCATTATTGCAAAACGAGTGCAAAATGGAAGAAACATTTAATTTAATTTGTAATATGTTATTTTGACTTTTTGACTTTAAAAGGAATTTTTAATTATGTTACAATGCCCAAAATGTGATATAAAAAATAAATAGTGATTCAATTCTTTTGAAAATTCATTTAAATTTAGTGACCAGCGAAGTGGGCGTAGCCTGCTATAGTCCTTTCCTTAGAATAGTCATTTCAAGGCCACAGAATTTCTCCCTTCTGCAGAGAGAGAGATCACATGCTCAATTCCTGTTTTTTTTTTTTTTTTTTTTTACTCCGCACATGGGAAAGTCGTTCAGGCTCATTGCTTACTTATTCTTCGTTTGACAAGTGATTATTTTTTATTCTCTCACTAGCCGCCTTCGGCGACCAGCTGGTTCACGATCCCTGAAAAATCCGACTTTACGAAACTCCCGCTCGGTGGCACCTGCGGCGCCTTTTTCCTGTTTCAGGTCTAATAACAGCTTATCGATATATCGTGAAAATAGCTTATTGAAAGCGCAGTAAATTCCCGTGCGGTAGCGCCTTCGGCGCTCTCTTCCCTTTTCGATATCTGAAACAGCCTGTTTGCTCACCATGTTATGATCTTTCAAATTTCTGACTTTAGCTAAGTCCCGCTCGGTGGCGCCATCTAACATTTTTTAAAAAGATTTGTGTCTGACTTATCTGTGGTTTTCTCCAAAACTTGCATAATTCAGGGCTATATATTGTTAAAAATTATTAGTATGAAATGTGAGCGAAAATCTGAATTTGAAACTCTGTAAAATATAAAAGAATAAAAATTTTCTGGTTTTTCCGTAGTTTTCTCCGAAAGTTTCGTACAGAATTTGAACGGCTTATATCATTTTAATAGCCTGCAATAAAAATACTTTAAAATATCTTTCGAATGATGTATTATGTATTACAATAATAAATATCTATGATATATTTTAGACTCAAAATGGCTAATCTATCAAGGGCGATTAACGATTTCTATTGAAATCCATCTAAAATTTAAGAATTCCAAAACTGCTTTTTTACAACCGAATTCATAAAAAAAAAAAGGGAAAAAAAAAAAATCAATATTATTCTGTTAAAAGTAACTCATTAACAGATGAAATTGGTGAATGGTGTCATTAACAGATGAAATAAAAATGAATTTAAATAAATATAATATGTCTAATTTATTTTATTTTTAAAGCTATACTTTAGATTTTTTAACTGCATACAGGTGAGCCACAATGACGGGCAATTTCGAAGTTCTGCTTTTGATCGATTTTAAATTGAAAAAATTCAAAAACTGCTTTTTTTATTCCAGTATACTTTGTCACGTGGGCGAAAAACCAAAAGTAATTTTTCCCGACCTCTAGCACCTGGCACTGAAGAATCTTATTCTCTCTTCTCAGTCAAGGTCAGTTGCAAGAGTTTCAGAAACGTCGATTCAGAATTTCATCGAAAACTGCCGCGATACTGAAAATTAAAAAAATTATAACTCATTCAGTTTTTGAAATTTTCTCTCAATCTTTTGGGTATTCAATTGTTGAAGCGAGATCTATATACAAAAAAAAAAAAAAAAAAAATGATTTATCTCTAAACGCTTTTGAGTTATAAAATGTTTTGTGAAAAAATCGATGTTTCGTAAAATCTAAAAATATGGATCGCTAATCCATATTTTGTAAAAATGTTTATTTAAATGTCCTTTCCAAATATACCAGTTGTTAAGAAATGGAACAGTTACTCGGTCGTACAGGGCGTTTCAAAAAAAGACAATCGAGAAAAATAGAAATTTTCGACCCTTTTTTAAAAAAATTGTACCGTAAGAATCGGTAATAAATGCTCTTTCTCGTGGTACAGGTGTATTTTCGATATTTCCAACAGATCGGCAGCGATCGCTTTAGAAAAACCCGCAAAATTTTTCTCTCTCTGCTTTCTCTTTTGAGGAACACGCTGAAGGGCGAAAAGTACGATCCGCTCGCTTTTTAATTAGGCATTGGTCGACGTTTTAATTAATATCTCCGGAACTAATAAAAATTTTTAAATTCTGTTTTCACTATCAACTCGGGAAGGCTTCTGAGCACCCGTATGTCAAATTTTATACTTCTGCGTTCAGTAGGGGCTGAACGTATAGATGCACAGACAGACAAACATCTTCTTTTATTATTATAGATTTGCCTGTTATCAAAATGTGGGAATTTTTTTTACTTCCATGTAGTTTTCTCTGTAAACTCATACCTGCCAACATTTGAAAATTACAATTAGTAGCACACCAATTTTAAAAATAGATTGAATGGTTGATTGGTTCATTTTTATCATGCGACACACGAATCCTGAACAAATAAATGTATGTATATTACTGTATTTTCTTGCGCATAATTCACGGGGTACTATTTTCAGCTCTGATGAAAAATTTTCCACAGATAATATGCACTGCCGGATGCCAGACATCCGGCTTTATTTGCCACCAAAATCCGGCAAAATTATGTTTAATGTCCCCCCCCCCCACCTCAGATTAAACATTTTTTTTTAAAAGTTATAATTTTTACCTAAATAATTTACATTAGTGTTCATATATAATGAAAAACTGTTTAAGAAACAAACATGATTTATGAAACCAGGTATAAAATAATTTTATTCAAAATGCAGAATTCCTGTTTTTACACTATATTCAATCAGCCATTAAAATTCAGCAAAAATACTACCTATTAAATAAAACTTTTTTGTTGTGTGTTTAATTATGTGTATAATTTAAAAAAATATAGATTATAATGATTGTAAAAAATTATAATCTTAGCATTAGGATAATTGTTTTAAAAATGTTAAAATATAAATATTAAACACATTCAACAGTTTCTGTAGGTGTTTGATTATGGATTGGTAGGGCAGGGGGGGGTAAAAAAAAAAAAAGAGTGAGAAATATTGAACAACTCTACTTTAGTTTAAAAAGAACATTGACATTTATATTGCAGATGGAAAAAGATTAGAAATCCCAAGGCTTTCGTTAGGCGTTTGTTTGCCAATCGTTAGGGGGTGGGTGGGCAGCGAGGAGGGCACAAAAAAAATACACGAATGAGAAATATTTAACAATTCTATCTCTTTATACATTCTAGAAGCTAATAAAGCAAGTTTAAAATGAAAATTGACATTTATGGCGTGGATGGAAAAAAATTGAAAATCGCAAGGCAAAAACGTCAGAAATGTTGCAGTTTTGGTGCTAGATAAAAATTCGTAATTTTGGGCCGATTTTCGTAGCGTCGTAGTTTACGGCCCAAATTAGTAGCAATTACGAATTATTCGTAGCAGTTGGCAGGTCTGGTAAACTATATAATGGATTGGATTAAATTGAATTAATTTTTAGATCGTTTATGTGTAATACAATTCAATTTGGTAATTAAGAAGTTTTTAAAAAGTTTACAGATAAGTTTTGTTTACATTATAAAAAAATGTTTTTATCTTGAGTAAAGTTAATGTAATTAATTAAATGGAAGTAATTATGGATGTAAATTATAAAAGTAAATGTAAATAGTGCCACTTACTGTTTTTCTGAAGGATATAGTTTAAACTTTTGATAACACCTAAAATTTAAACGATGTTTATCATCGGCATTTTTTTTTATTTCACGCATTCTTTTAGCGATTGCTAAATGAAACTAATATGTTTAGTTAAAGTTCGATAGATGGCGTCGTAATTGTTTCTGAAAGGAAAAATGCAAATTAAGTGTGACGTTATTTGATATCGCTACTTACTGGATGAATGTTGGAATCCTGTGGATAGTATATCCTGTGTATATAAGAGCTAGCTTCGTTGTAATCGGCAGTCAGTTTTTAGTTTGCTGCATTAGCTCTGGCTATGTTTTACTAGTTGTAATGGAGGTGTTATATATGTTAATATGAACACTGATTCGTTTAAATAGTTTTTCCTTCATTTAAAAATGAACTTTTAAAAGTAAGAGAAATAAAATGTGGCCTTAGTTTTAAAAGTTTGTTTACATTTTTCTGCCGATTTCCTTCTGTGTAGTGTTACCATTCGTTCTCTAAAGTTTGAATCATGGAGTCAGGTATTTGAGTATGCTGTTCATTGGCCTTTAGGGTTAAGGTCGTATGTTTTTTTGCCTGCCATGTTTTTGAAATGTTTGTTAGCTTTAAGAGTTAACATTGTTTTTTCCTTTTCCTTTTACATAACGAAATTAATAAAGTTTAAAGTTAATTATTTTTGAATATAATATTTAAAAATTGTTAGTGCTGGATGCTAGTTTTATCACTTGCCTGAGATGAATTTAAATGACTGTTTCAATTTTTATTAATATTCTAATTGTTAAGTTTATTCAATAAAATTGTTTGTTTGTTTTACAATGACTTTGTCATCATTTAGAACTGCCTCATGTACATTAACTTAAAACCTTTAAGCTAACTACTGGAGATGTTTTCACTGCCTAGAATTTATGCTCTGCTATATTTTTTACACTAAGCCATATTGGCGATAACATTGCCCCCCCCTTTTTTTTTTCAAACATTTTTATTATGACTAGTCCAAATGTTCGACAACAGTCTAAAAGTGTTATTTACAATGTGTACAATTATTTTAAAGAACTTGTTGCAAATAAACCAGATACGACAAATAGAGAGGTTTTCATGCAAGCCCAACTAATCACTGCAGATGCATGCAGTATTTACCCACACTGTGCAAAGGATTTGTGCCGAAGCTGTTAGGAACTTGTATGTACACTGGTTAGGATTACTGTTTCCCTGCAAAGGAATTATAACAGTTAATCATTCCATTTTTCATTGAAATCATCCTTTATTGTATCATAATTGTTAAAAATTTACAGCACAACTGAAAATGCACTTTGAGCAGTTTTTATTATCCCCATAAAATTATCACTAATGCCAAGGTGACTATATATCCTCGAAATTCGAGAACAGTCCATATTTTGAGATCGTTTTTCTAAAAATTGTAACAATGAAATCGCTTATCATAATAACTGCTTTAGTTCCCATTTATTTAGCATGAACTATGCCTCTGTGATTGGGTAATTGTAATCGTTATTAAAGCTAATATATTATAAAGGTGTTCCAATATAGTCACTATACTAATGCTAACCACCATACCATATTCTACAGAAAATATGCTATCCGAACAATGTTTGCTAAATTAAGCATTTGTTTTTCTTAAATGTTTGTTGTCTTTTTTTTTTTTTTTTTTCTCTCTTTTGTAACAAAACTTCAGCTGAAATATATGTGGTACAGAATGTTTACATACTTTAAGTTTAGGATAATTTATCAACAGTTTTTTAGGCATTTGTTAAAACGCATGAAATCGGAATTCTCCTGTTATTTATAAAAACAGTGTAGATAAATTATGCTCTTTTCAGTGTTTAATCCTCAGTTGAATTGATTGTATTTTTGATTCTTTTCAATTTTATCAGGTTTGTATCCTGGTTTCTATGTATTATCAGATAAAATAGTATATATATATATATTAATTTTTCAAAACGTAGTAAAAGCTGAAACAGAATATTTTAGATTCCTGAAACCACATAGATCAATAAGAATAAAATTTTGTTAATTACTAAACAATTAATTTTACTTATTGATTATTGAAACAATTTTACTTATTGATTTTTTTTATTATTAATCAATTTAATATAAAATTTACCTCATTATATATATATATTAATGTCCTTTTTCAAATTGTTTATGCTCTCCAGGTGATGTCATTTCATTTTTTACAATGTATCAAAAGGTATCAATATATATATATAACAAATGGAACTGAAATAATGATGAGAAGGAGCAGAGGCCACCACGGCTTAAGACGGGTTAAAGAATTATACACTACTAAAATAGCACAACTGCAGCTGAAATCATAGCGTACAATACATTGAAATGTTGAAGAGTTTTTAACAGCTAATTCAATGAATATATAAATACATTAATTTATTTTACAAAAAGGTAAGGTTATAAAAATATTTAATTTTTACTTATTATTTTTTTTGTAAAATGAAATTATTCTTTTATTCAATTTTTATACATATATAATGATGACTTTCAAAATAAAAATCAAAGTTTGTGATTAATTACAGTGATCTTAAGTGTGAGCATTAATGAAACTTTTATAATTAAAATTTGCTTCTATAACATCAACAGTATTTTTATCAATTCGAACTGACAACGTTACAATATGCATATAAATATGCCCTTTTATAAAGCAATTTTTTATTTTTGTTTGCTTTTATAAACATAAAGTATTAATGCTTTCTCGCAAAACCCAATCAATTAAACCATTATATGATAATTTTTATGTTTCACGTAATTTTTGATACGCAAACAGGAAAGTCATGGAAAAAAGTACAGTGTTTTGTTTCTTCAGTAACCTAGCAACGGACGGGAGAAGTGAGGTCATAGTTCATCTGAGTACAACCTTGATATGCCAGACTACAGGAAAAAGAGTATAGTATATCTGTATATCAGTAATGTATTATGTACATAATTTTTTCTTTTTAACTTAATGCTAAATAAAAAAGAAAAATTATTTCATATATTTGCAAAACTACAGTTTAAAGGAAATGATCAACTGCATTAGTTAATTGTTGTGTACATTACTTTCACTTCACACAAAAAATGTGGTGTAATGATTTCAATATGCAGGATGAGCATAAATTATTGAAAGAATTTTCAAGTCCCATAAAACACACAAGTAATGCAGCAACTGCTGCTTTAGTTTAAAGAGCTGTTTATTTTTATGTAGGGTTGCTCTGTATTTTTTAACTACATTTCTTGCGACCATGGAAGCCTCTGCGCAAGTGCGGATTCAACGAGTCCACTAGTAAAATAGGGGAAACAAGAATAAACTACTACGTCAGAAACGCCAAAGAAAAATTATTGAGGTGCATACAGCTGTTTCGGTAGCCTAAAGTGTACAGTCTTCAGTGCAAAAAGAATTCTGAATCTGGAGAAGTGCTCGTATATATAGGAGAGGGACCGGATTTAGGATTTAAATCCGGGATTTAGACGGTACGCTTTAGGCTACCGAAACAGCTGTATGCACCTCAATAATTTTTCTTTGGCGTTTCTGACGTAGTAGTTTATTCCTGTTTTAATATTCCAACGCCAAGTCTCTTGCTATTATTAGAGGAAACAAGCTTTACGTTGAGAGAAAAAAGCGATACAGGAATACCGAATGACTGGATGCTTACTAAATTCAAACCTGTTGGCCAACTTGGAAACCCTCCAAGATTTTCGACTCGTCCTCACTGCTAGGCGTAGGAAACGTGGTTACACTATACCTAAGGGTGTAATTTGGTGCAGAGAGAGGGAGATAACTAACATTCCAGTCCAAAAATGGGTGAGTGACGTATGTCAAAAAACTATGTTTGTTCCAGGTTTCAGGAAAGCAAATCTGTTACAAAAAAAATTCCAGAATTTCCAGATAAAAAAGGTTTTATATACCAAATTTGTTAAGAATATGCATGGCAAAGTCCAAACGTGTAGGTTTATCATAAGATTGTTGAGTTTCAAGTAAAAGCTTTCTCACTCAATCAATGTCATCAGAGATTGATGGTCTACCAGAACTTTTAGATGTCACACATTTCCTGTATTTTTAATTTGCTGATACCAACACTTTATAGTTCTTGCTTGGAGCATGCTGGTTTTAACCCGTTAGTAGTCGCATATCGGTCTTTTTGCCGCCAATTGCTTATAAATTCCTCTTGCAGATCACCCCTTAAAAATAAAGTGGGGAAACTCTGTGTACTTGACCTTGGGTGGATGTCCTCTAACATAGTATGTTTTCAAGTCATTCCAGCTATTTTTTGAGCAGTTAAAAACATTTTACTTCTCAAATCGATCTATTTGACCACAATGCGACCACTAACGTTGATTCATTTTTCTCCTCATTTCCAGTTTTTCAGACAGATTAGAGTTTTGCAGGAAAAACTTCACATGAATTAAAGGCACTTTATCTTTCTCTACTGGCTTTCTTTCAGCTTTACCCCAACATTAAAGAGTGGCAGCAAAAAGACCGGCATGCGACTACTCTCGGGTTAATACTATATATAAAAAAGTCTTTGAACAGTTAACGAATTTGCTTTCATGAAACCACAGAACGATCGCTTTTTGATGCATATCAGTCATTTTGACACTACAAAGCAATGTTAATTATCTCCAATTGCAAACATGGCAAGCTACCTATTTAAAAAACGGTTTACATTGTTTGCTCAAGAACAAAAGTTACATTACCTGTTTTTGTTTTAAGGCTCTGAAATGTGCTCAATAATTTTTGCTAATCCTGTACATTAGTTTTGGTGATTACTATAGAAATAACAGTGAAAAAAATTCAGAGAGACTAAAGTCATACGCACAAGCTTTGTCAGAAAAGTACAAAAAGTCCCACATCAACAGATAATGCCCAAGAAAAATGCAGTTAAAATTTTTTTGGCTTATACATTAGGGTGGAGTGAAAAAGATCGAAATTTTTAAAATGTTATCCAATTAAAAAGCACTAGCTGCCAAAAGTTGTGTATTGATCCGTATATAATGTGATATTTTTTTTAGAATTTTCCTAATTCATCTTTATTTGCCGCATGGGTCTTGAAGCCCAACTTTTGGCAGCTATTGCTATTTAACTGGATAACATTTTTAAAGTTTCGATCTTTTGCATTCTACCCTATTATACATCAAATATCATAACTGTGATCAATCATAAATGTTATTTCTGATGGTTATGAAAAAATTTAAACATTTTTGAAATGTACATAACTTGTAGATTACCATTTTCATAATACTACATTCAGAGTTCAGTGATTCACATTTTATTTTGCTTCTTGATGATGATATAATGAGGGACTACTGAATGTTTGAAACTATAAATTTCAGTAATTAATAAAACTTACCCTAGTAATAGGTGGTTTTTTGGCTGCCATCTTTCCAACCTGAAATAAAAAATAATGAATATGTAAATTTACTCATATATATTCTGACACAAAAAATTTTAACACAGACACACACACATATATATATAACATTCATTATACAAATTGTATCCAGTGTTCAAACAAAACACTTTATTTAAAGATTACGCTAATGACAATACCAACTTGACCTTTGATAGAGAACACATTGAGCGCCACGCGAATTCTTAAGTAAATCCCATTCAGGCCACCTGCGCTGCTTTGAAACTTATTATGTTTACCATGTTTCAATAAAATCCATTAAAATGCCTTAATGATATAATCTTATAATAAATAAAAATTAAGTAAATTTTAAATAAATCTTCAGTAATTACTTAAAACAATGTAATTTTTTTAGCTTTATATCATATTTCACACTGTCAGCGGCGGCTGATGTGGCCTAAATGGAAAGTTCAGTGTCAGCCACCAATGGCTGAGATGGCGCTGAACGTTAATATATTTAGAAATAAGCAGTTAAAAAAAAAAAAAAAAATGTCAGAAAAAAATGTGGTATATAACAATCACACGATTTCCTTTATTCCTCCTTATATATACTATAAACCTTTTTTAAAGATAGTGTGGTCAAAAAACATTCAATTCTAACTTGTCAGATGCCTAATAATTTTCCTGAAATAACCAACTATTACACCAGTCATAAAGACACCAAAATGAAAGCTTTATACCAAATTTAAAAGAAAAACAGTAAATCTATCTATTTAGACACCTACAATTCCATGATTAAAAACTAATCTACCCAATCAAAGCTAGATGGCATAGATCAGAGCCCGAAATTTCAACTTAGATTACACTCGCTGAAAAAAAAAAAAAAAAAAAATTACTCGCCACAAAATATGATTAACTTACACTATTTTTTACGGTTAAGGTAACCAGAATTTATTTATTGGAAAAAGAGGAGAAATTACACAATGTCTTATTTTATAAGAAAATAGAAAACATTCAATTTTGAAAAAGAGGTCATTTTAGAGGATACAAAATTGAATGAAAATGATTATAAAAACCAATTCAAAAGCTACTTTACACAAGTGGTGGAAACATGTTTATCTCAAATGATGAATTTGGATCAATACACTTCAATTTAAATTAATAATATATGCAGGGATGGAACATGGGTGCAGAATTCATACTGGTATTTGTTTAAGAAATTTCTCTACCTGTAATATCGTTGATTTAAGAAGTAGAAAATTTTCTTATATTGATAGTGGAATGAGTTCTGCACCTGTGTTCCATCCCTGATACAAGAGGAAAAATCCCTAATTTTTATAGGTGTCACTGGACAATAGTTTATTATTATTATTATTATTATTACTATTACTACTACTAATTTTTGCTATAGACAAAACCCATTTTTTTTTTTTTTTTTTTGGTGGTACTTTTATACATAAAAAATGTTGGTAGACATTTTTTATTATTAAAATCATAATGACAAAAGAAAAAATAAAATTGGCAAATGAAAAAATAAAATTAATATTCGGCAGATGAAACGATTCTTTATCAACATTTTAAAAAAGTTCTCACAAGTATAACCTAAATTAGTCTTAGTAGTTAATAAGTTTTTTAATTAGGTATATAAAGGGGATCTCTACATTTTGTTCATTGAAAAAAACAGTCGCTTTGTGGGAGTGTTTGTGCCAGGATGACACAAAATGAATTCAAATAACTTTTGCATATTTCTGTGAGGTGATGGTAGTGTTATCACTAAGATTGACGACAATTTGTCACTAAGGCAAATTGTCTGCACTAGGGCTCTAGGCCTGAGAAGGAGAGTCCTCCGTGGGGTCTTTCTAAGAGGTCCTAATCCATATTTACGCTAGTTTCGAAGAAAACCACGAAAAGCTCCTAACAGCTAAGCCAATGAGTGCGACTGGGTATTGAACCCAGCACCTCACATATACCAGCTTCGAGAACAGAACTTCTCGGTCACTGGTGGGCCTATTTTCATGAGAAATATTATTCATGCAAAAGTGAGAACACACGTCAACCCATCGCATACCAACCGGAGCACCACCTTCTTAATGATTTCATAACAATTTCAATAGTGATTCCGTGTTCTGGATCACCGTACAAATATAGGGAATACATTTATTTCTTTGTGATTCAAAGAATCTGAATAGACATAAACCATAATATGCTTTGGCAAGTTTATTAGAAAGTTGTTCTTTTGCGAACCTAACGCAGAAAAAAGTTAGTGTTCACCATTCAATATAGCCAACACCCGATTGAGCGTCCCAGTTTAGTGAAAATTTTGAAATTAAGGACTAAATCCTTTTCATTTGAAAAAGAAGACAGAGGACGAAAAAAAAATTTTTTTTAGTCCTGTAATGTTTTTTTTGTTTAAGAGGGCAGAGCGTTGAAAAAGAAGACTGTCCTCTTAAAAAGAGAATGTCTGGTCACCTTACCAAAAGATTAGCATGATTTTACGTTTTTAAAACAATAACTTTTTTTTTTGGTAGCACCGTATACTGTAAGAATTCTGTCTACATTTAGACTGAAATTTCACTCGCCACAGTAGAATTTCCACTCGCCAATGGTGAGCAGAAATTTCGCGCCCTGGCGTAGATAACATCTGCTTAATTTCCTTGTTTTCATAAATATTTACTACAGAGGATACTAGATTCAAGATTAGAACAATAAACTCTATTGGTGGTCATTTTCCAGTCAGAGACTGAAATATGCCCTAGCAACTAGGCTATTCTTCAAACCCTTCCCTGATTTAACATATTTACTTCATATGATTTTCTGCTTAATCTTAAAGATGTCCATTTTATAATTAACTTTTCAAGTAATAATTCTCATAATGCACATTTATGTGAAATTCTGAACTATTCAACTTACTACGTTACAAGAATTTTAAATTTTGTATAAAGTTTACAAGTTACAACACTGAAATCAGAGTTCTGGCCAGTATTGTAAGTGATACTACATTAAAAATGGTGTAACTTTTAAACTTATCATTAATTCTTAAGAGATGTCTACAATAACTAACAATAAACTGACAAACCTGAATACAAACATGACATCTATTTTGTCATTTTAAGATTCCACATACCTCAAAATTTGTAAAAATGTCAAAAAATTCAAGTTGAAAATGTTCATGAATACCAAAAATTCCCATACTCAGAAGGCTTTTTTTTTTTTTTTTTACTTATCAAAAAGTTTCTTTACCATTTTAGCTAAAATAAAAATGTACAAGTAGTATTTTTGAGTTTTTTAATTCTTTTAAGAAGCATAAATCAGTGAAAGTGAAAGTATTGTTTCAATATCAACAATAGAAAAAAGGGTAGCTCACAGCTATGTCATATATTCAAGCTCAAAAAAGCTCTTTAAATGGCGTTATAGATAGGAGTAGGATTATTGTGCAACACTATTAGTCCAAGTAGCAGAATTTTCTCTGCCTGCCTGCAGCAAACCAAAATTTGTCTGCGATAAAGGAATGCTGGGCCAAGACTGGGTATCACAAGAAATATTAGCAATTCACAAAATACGTAATAATTGTATCCACAAAGAAAATAAATTAAGAATATACAGCAAGCACAGAAATCTGAAGACATAATGTAAAGTAGATTTGTATTTTTAAACTTGGCATTTCTTTATGAGATGTTAAAATTAATCTACAGTGCTCACTGCCGTGCAGCACTGTTTCTGCTATTGGGCTATTAGTACTGAAAATTTTCTTCTATGAAACAAATTCTAGATTCTGGCCATTAAAAATCAAAATTAAATAATCTAAATATTAAATATCAATTCTCGATATTTTCAGTTGTTTTGTATTTTTTACTCGTGAATATTTTAATAAAAATTAGAGGTGGTTATTACATAGAGATATTTTATGAAATTATCTGTTTTTTGCTTTTCAGCAAACTACCATACTATATTTTAGCAAACTACCATACTATATTTTAGCAAAATATTAAAATTAAAAAAACTAATAGTAGTTCAAATGCTGCCATGGGTTAATAAAAATATAGAGCTTTGTAAAAACTTATAATAGAATTTTGCTTAATTTTAGAGGAAATCTTGTATGTGTTTGGGGAAAATTCTACAGGTCTGGACATTTTCTGCATCCTTGCTCTCATTTATTACTTAAAAAAAAAAAAAAAAAAAAAAACATTTTCCTTCCTGAAAAACCCACTTTTTTCTAAAATAGTAATGATTAATAAATAAAACCGGGATTATTAAAAAAATAAATAAATAAAAAGGGGGGGTTGCCAACTCTGACGTAAAGAGGTTCCCTTAAATTGACAGAAAACTTTTTTTTTTTTTACAGTTTTTAGATATTCCAATGTGTTCCTGGTAAAAGTGATAATTTTGGTGAAATCTTTAATCTGTCACATTATCTCCTTATAAAAAGCAATGTAAGACCAAAAAAAAAAAAAAAAAAGTTATAACATTAACAAGCTAACAGACACCTTTTTCTTCCCATTAAAAATTTTAAAGTTGCTCTATCCAGGTATCCTGAAAACTAAATTTTTTTTAACAAAACAAAGTCCTTTTACTGAGCATATATTTTAGATTTTTTTTTAATATACTAAAGAAAAGAGAGACATTTAGTGAAAAATTCTGTTAACCATAACCTCCTAAAAAAGTATAGAAATGTAAATCATTTTTCAAAAAATTATCTTGAAAAAGCCTTTTTACCAAGGTAATTAGACTTTTGAATTTAAGTTTGTCCCCATATAGCCTATAGTTACTTTTTTTAATAAAACAACATCTTTTTCCAAATTGATTGAACACGTTTTCTTCAATTTTCAGAAATTAATGAATCATTCACAAGACTGGGACTTAGACAGATCTTGTATACCAACAAATGTTAAAAATTTAATTTTTACTACTGAATCACAGCCCCCATAGCAGAAAATGCAAGACGCGAGACATACATCGCAGATTATTTTCAAAGCAGTATTGTGTAGAAATTTCAAGTCTTCCGATTTTGACTAGAAATATTGCAATTTCTAGTCTTTCTCCATCCACAGAATAAATGCCAATGTTCATTTTAAACACACTTTATTAGGTTCTAGAACCTACAAAGTGGTGGAATTATTCAATATTTTTCCTTTATGTAATTATTTCCCCCTCCCTCCTCTCCTCTTTGCTAACAATCGGAGATTAGCCATCTTGCGGAATATTTGTTATTTCCAATCTTTATTCATCCACAACTTAAATGTCAATACTTTTTAAAAACCTTATTTAATTAAATTCCAGATCTTATAAAGAAGTAAAATTATCCAATATCACTTTTTTTTTTCCAGCTTCTCCCCCCCTTTTCACCCTCTTCTACTAATGAATAGCAAACAATTGTTCCGCAGAAGTATTACAATTTTTAATTCTCTGTCCACAACTTTCTCAATTCACTGTACTACATTCTAGAGCCTGTATTGATGTAGAATTGTTGGATATCGCGCACTCATACTTTTTTTTTACCCCCCCTCCCTCCTTCCCCATGCTAACAATTGGGGATCAAACAGGTGATCGTTTAAAGGATTACCCAAAGTATTTGGATAGGTTGAAGCTATATTTGGAAATGGCTGAAAATGTATTTCCTTTTGTGTTAAAGGTTTTTCATATAAAAGTAAATTTAAATGCAATATATGTGATGTGCATGTAGTTTATTGACAATATACAGGGACACCCAAAATTACACTAAATGTTCTTTTCCATTGAATGTAATTGATGGAAGTGCTTTGCTACATTTTACACTTACACTTCCATCAATTTTCTGCAATTGTTGCACTATAATCTAGTTCTTTTCAGGGTTAGAAATAAGCAGTCGTCAGTCGCATTTTGCGACCAGTTTTTTCATTTTGACGCCTAGAATTCCAATCACAGGTGCCATATTTGACGCCTGGATTTTTTCCTCATCATACCTAATAATTTTCCCAATCCCATCAGACTGTAAACAAGTCTATTTCAAGTCAATTGAACCTACTGATTTAAGAAATCATATCTCTATGAAAGTAGTTGACGATTTGTTAATGATTAAATTAAACAGCCCTAAATTAGAAGATTTCTGCCCAGAAAATGCTATTAAATTGTGGTGGAATTATGTAGCTTCTGGACGAAGAATGAATTTGCTATTTTAAATATGTACGTTTAATATTGTCTATGTAATTACATTCATACATAAATATGTTTTATATAATCTTGCATATATTATTTACAAGTTGATGCTTTATTATTTTTTTTAATATACATATTTAATTATAGATGGCACCTAGATTTTTCATTTTGACGCCCAAAAAATTTAATCCAGGCGTCATTTTGACGCCTAGTTTCAAAATTCTTATTTCTAACACTGGTTCTTTTGTGTAGCCCTGTAAATGAACAGTGAATGATTTCCCTACCATATTTTATAAGAAACATGTTTTTACGCATATATAAAACATATATTCGTTTCATTTGGTTTAGTGCAGTCGATAGATGTTAAACTCAACTGAGCTGCAATTTCTCCCATAGACGTAATGTATTTGAATCCTCTTGGGTGTCTCCGTACACAAACCATTTGCTTGATCTCAACAAAAAGTTTATTGTAACACCTCCAGGGGTGATTGTGACCTAAAGGTAAAAACCCTGAAAATTAGAGCCTCAAATTAGAAAAAACCCAAAATATCAAATAATACTCAAACTATTTAGGCCAAAAGCCCTCAATCCTTTTACATTTCATTCACATATCACCTGCATAACAAAGGAACAACCAATGAAAGAAAAAATAACTTTATAAAAAATATGAAAACACAGATGGGTTAGAGTAAAAACCCTGAAATCAGGGGTAAACCCTGAACACAAACACCCCTGCACCTCTATATGATACACATTTAGAATACCAAGTTTGGACATTCTGCTATAATTTGTTTTTGAAATATGCTGATAACAGATACCACTAAAAACCTGATTTTTGGATTAAGGAGGCCTCAAAACGTGTAAATATAACAAAAACTCACTTTCGAAAATTTGACCCAAAAATAATACTTTCTCTACCTCATGGGTAAGAGAAAGTAAAAACTGGTAATATAGTACAAAGGATTAAATTGATTAAAATTTAATTAAATTATAGTGCTGCAGATTATTTTCTAATGCCTAAACAGTTGTCGCAGATTGACAGAAAAATTAATATTTGCAAATTCTATAAATAATTAGTTTCTATAAATATATGTATGAACTTAAAAATCATCTGTCATGCATTTGCCTTGCTTAATTATTGCAAACTAAAGTGTGCATCTCAAGCATAGGGCTGATTATATTTAGACTACTAGATACCTAAACCTTTGTGGAATATCCTCCACATTCAACAAAGGGCAACCTTTACATGAATTCCTAGTCTGTATTCTCGTGAGATTCGCAGAAAACTTAAAAATAAATAAAATAAAAGCCAAATGGATAAACCGACAGGCATAAACTATCTAGGTTCAAACCTAGCACCTCCAATCAATCAGCTTTGCAAACAAAACCTCACAGTTGTTAATGGGCTATGAACTAATGAAACGGGGTTGCTTTAATTTCTTAATTTTTTCAAAGCATAAATTCATTTATGAAAATTATTTTAAATTAAAACAGATTTTGCTTGATGTGCATTATTTTGAAAAACTAAATACATATCGCCATAAATCATGCAAACAGAATTTTTTAATAGCTTAATTCAATCAACTGGAGAATAGTGTTTTTTTTTTTTTTTTAAGCTAGCATGGAAGCTTGCCACTGCCCTCAGAAACATTAGTTATTGACAGAGCGCAGAAAATATTTGACTGCTAAAATTTCCCCTAAAAATCTCATGATGTACTATTTTGTATGCTAATTATGTTTTATAAAGCCATTTATAATATATAGTCATAAGTACTGGTAGAAAAGAATGCTAGGAGAGCCAAAAGGTAAGACATCTTTTATATTATTCCCAAAATAATTTTGTTGTAGGCTAATAGTGAGAGTATACTTTTTTAAAACATGTTTCTTGTATAATATTTAATTAATCAAAATAACTCTGTATTTCTTCTTCTCAAAATTGTGAGAGATAATGGCAACTGAAATGATTTTAGAAAATCTGGAATGAGACAAAAAGTGTGTGTGTGAGACAAAATTTTGTGGCAACTGTATCTCAGGTACAACTGCACAGAATTTCATACAAATTGGTATGTAGTTACACATTGACATAAATTAGTGCCTATCAACTTTTGGTAAAAATTGTCCAACAGCTTGTGTTGCCATTCAGCTTTTTCTAAATTTTTAACGTGGTGGTATAGTACAAAATTTTGTATAAACGTGCATAAAGAGAATTATTTTTTAATAATCATTATGAAATTTAAAATAATTATTTATAATATAGTCAACTGAGAAAAAAAATTGTGCATGTAGGAGCCTTGCCTTCCCCCCTGGGAGGGAAGTCCCCCCTCGAGGGGAGTAAATTTTCGTGATAGGTATTTTTCAAAAGAGCTCGCCAAAACATTTAAAACGAATGATTGAACCATCGAGCTACGATAATTTAAAAGAAAGTTATCAATTTTTTTCATTTTTAACAATAAAAAGTAATATTGAGAATAAAATTGACTTATATATATATATATATATATATTTAGTATTATACTACTTAATATGGAAATTACTGTCTGCAACTGCATTATCATGGAAGATAATTTTTTTAAATAATCTAGGATATAATATTTCTCTAATGTAGATCAATTAATTAAATTTCAATTAATTTTTGTCGAAATGATATGATAGTGGTGAAATAAATAAAATACATGAGGATTAAAAAAAAAAAAAAAATCTAACAATGAATAATATTTAAGCATGCGGATTCAGCTCAATGATCTAATAAGAAAACATGATGACATTTGTATGCTGATGATATTTTTAAAAAAAATTATATTTAAAAGTTATTTCTTCAGAATCTTTGCAAGCGTCATTTTAAACCTAGTAATATTTTAACAATATAAAAAAAAATATGAATTATTATCATAAATTGACTAAAAATCACAATCATAACAAAGTATAATCAAAATAGGATTTTTTTTTTTAACAAAAAATTATGCCAAATTAAATAAAATGTCATTGTATTCTGGCGATAAAAATTTAAAAGGTGTCATGGGGGTCCTTTACTAAAACTGTACTGCCTGCGTAAGTATGAAAACTGAATCATCAACCATGAATTTTATTTTGAAACTTTCCTTTGAATGATTCTGGTTTCACTATTGCACAATATTTATTTGGTTATAATAATAATTTGGTTTCTGGTAAATTAAAATTTTAATTAGGTTGTAAAATTCGTATAACATTTATAAGTTTCAAATTTTAAAGGTAAATAAGAAAAGAAATAAAGTGCAAAAATTTCACACGGGTTTACTAGCAATTTAAATAAATTATTTTTACTGAGTGAATTGAATTTGTATAGGAAAATATAGAAGAAAGTCATGTAGTAGCCACAATATACTAGTTTTACCTTGTTTTTATAATTGCTTTTTATTTCTTTTGTGTTACTTACTACGGCATCTAGTACTGTTTCAGTGTAATAATTGTTGAAAAGTATAAATGTTTTACCGTTTGTTTTGTTGAAAGATAAGGTAAGGATGATTACTGCAAATGATAGAGCTATTTTTGGTAGAGAAGGTGGATGTAATTAGGAATTTTTTGAGTGAACTGTTTCGATAGAGAGATGTTTTTGATTTTTATAAAGTATTTATTTTATTATGTGTTTTAAGCATGTTTCATTCTTACTTCCTTATACAAAGTATAAAGAAGTATAGTAATCCCGATTTGCGAAATCGATTTTGTATTTCACATTGCTCGAAAACGAATGATCACTGAATGTTGCCAATTTATACGTGGGTCATTCCATACCAAATCATCCAGCTAAAATGCATTTTGACACCCAAGGTTGGCAAATTTTAATGAAACTTGGTGAGTTTGTTCTATATATGGATATAAGAACAGACAGCAAATACTACCTCTTTTTATCAATTTGTTTCAGAATGATAGCGCCTCAAAGTTTTAGCAAAAATTAGTATAAAACAATGAACCACTCTTTAATCTACTCTGAGTACTTTTATGTTTTTTGCTCTAAAACAATTATTTTTAAAGATAGAGAGTTAATTTTTTTTGCATTTAATACAATATTAAATGTATAACGTAATTGCAGAAAAATATTTAGGTTTAAAAATCATTAATATAGCTAAAAGTTTCAGTAAAGTGCAAAAATAAAATATTTTTAAAATTTTAACTTGCACCCAAAAACTGTTTTATATCACAAGTCTGTCTTCAAAACCCCACAAACCCATTATACCATTACAAACTAGATAAAAAATGGAATATAATGGTACAATAAAATTAGTGGGGTTTTGGGTTTTCACCAACTTACAGTAAATTAAGTTTCTAACTTTTAAAAATACAAACATACCTATTACAATTGCCCATTGATAGTTACAAAAGAATGCATGTACATATTTTTAAACTTTTTAAAGTAAAGTGTTCTCATCTTGTAAATAAAAAATTCTTTACAATTTGTTAAATTATTTGTAAGAAGCATAAATATTTTTTTTAGTTACTTACATATGTAGAAAAGTTTTTTTTCCCTTAATATTAAATAGATTTCAACAGTTTTTCTTGAATGTATTCCACTTTTCATCAATTTCTTTTTTAGTTTTAGATCCTATTTTATAGTAACGCCCAACTTGTGACGTCACGTCTGGAGTATCAACCATGCATAAAATGTGCTGAGGGGGTACAGGGCACTCATCTTGCTGTTTTGGCCAATAAAATGTTTCAGAAGGACCATGTGAATGCATGAATTGGATTGAATAATCTCCTTCTGTTTTATTTATTTTGCTCACTAATCCAATCCACCAGTTTCCTTCATACACACATGCAACGTAATTTTGGAGACTTGGTACAACATCCTGTAGCATTGATCTTCCTTCTCCAGTATAAAAGTTCCACCTGAGAGATATATCAGGATCCAAACTTGTGCGCTTCATGATGATTTCATCCATTGATATGGGATTAAAAAAATGTTGGCTCCTTGTTCCTGTTATTGTTTTTCCTTTCAAAAATCGTTTTTCAAGTTCCTTTCGATTCGTATTTATTTCTATTTCATTTAAATAAAAGAATGATATTTTTGAAATTAAACCACAACAAAACTCATACATTTGGTGGGCATTTGTGATTTGTGTGGATTGGTAAACATTTTGAAGATTTTTCTTTGTTACAGATCTTTTCACAGTTCCACCAATTCCATCACAAATACTTTTTCCATGGCTAGTAGCATGAAAAGACCAGCAAGCATCTAACCCAAAATCTGATTTGTGTGCACACAAGTTCATCATGCTTTTAAAATTTTTATATTGTGAAGCACAACCATCTGTAAAATACTCTACTTTATTAGTAAATGGGAAATGTGTTTTTTATATATTCTATTATCTTTTGCTGAACACAATAGACGAATGGAACATCATGGTTCAAATCATCTGATATAAAACATAAAGGAGTTTCTTTAATGGATCCATCAGCTGTCTTACAATATATTACTGTAGGATGCAAAGTGCAACTTAAATGGCTCCAGTGGTATGACTGTACCTCATTTTGTAAGACAAAGTTGTAATTTTCAGCAAAATCCATCAGAATCAGTCCTTCATTTTCACTTAAATTTTCTTTTCTTTTTTTCAGGTAGGAATTTTGAATTTTAGAAATGTACGAATGAGGTATGAGTTCATTTACTTTTTCTGTTACCAACTCTATAAATTCATGAAGAGGGAGTGTCATTGACTGAAGTTTCATTCTTTTTTCATTGATCCACTGTGAAAACTGTATTTCATCATCCTCATCATAATCTTCCAAAATCTCTTTTAAATAATTTTTGAGAGGTTCACTACTAACAGGACAATTGCTGCAACAACGTAACATACATGATCTGTTTTCTCTGCTGCAAACAAGCTTATCAACCAGCTGGTGGACTGCTTCTTTATGATGTAAGTTGAGAGCATATGCTAATAGATAGACATTTTGATGAATAACACAAACGCATACTGCATGTGTGCCAGGAGATCCTGCTAAGACACACCATTTTGGGCGCAAACAACAAAATTTTGAAAAACTTATTTTCATTTCAGGGTATTTTTGTTTGAAGGAAAAATACAATTCTTTCAGATTGCATAACAATAATCGTTTCTGTTTATATTCATTTTTCTTTACACTAACACTATCTTTTTTGCCAGGCATCATCATACTGTATTCATCATCTTCATAAAAATTTGTGACTGTGTCTATTACTTCAGAGGAAATTTTATGCCCTTCTTTTGGACCGGGTATAGCCAGGATCCCTTTTTCTAAAGTTAATTTCCGAGCCTTTCGAACCATATACTCTGTGACTTTAAATTCTGTGGCAACTTTACTGCGAGACCATGACTGAGGTGCAAGAGTTAATACTTGGATTTTTTCTCTTTTACTTAAATTTTTATCCAATTTGGTTTTCATTAATTCTACTAGTCTGTCAAAATCAGAACACTTTTTTTTATTTTCTTCTTCTTTTCAATATCACTTTCTGTTTGTATACCATCACTTTCGGTTTCATCTACATTTAAAACAAAGGATAATTTCTTTTTTATTTGTGATTCAGCCTGTTTTAACTTTCTTTTTGCATAGCTCTTTCTAGAATGTGAAGGAACTGATTGCAGCTTTAATGGTGTGACATCTATTCCTTCCAATGACTTGTTCAGCTTATCTTTTTCTGTAATTCTAGCAAAATCCAAATCATAATTTTTATCCTCATCAATTAACTCATCATCATTTTCTTCAAGCAACTTTATTTCACTTTTTTCATTTAAAGCTTTACGGCAGGAACTACATAAAAGATAGCCAGGTATTAAATTTATATTATTTTCTTCTTTGTAATATTTTGCTTTTTGCAAAGTTATTTTTCTTAAATCTCTTTTGTTTGAAATAGGTTTTAAATGCTTGTTATAGGGGTCACAGCAAGATTTCTGTTTATGTTCAAAATAAGTAAAATAGTAATAAAAGTGATGTGAGCATATAGTGTCTTCTTTGTCATAATTTTGGAAACCTGTTCTCCAAATCAATAACTGTAATTGCTCTTTGTTTAATTTATCCTTGATGACAAACAAATCATTTTTTGTTGTTAAACCTTTATTAGGACAAGAAGATGAAAGCAATGTTCCTACTTTGCATATACTTTCAGACTCATCACATTTCAAAGAAAAATCTGCTTCCATAACTGGAAAATCTCTTACAAATAAAGAGAGAGAAAGAAACAGTGGAATATGAAGACTTTACAAATTATGTACAATTAGACAAGAGAAGGAAAAATATCATTTGATAGCTACTCAGTTCTGACTAAACTAAATGCAGATGATCAACTGATAACATCTGCCTATGTTTATATGAATCAACATATCAAAACATTGTTTTTATTATCTTTCTATCCTCTCTTCCTTTATCCTTTCTCTCTCCCTCTCTCTGTTTCTTCCTCAGCCCCCTGCATCCTGTGGTCTACCTTATTCTAAGCATTTTAGCATATGTTCAAAGACAAATAAAATTTATTATTAATAAATAAGTTTAAAAAAAAAAAAAAAAAAAAAAAAAAAAAAAGGATACTGGTTTTTCTAACTTGTAACAGTTATCTGGAATGATTTTTAAAATCAAATGTATGTTATGATAAAAATATTCTAATTATATCCCAGATACTTCAATAAAAATAATTATTGAAAATTATTTTTATCAAACATTTTCTTACAGTATTATTAATCTATATTACTTTCAGGTTTTTATTTATTTTTTTTTTTAAATAAAATTTGTTTGAAATTCTTTCAAGATTATAAAGAAGCATACAATCTAGTTATTTAATTAAATAAATAGATTTAATAAACTATAATTTAATATGCTTCTAATTTACAGACTTAAGAATTAAAATTTAGTCCACTTTATAATTAAAATATAATACTTAAAAGGCATAAAATATAAAAGTAACTATATTTTCACTTTTATTTTGTTTATATGATGAAAATATCGCTTCAAATTAATAAACTGAATATATATATATATATATATATATATTATATATATTGATTCAGCTAGCTATAACCAAGTTTTGTGCTAGTATGTCTGAATTTCATATTTTCAAAAGTTAGAAATTTAATCTGCTCTAAGTTGGGAAAAACTCAAAACCCCACAAATTTTATTATATCATTTTTTTCCATTTTTTATCTAGTTTTCAAAGGTGTAACTGGTTTATTGAGTTTTGGAGTCAGACTCATGTTATAGGAAAATTTTCAAGTACAGGTCAAACTTTCAGAAAAAAAATATTTTTACACATTAAGATTTTTTAAACTGTATTAATAATTGTTAAATTTAAATATTTTTTTATATTTTCATTACCCATTTAATACAGAGTAAAAAGCAAAAAAAATTAACTCTCTATCTTTAAAAATAACTGTTTTGGAGCAAAAAATGTAGAATGATGCAGAGTAGCTGAATGGGCAGTTCATTGCTTTGTGCTTATTTTTGCTAAAACTTTGAGGTGCTATAATTCTGAAACTAATTGTCACAAAGAGATAACATTTGGTATATGTTCTTATGTCTTTGTACAGAACAAACTCACCAAGTTTCATTAAAATTTGCCAACCTTGGGTGACGACCCCTGGATGATCTGACATGGAATGACCCACGTGTGAGTGTCATGATGTCTAGTTATACACCTGCAAGTGTCGTCTTAACACGAGCTCTCATTTTAGAGATATAAGCGAATTTACACGATTTTTAGTGACGTCTGTATGTATGTGTGTGCGTATGTATGTCGCGTAACTCAAAAACGGTTGGAGTAGAAAGTTGTGAATTAGTACATAGGTTTGTAATAACATTTAGTTGTGCACCTCCCTTTTTGAACTTTGTATGATTTTCTGTTTTGGAGATATTTAAGAAAATTGGATTCATAATGACCAAAGATACATAGGTTTTGGTCATAATGTATCAAAAAAGGTAATAACTCAAAAACGGTTTGGACAAATCTTGCAATTGATTTTTAACTGACTTCCCGACAAGCTAAACATTTGAAACTTTCAGAAAAGCTCAGAACATGTTGACAATGCAATTTTATTTTTATTTTTAGCCAACTGTTTCAGATACCAGCTGCCTTCAGCAGCGTTTATATGATTTAACAGAAAATTTATTTAACTAACTTCCCGACTAGCTAGACATTTGAAACTTTGAGAATAGTTCAGAACACAATGAAAATGCATTTTTTTAATACTTTTAACCAACTGCTTAGGGTCTCTGCAACCTTCGGCAGCGTTATCAGTACAAAGCTTGCAATCGATTTTTAACTAACTTCCCGACTAGCTAGACATTTTCAGAAAAGCTCAGAACACGGTGATAATGCATTTTTTAAATATTTTTAGCTAACTGTCTCGGGTCCAATGACAATGTATATATTTCTAAAGGTGTATAAGGAAGTCATGTGGTGCCCACATCAGATTGTTTTTTAAATGTGATGGGAAACGTAAAATACTTCGAGAGATTGATTAGGTTAGGATCTGGGTTCTGCCATTACGCCTTGATGAGGTCCATGCATAAGTCCTGTAAATATAATTGAGTATCTACTATACGCTATTTCCTTTAGGCAGTCGCCTCAAGGCCACGCTCAAATGAACTGTGATTTCACTTCCCCTGTCCGTTGCTAGGTTACTGAAGAAACAACATCTCACTGGATGGAATTGAGCACGTGATTTCCCTCTCCGCATTCCGTGGCCTTGAAGTGACTCTGATGGGGAAATGGACTATAATGTGTTGATGGAAAGCGCATGAAAAAGAATTAAATCTATAATGTATTTTATTCATTTCTCCATAAAAATGTATTATACATTTATTTTATGATGTGCTTTATGCATTTCTCCATTCTCCTTCAAAACGCCATTTTACTACATTTCATTGTGGTTGCTTTAAAAAAAAAAAATCGACAAAAATCTGGTGTGGATCAATATCAAAGTTGTTACATTAATATGATGTGCCTTAAATAATCTTCAGTACTTACTGCCATACTGAAGGATGTTTGCTCTGCTAGTGCTACTAGGTTATTTTTTAACTGATTAAAAGGGAAAATTGTGCTTGAAAATACAATTTTTCTATGTCTTTTTGACCAATACAAATTTTAGTCGTTCTATAAAAAGATATCTGGCAAAAATCTCTTGTGTGGCATGGTGGATTATATTGCATCTGTTACATCCACATAACTAATTCAATATTAAAACTTAAAAAAATACATTGATGATTTTGATAAAGCAAGTATAAAATTCACAATAATTATCAGTGTTTTATACATATTAAGTTTAAAAGAGAAACTTTTTACTCATTAAAATTCAATTAAATATTTTTATGTAGTCTTCTTGCTCAAAGCCTTTTTGGTCAGGTAGCTGACCATCATCATGAACTTTCTATGACTGTTCTTTTCTGTTTTTTAGTTTCATCATTCAGCGCCATCTTTGGTCTGATCAATGTTTGGGCTCTATATTATTGTAACTGTGCTCATTGGCTAGGATTTCTATTGTCTTATGTAGTTATTGTAGAGCCCAATCAACAGTTAGACCAAAGGTGGCACTGTATGATGAGATGAAATAGGAAAAAAAAGAGAGAACAGTCATATCCCGATGATGACCAGGCACCTGACCTTGAAGACTTTGAGCAAGAGAACCAACAAAGGTATTTTTTAACTTTCTTATACTTTTATTTTTATAAAAACTTAAAATACCAGAGTTAGAATTATTAAAAAAAAAAAAAAAAAAAGAAAGAAAGAAATATGAATAACGATAATAAAACATCAAACAATCATTATTGCATACTAATTATGGTACATTTCCATTTTAATTTTGCTGTATTATTTGGCACACTTGGTAACTCATAAACACAGCCAAGCCTAATGATAACGCTAAGGAATAAACCACTTCAGATTTTCTTCCTTCACACAATTCATGATACATTCAATCTTATTTATTAAATTATTGTGTTTAAATTACTTGTAATTATATTTGTTGATATTTCAATTTCATTTAGGTTTTAGGATAGCCTCTTAATTTAGCTATGTTTCCATCATAATTTAGAAATCTATCGCAAGGCCATGAAGGAAACAAATATGAACAAATTGCCAAGTGGAGTCCATTTGTATGGAATACAGACACATACAGAAATGCTTATACAATAGTGCACAATGAGCGATTACATTATTACTAAATTTCTGGACCTTGCCTTCATTTAAGCATTATTTTTTATTGCTTTTTTCCAGAATGCTTCAGCTTAATGTTGAGATTAACAATTCATAATAGAACACTCTTTCTATTTTTAATTTCCCCTTCACGTTATCAATTTTAATGCAATCTATTGAGTTACCAACACATTCTAAAATACCACAAATAATTGAAATATAAATACTTTTCTTTGGCAACTTCTAGAAGATCTAGTAGGACGAGATAAATTCTGACAACCAGCAAGACATATGCCAGAGACACAGTTATCATTAATTCATCTTTTTGATACAAATTGTCATTATGCTTTGACGTTTACATTTTGCTTGAAATAATATTCCACAATAATTACATTAGTAATGTAATATTAAGACTCATTAAAATAAGCACTTAGCTGTCACGAGCACTACTTAGCTGGATTCCAAACAAATTGCTGCTTTAAAAAAACACTTTTTATCATTTGAAGAATTATTTCTTCTTACGATACTTATAGCACCATGTTTCTTCTTGCGATATTTGTGAAAACACAGTAGAGAATCACCTATTAGATATACACAAATAATGTAGATAAATAGTACACAAAGACTTGATTATGCAACAACAGCAACTAAAGTGGACACAATTAACTTGCATTATAATTTTTTATTGTTAAAAATTATTGATGAAGCCACAAATTTCACTAGATCAAGTAAAAAATAATGAAGATAAGTGTCCTTTAGCATCTGTAAGAAACAAGAGATATTATAGTACAATCAAAACAATAATCACAATTACACACTGACAACATAAGGGAATATTATTATTATTTTTCCTATTAGTATATTAATACCAATTTAATGTCGATAAGCTTTTGAACATTTCAGCTACATACAGCTGCTTACAATCCAAAGAATTAGTGTTAAATGATAAAAAATCTACTGATTTATCGCAGCAGTAATGTAGCTACGCTATACTAATGAAGAGATCGTCAGTTATTAAAAGGAAAATACAGCATAAATAATAAAATTACAATTTACAGAAAAAAGATTCACATGCAAATCAAAATAAACAAATAACTGTTTGCAAAAAATCTATAATTTCTGTTTCAATACGACACTAGAAGACATTTTTATTCGTAAAATCGAAATAATAGGCGTACACTACAGGAGGTCAATTACACGCGCCATTTTGGAAATTCAAAATATATAATTTAAGCAAATATGAATACAATATAATGGTTATTAATAACATATTTAAAAGCCGTAGACATTTTTCTGTCGGAAATTTCAACATTTTTTAGCATTTTAAATAAATAGCTTACCTCATTAGAATACAAATCAAAACAAACAAGTTTAGTTTAGTTCTGCTTTGCCTTTGATATTGATAATCAGGAATCAATTCGGGAATGAATGACTCGGAATGACTTTCATTTGATATGGGGAAAATAATTAATTTTAGATAAAATTATCAAATTATAATGCAATATTTATTTCTAGTTAACGAAACAACTGCTAGAATTATTTTAATTGCATTTATTAACCTGGTTTGATCCCAGATTGCCATTTCGTTTGACCTAGTCGTTCGGAGTCTTCCGTGGTTTTCTCCGAAAATCGCGTAAATACGGAATGTGACGCCTTAGAAAGGGTATACCACCCAGGCCTAGGTAACTTGTGCTATCAATTGACCTTAACACTAACACCTCTTCTGAGATATCTTAACAGTTTTCTTTGAATAAAAAATAAACATACTTCATAAACAGAAATGGGGCCCACCAGTGGCGAAGCGGTTCTGCGTTCAAAGTTGGTAGACGTGAGGTGCCGGGTTCGATCCCAGGTCGCGCTCGTCGACCTAGTCACTCGGAGTTTTCGGTGGTTTTCACCGAAACTTCTGTTGATACGGGTTTGAATCCCTTAGAAAGACCCCCCATGGAGGGCACTCCCCCTCAGACCTAGGACCTACAGCAGTCAATCGGCCTTATTCCCAAATCCAATCCAATCCATAAACAGAAATACAGCACTTTATCATTTTTATCATTATTTTTCCTTTTAAAATTTGCAATTTAAAGAGATTTTCAATCTTTATTATTTGCTACTCATTTAAAGCAAATAATTTAATTCAAAAAATATAATTAACTTATATATATATATTTAAACATGCGCAATATAAAAATCAATGAAATGAAAAGAAGATTCAATCATAATTATTTGAGCATTCCCTTTCAAAAAGCTTCATGAAAGAACCATTTCTAAATTAATTATTTTATTTGTTTATTTTTGGAACCAAAGCCCATAATACTATATGGGGAAATTTTTTTAATTCTGAATATTTCCTTCTAAAGGATTCGAAACATGCTTTTACATCATTCATCTGACTTTATAGCTTAAAATCAATGTTGGTGTTGGAGATTAAAGCCCGTTGACTGCATTAGGGTCCAAGGCCTGCGTGTGCCCTCCGTAGCGCTCTTTCTAAAGGGTCTTAGCCCGCAATTACGCAAGTTTTAGAAAAAATAAATAAATAAAAATAACACGGAAAACTCCGAACGGCTAGACCGGTAAGTGCGATCTGGGATCGAACCCGACACTTCATGTCCACCAGCATCAAAAAGTCAATTTTTGAAGAACTAGGACAGATTTAATGGTCGAGAAATTTCTGAATATGTGAATGGAATTATGAAAAATATATTGGATAATGTAATTTTATGAACATACATCTTTGTAACAAACAATATGATACCACTGTTTCTTGCATGTAAAATAATACTTGTTCCTTAACAACGTTATAGCTACCTGGTACTCATAATTTCTAAAATATACTATCAGCTTTTTAATAAAAGTTCCTATTGTAAGATTTTTAATTAAAAACTATTATTTTGAAGCTTAGAGAACATTTTTCTCCTTCTAGAATGCAATCCCCCCCCCCCCCCAACTTGTGCAACAAGAATTGAATCTAAAAAAAAAAAAAAAAGCCTGTCATAATAACATAATTAAAAAGTAAGGGTTGGTTGTAGGGTTTAAGGCCGTTTGCCCACGCTAAGGTCATAGGTCGAATGCTCTCCGTGGATGGGGGGGTGTCTTTCTAAGGGGTCCTAGCCCGAACTTACACGAGTTTCGGAGAAAACCACGGAAAACTCCTAACGGCTTGGTCGATGAGCGCTACCTGTGATCGAACGTGACATTTCTGAAAGTTAATAACCATTATACTGTAAAGAATTTGATTCAATTTATAAATTGTTTAGGAGATTTCTTTCTTCCTTTCATTTCATTAATTCTATAAATATAAGGTTTGCCCACGGTTCCGTGGGTTTGCCACTGTGTATTATACAATGTGTCCCAAGGAGAATGATATATGTTTTGATTCTTAATTTTTACAGATAAATGGGCAATGTGACTCAAGTGAGTTAAAAATAAGACGTTATTAAAATTTTCATTTTGTTAGTTTTAAAAAAGTTGCACTTTAACTTTTATGCTACTCTTATAGACAAACTTCATCAGTTAGCAAATTTTTACTTTTACTGCAACCAACCCCCCTGCCCCCCCCCCCCCAAAAAAAAAAAAGGAGAAGGATACTTGCATGGTTGCAAGTTAAAAGCTGCATAAGTTAAACTTAATTTATAATTTAATGTTTGTACTTAAAGATGCTACGCCAAAATAGAAATGTAAATTTGTGACATGTTATAAAATGACAAAATGTATGATAATATTCACATTAAAAATATTTTTACGTGTTCACAGTAAAGAGAGAGAGAGAGAGAGAGAGAGAATACAATTAAAATAAATAAAGAACATCCACATTTGTGGCCACTGACTGTTAATAATAATTTATAAGTGAAATGATGAAATTCATTCCAAGCATACTAGTTCTTCGCATTTCTCACATATGGCAGTATAAAATTTTTGTTTATGGAAAGACGATATTAGTAAACTTTCTTACTGCATCTTAATTCAATTGGTTTTAAAGATACAGTAATATGATTTTTTCTAATAATCTCATTAAATGGAAGGTAGAGAGTTTCTAACTGACAAAATTGCATGTGGCAATGTATGAAAATTTTAAATGGGTAACTTTTTAATATTAGCGGTTTTTTATTTTATTTTATTTATTTATTTATTCTTTGCTTCCCCCCCCCTCCCTCCCATATTTTCAATTTACATTGTATACTTATCTCTGACAAGTAATAAATTAATTTGTGTTATTAAAGTTTATTCCCCAGATAACAATATTAGCACAGCTTGCTCAAGAAATAATGCATGGTTTTTTTTTTTTTTTTTTTTTTTATTAGAATTATTTCTAAAAAATAAAAAATGATGGCAATAAAAATAGCATGTTGATAAAATGCAAAAAAAAAAAAAAAATGTAGCCTCGGTTTTATAGATTATGTGAAAATTAAAGTTAATTAAAATTTTAAAATATTTATCCTAATCTCAGTGGAATAAGAAGTAATACAATACAGTCGAACCTCGTTAAATGAACACTGTTAACATCAATTACTTTTTGCCCATCAGCGGCCGAGCGGTTCTGCGATCAAAGCTAGTACACGTGAGGTGCCGGGTTCGATCCCAGGTCGCGCTCGTCGGATTAGCCGTTCAGAGTTTTCCGTGTTTTTCTCCGAAACTTGCGTAAATACGGGATACACTCCGCGACAAAAAGATAGGTACAAAGGGTTTTTTCTTTGATTTTTCGTAAAAAATCATTTTCTAAATTGCCGATCATTTATTATTATCATAAAATAACACTAATTTTTTTTATAAGACTAATTTAGAAAATTTTTAAGACTAAAATGTTTCTAATTTAAGACTATATTCCTCGACAAAAAGATAGGTACAAAAGTTTTTTTTTTTTTTTTTTTAATATGATTATTTTGAATATCAATAGTTTGAATATGATACAAATATTTAGTATGCTTTTGATAATAATAAATGATCAGCACAATTTAGATAATGTTATTTTATTTATAAAAAAAACCTTTGTGCCTATCTTTTTGTTGCGGAGTGTAGGACCCCTTAGAAAGATCCCCATGAAGGGCACTCCCCCTCAAGCCTTGGATCTACAGCAGTCAATCGGCCTTATTCCCAAATCCAATCCAATCCATAAATTACTTTTAACACGAGCTGTTTAAACGATCCCCGTCAAAATCAAGATTACTTTAGTTATATGAAGATTAGTTACTAATAACATGAAAATTTTTTTTATCCTCCTTCAGATTCACGTTAATGAGGTTCGACTGTATATATAATATATATATATATATATATATATTAACCCTTTAAACATTATTATAGTTCTTTTCCATTTTGCATAGCGAAATAAACAGTGATTGGACCTAAATTTTGAGATATGTATTGCTCCCCCCCCCCCTCCTATAGAATAAGATTAATATGCATGTGTAGCATACAGTATCAAATTTTTCTGGTTATATGTGCATAGTATGAATTTTATAAATCATTGAATAGATATGAATTGCTAATGCTTACAGGATTTAAGAAATTTACTTTCTACTCGTTAGTAAACATAAGATGTACATTACTATTAGTTCAGATTTTATAACGCATCATTGAATTTTTTTTTTTTTTTTTTTAATATGTTATCTGTATCAGTTGAAATTTTCAAAAAAAGTGTGGAATATGTATATATATTTTTAATTTTGCTTTAAATGCATACGATGATTTCCTTTTATTCTGTTTTCAAAAGCAAAGACAAGGAATGTAAAAAATCTTTTATTATATAAGAAAATTAACATAAAAAAGGAATGAAAAACAAGTTACATAGAGTTTTATTAGATTAAAAAAAAAAAAAAAAAAAAAAAAATGTTACATCAACAAAATAATGAATTATCAACGCTATTTGCAAAATTTTATAAACGCTATAACTGCAAAATTTACAAAGGTGCAAATTTAATTATAAAGCTCAAAAATTATTTTTCTTAAAATACAAAAAATATTCCTATAAAATCATATTGATATACATATTTGAGAGTAATTAAAAAAAAAAAAAAAGGCCATTTTTCCCCCCCTAACACTTCGATATCCAGAGCTACAACTTGGTGCGTAACAGTGTGACATAATGAAAAAAAAATCTAATATTAAAAATAAAGCTGAAAATAAAACTAAAATAACGTCTGCACACAGTGCTCTGCTACGGCGTCAGTGGATAGTCAGAGAACACATACAACCCCTAGCGGCGAATGAATAATAGCGACCATGTAGGGACCATTTTCGGGGAAAAACCGCCGTTGAAGAAACGAGTCCATGCATCGAGCAGATATACTACAGTAGACGGAAATCCCTATTCTTTTCTATCACAGTAAAAAAATAACTATTACCAGCTGCAAGAAACTCTCGGTGATTGGAGAAAATAACTATTTTCTCCAATCACAGAGAGTTTCTTGCAGCTGGTAATAGTTATTTTTTTTACAGTGATGGAAGAAAACGTGTTCAATATGCATCAAGTGATATTTCGTTGCACTAACTTTTTTCGCTACTTATCGCTTTCTTGGCAATCCGCGATTGTAATGAAATGCTCGCCCTCTGGTGGGCTAAGGGGAAATTACAATAAACATGCTTTAATTCGAATTCCATCAAGCCGCCATTTCTAGCCGATGTTTAGTTTCACATATATTTATTGAATAAAAACTAGCTGTTACCCGCGACTTCGTTCACGTGGAAATTTTGATGTGTATGTGTGGGAACTGACGGTTTGATAATAATATGTAATGAAATGAAACCTTATCATTGTGGTGCTGTGCAAAACAGAGTCTGATAAAGTACACTCAAAAAAATTTGTAACTCATTGAAAGCCAAAATAAAATGCCAAAATAAATAAATAAAAAGTTATCGCCAACATGGCGATAAAAATTTAAAATTCGTCCATAGGGATTTTGTACTAAAACAGTACTGCGTTGTGGAAGTATAAAAACTGGGTCGTCAATTATGAATTTTATTTCGAAACCTTTCTTTGTATGATTTTAGTTCACTATTGCACAATATTAATCTGGTTCTAATAATAATTTGGTGACTGGTTAATTAAAATTTTAACTAAGTGGTGAAATTCATATAATATTTATGAGTTTCAAAATTTTAATTTTTTTTTTTTTTTTTTTTACAAATAAATGATTTTTTTTTTTTTTTTTTCATTTCCCGGCGAATTGTTGAATAATATTTTAGTTCTTAAACAATTTTGGACGGCTTTGCCCGCTTCGCTGGCAAACTCTTTTCTATATGCTTTATGAAAAAAAAAAAAAAAAAAAAAAGAAAGAAACTGAAATAGGTTAAAAGCTTGCTTTGTGTTCCCGCTGCCTTAGGCAGCGCCTTGTTCGTCCTTGCAATCTCCGGTGCCTGTCCCTATTGCCTGCGACAATGGCTTACCCGTGGGCTTCGATTTGGTTGCTTATCATACATAACAGTTTTGATACGGACAGTATCGAAAAATTTGAAGTAACTCTTTTATATCTGAATCCCAGTTACATATGAACAACATTATATGTGATGTACATAATATTTGCTCTCAAGTTATTTCCTATATTTATTTGATTTAATCAATCAACCATAGAATGACAGCAATTTCAAGCCACATATAACATTACAATATGCTATGATCGGCAACTTCTATCACATGAGACAATTATTATTTTGTGGTTATATATACTTCATGCTTAGTTAATAGTAGTTGGTATATAGAAAAATAAATAAATTAGTATGTAAACTTGATCATGGTACAGCCTTAATGCCCTTGGCGACTTTTAAATTTTTGTTGCCGTTTTAGACCAAAATATAATTTATGCGATTATTGTTCCTATACGCAAGCGAAGTGTGACGTCACTGACCGTCCGTGGATGCAAGAAAATGATTTCCTATGTCAATCGCCCATTGGATTTTTTGTAAAAAAAATGATTAAAAATCGAAGAAAACTATTTCCCGATTTTAATCCCCATATTTGGGTACACATATGTATTGGTTATCATGTGCATGTGTTAGATTGAGTTATTTTGCTGTCAAATTGACAAAATTTTAATTTTAAATTTCAAAACTCTGTCGTTCTTGGCGCTTATTGTATTTGGTGATCAAAAACGTAATACGAAAATATACATGCCAGATGTATATTTTCGTAATATGCATTGTACGAAATATTGTTTCATATTATTCATTCCTGTCTTAAAATAAGTTGTTAAAATAACCATGATTTTTGAAAGGAATTAAATTATGTTCGCCAAATAATTTGGCGATATTTTATTTTTCTACCAAGGATGACCGATATCAAATCTATTCCGCTACAACATATTAGTATCTTATATCAGATACTTTATTTCGACATTTGAAAACAAATTTGACTTCAAATTATGATAGAATATTTATCATTTCCTTTTTAATCAGTATATTAGTTGGATATTTATTGTGTTAATATCATCCTTTGAAATTACATGTTTGTGTTTTCAATCGAATATGGAAGTTTGCCATTTTTTTTTTTTTTTTTTTTTTTTTTCTAGAGTTTTGAAATTAAAAATTCAAATTTTGTCAATTTTACAACAAAAATAACTTAATCTAATGCATGGACATGATAACTAATACATATCTATACCTAAATATGCGGATTAAAATCGGGAAATATTTTTCCTCGATTTTTAATAATTTTTTACAAAAAATCCAATGGGCGTTTAACATAGGAAATATTTTTCTTGCATCCACGAACGGCCAGTGACGTCATCACTTCGCTTGCGTATTTCTTTCTATCTTTTCCTTGGCGAAAAATGTTCGATCTACTTCAGCATCAAAATTATAAAAAATTGTCAAGAATTATCAATAAGAAAATACCTTTACCATAATGCTGAATTAACTTTTATGCCAAGCGTGTTTCATCCGCCATACTAAAAAAAAAATCTGAAGTTGAGGTATATAAAAAAAATGCTGTGAAATAAAATTCAGAAGAAATATGTTAGATTTGTAATATTACTATTTTATTTTAAAATTATAATGTGTCATTTTCTCATCGACCAATTTAACATTTAGTAATTTCTTATTTTTCGCATGAAAGCATATTTCATTTTATGCTGAAAACAATAAATAAATATATCTCGTAAACTTTTTTTGGCAACAATTAAAAATTTAAATGGCTTATATTAAGTCAATATAAGTCAATAAGTTTATTATTTTCATATTTTAATTAATTTTAAAGATTTTTTCAATGTTTTTTTTTTTCCTAAACCATCCCTGACCTATAAGGAAAAAAACAAAAAAAAGAATGATCGAAATCGGTCAAGCCGTTTACGATTTTATAAATAACATACAGACAAACATTCATTTATATATATATAGATGAATAAATTCGGTAAAAAAGATAACACATACTGTTGTGTGCTCCAGTGTAACTCCAAAGGACCAAGAAATCCAGAATTAAGCTTCCATTTATTTCCAAATGACACATTTAAAATTTCAATTGCTTCGGCTAATGGAAGAAAAGAATTAATCACATGATTTGAAACTAATATTTGTTCAGCTTCAGTTAAATATCTACTTTCGATCGAACTTTGAATAAACTGAAATATTTTTTTCCAAAAGCAATCAATTTTCCATGATGTAATGGCGGAGAAATTATAGTACGAATATTACGTAGAATAACAAAAAGAACAAAAATAGATACACGTGGCTGTAATATTTACTAACAACAAGAGCTGAAAAAGCGCCATCTATCGATCATTACAAACGCGAATAGTTTGTTTCCCATTTAAAAAAAAATTAGGTCGCAAATACCAAAGAATATTTACCTCATTAGATATTCTTTGACAAATATATTATAAGAGTTATGCATTTATTATTCTTAATTATTATTTCTTTTTCCAATGAAAACTCTGCTAAACGATTTTTATACAAAAAAATTACAATTCTGAAAAACGATTAAAAAGAGAAAGAAATATCTTTTGAATGAAATACAGAAATAGAAACATTTCAAATATATAGTATGTTGTAGCCATCACAAAACATTCTTTAATGTTATCCTATACAAATACGCACAATGTAAATTAGATATTAACTAAAATAATTTTTTATTAAAATTTCTTTTCATGATGAATGCAAATGATTTTCATTGCGAAGCTATATAATAATAATAATAATGGCTAAAGAAAGTTTATTTTGTGTCCTATAGACCACATTCATATTGTTGCGTACTTGGGGGTTCGTGAGTTGTCTGAGAATGAAAGGCCAAACGTACAAAAATTCAGTAATTTATTCACAGGAAGTTCCAGAAAAATACAGGTCTATAAACCAAGTATCAGCTTCAATTCGACCAGTAAACACAGCTTAAACAACAGCTGTCAATAGGAAATCCACAGTACAAACTGTATAGCAATAACACTTGAAGCAAGTCTCTCTCAAAGAGGCTCAAGAGCAATCCAAGCACTAGCGAAGCTGGCTGAAGACTGAACTGAACTGACTGCCTTGGCGAGGAAGCGCTCCTTATATGCTGTTCCATGGAACCCAGATTTTTCGAGAAAACTCTAGAAAGTGGTCAACCAATCAACTTACAGCTTCCATATTTGGTATATCCCATATAAGGATTTTCTCGCCAAGGTCGCCAAAAAAAATCGCCAAGGTGGGAAAAAGTCGCCAAATTTGGCGCCAAATCCATTACCTGCATCACTGGGGCTTTTTAATGCGTTTTTAAGGGAAAATAAGGCTATTTCAACGCTAAAACGACTAGAAATGCACAAAATTAGCACTTTATCAACTTACTAAGCCTCTTTGAAAGAATTTATACAAAAATAAACACAATTATTTAAAATTTCGTAACACTGCCCCCCTCCCAAGGACTGCACGTCCCGGGCAGTGCAACCCTTGGTTAAGAGGCGAAACTAACCAAATTTACACAATCTCAAATACAAAACTAAGTTACATATAACGACAAAATAGAAACAAAAATCAAGTGAGAAATATTTACAAAATTCACAAATATGTACAAGTATCTATATAGAAATATTTACATTACGCATGCGCAAATTTTACCAGTATTTACATTTTTTATTTTAATATTACCGTTACTTGTGGTACTTGGCTAGCCTATTATAGTGCACCACCTTCGGTTTTGATGAAGGTGTTTTAGTGATCCGCACCACTACATCATTCAGCCTTTTTAAGACTGTGTATGGTCCGTCCCAGTTGCACTGTAACTTGGGAGAGAGTCCTTTGCGTCGAACAGGATTCCACAACCAGACCTTCTCTCCTTCCTGGAACTCATATTGTGTAGCCTTTAGATCGTACCTTGTCTTCATTTTCTCCGTTGCCATGTTAATCCGCTCCCGAGCAAAGTTGTGTACGTCCTCAAATCGTGCCTGGAGATCTTGGATGTACTCCTCGGGCGATGAAGGCGCATCGGGTGGACAACAAAACAGGAGATCACATGGGAGACGAAGTTCACGTCCAAACAGCATCTGGCCTGGAGTATAGCCGGTGGTTTCATGGACAGCACTTCGATAAGCCAGCAGGAACAATGGCAACTTCAAGTCCCAATCTTGCTGGTTCCTTGATACTAGAAGGGAGAGGTTATTCAGGATGGTACGATTGAACCTCTCGACCATGCCGTCCGACTGGGGATGTAAGTGTGTTGTCCGGGTTTTGTCTATGGCGAGTAGTTCACACAGTCCTTTGAAAACATCAGAGGTAAAGTTCCTACCTTGGTCGGTATGAAGTTGTAGGGCGTGCCGTACCTTGACACCCATTGCTGCACTAGGACTTCTGCGACTGTGCATGCCTCTTGATTGGGAATGGGATATGCCTCAGGCCACTTGGTGAAATAGTCCATCACGACGAGAATGTATTTATTTCCACTGGAGGTCCGTGGCAAAGGACCCAAGATGTCGATTGCAATCCGTTCAAATGGCGCTCCCACGTTATACCGTTGCAGTCTTCCTCGACTTCGTTTCTGCGGGCCTTTACGTGCCGCACAAGCATTACAGGATTTACACCATTTCTCCACATCCTCCTTTGCCTTGCACCAGTAGAAGCGTTCCCGAACTTTCTGCAGAGTCTTCATTACCCCAAAATGGCCTCCGGTAGAGCTACTATGCAGTTGTTCTAAAACAGCTGGAATTTTTGATCTTGGTAATAAAATCTGCCATCTGAAGCTTTTCCCATCATCAGATTCCCACTTTCTGTATAATACGCCGTTTCTGATATGAAGAGAGACCCAAAGTGCCCAATAACTTTTCGTAATGGGACTAAATCTGGAAATGTCCTGCCAGATAGGTCTGTTGCTAGTCGTCTCCTTCAGCTGTAATATTGGCTTTATGTCAGGATCTTCCAACTGGGATTTTTCAAGTTCTTCGTCACTCCATGGATCGGGATCTTGATCTGATGGTGTTGAGACAGTAACTTGGCAGGCAACCGGATTTATCGGCAGGTATTTCTGCTCGGCTCTAGAGCAATACTTGCAGCTTTCCGAGCAGGGCTTCCGTGACAAGGCATCTGCATTACCATGTAGAGTCCCTTTACGATGACGTATCTCGAAGTCATATTCCTGCAGGCGTTGTATCCACCTGGCAATCTGTCCTTCCGGGTTCTTGAACTGGAGCAACCACGTTAAAGATGCATGGTCAGTCCGGAGCAGGAATCTTCTGCCATAGAGGTAATGATGGAAATGTTCTATGGCTTTTACGATGGCGAGTAGCTCTTTCCTGGTGGTACATTAATTTCGCTCCGGTTTAGACAGGCATTTACTCCAATAGGCAATGACATGTTCTTGACCATCAATTTCCTGCGACAGAACAGCACCGACACTCTCATGGCTGGCATCTGTATCAAGTATGAACTGTCTGTCGGGCTGTGGATATGTCAAGATAGGCGATGATGTTAAGGCCTCTTTAAGTCGCTTGAACGCTTTTTCACATTCATCTGTCCACAGGAACTTCTGTTTGGCTTCCGTCAGCTTGTGCAGTGGTCTGGCAATATTTGAGAAACCCTTGACAAACTTCCTGTAGTAAGTGCATAACCCCAGGAAACTTCGTAGTTGGTGTACATTTTCAGGGCGACTCCAGTTCTCGACTGCAGAGATCTTCTCAGGATCAGTTCTCACACCTTCGGCAGAGATGATATGGCCGAGGTAGCTCACTTCACGACGGAACAAGTTACACTTGCCTGGATTCAATTTGAGATTAGCCATTCTGAGTTTCTCCAGCACCTTTCGGATGTTTCGTAGATGGTCTTCAAGGGTGCGCCCCACAATGATAATATCATCCAAATACACCAGACAAGCCTCATAGGAAAGTCCTTTTAGCACTGTCTCCATCAGGCGTTCAAAGGTGGCAGGAGCATTACATAATCCGAACGGCATAACTTTAAATTGCCACAGTCCTTGTCCCGTGGTGAATGCAGTCTTCTCACGATCATCAGGGTGTAATTCTACTTGCCAGTAACTGCTCTTCAGATCCAACGTCGAGAACCATTTATTGCCAGCAAGTGTGTCTAATGTGTCGTCAATTCTGGGAAGAGGGTAACTGTCTTTCTTCGTGATGTCATTCAAACGACGATAATCCACACAAAATCTTGTTGAACCATCCTTTTTCCGCACCAGTACTATGGGAGAGGCCCAAGGACTCGTTGATGGCTCGATGACATCATTGTGCTGCATTTCACTTAGAAGTTCAGTGACCTCTTCCTGTTTAGCAAATGGAAGTCCTCTTGGATGTTGTTTGATTGGAGGATGATTTCCTGTATCAATTCTGTGCTGGGTGATGTTCGTTCTCCCGCCGTCTTCAGGTGTTCGAGAAAAAAGGTCTTTAAATTCTTGGAGTAGCTTCTCCGCTGCACATCTCTGTTCCTTTCCTAACTCTGCATTCTTTAGTAATTCCGTTATTAATTGTTCTGAAGACTTGGATGCGGTTGATTGCGTGGGGCGGTTGATGCATGTAACAGGAGTGCAGGTTGCTAACACCTCATCCTTCTTCACTGTCCGGACCTTATCGCTGATGTTTGCGACTCTCACAGGAATAGTACTCTTTGAGAGATCAACTAGAGATGAAGCTACCAGAACTCCTCTTGGGCTATTGTCTGTGTTCGGGTATTCAATCAGTCCATAGCGGAAGTATTGCTTTGTAGGTGGTGTTCCTGAAACTATTGTCTCTGTGTGCGGAGGGATGGAAATTTCAGACTTGGCTGTTATCTGGCAAATTGTCTGAATGTCTTGATTTTCAGTGTTGAACACAGCGATGTCTTCCGAACTCGAATGCAGTTCATTATTCTTGAAGTCCAATTGAAAGTTAAATTTTCTCAGGAAATCAATTCCAATGATTAAAGGATCTCTTATATCTGCCACATATGCCATATGATGGTAACTGGCATTCCCAAAAGTGATAGTCAAGTTCATTTTCCCATATATTTTGATTTCGTCTCCGGTCACAGTCTGGAGTTTAACACAGGGCGGCGTCCAGATGATCTTCTCTTTTAGTTCTTGAGCCAAATCCGTTCTAATGATGGTCACGTTGGCTCCTATGTCCAGAATCATCCGGCAGGTGGCGTTGTTAACTTGGCCATAGACGTGAAGTCCATTATCGCCGCCACTCATCGATGAAACATGGAATACTGTAAATTGGGGCTCTTTAATTTCAGGCAACCTCCGCCCAGGGAGATGGCCTCCTCTTAGTTTCCCTGCAGTGATGGTGAAGCCGGGAGATTTCCTATAGTTGGTCGTACAGGGCAGTTCCTCTTCACATGACCATCCCCTCCACAGCCCCAGCACTTTATCTTCCGATCCTTTATCTCCTTATTTTTTTCCAGGCTGCGCAATCTCTTTAAGATCTCTTCGATACTTCTCTTCACTTCATTTTCACCAGCAGGCTTATCGTTTAATGAGACTGCTCTTATGGTATGGCGGTCTTTACGGGAGGCTTGTTGGGCTGCCTCTATCCTAAGTGCATAGCCTAAAGCTGATTCTACGTCTCTGATGTTGGAGAGTCTCAGCGCTTTTTGAATTTCTGGATCACGAACAGCATCGATAAAGTACTGAAGAGCTAAGTCGTTTCGAGTGTCAGCATGACAGTCTGAGAATGCTAGGTGTGACAGTCTCTGAATGTCCGCTGCTAGCTCTTGCAAACTTTCGCCCGTTTTCTGGTAACGAGATTTTAGCTGAAGGCGACTATAGTCCTTAGAACACTTCTCTCCGAACCGTAGCTCCAGTGCTCTAGTCAGGGCCTCGAAGTCGTTCCTTTCTTCTTTAGAAACATTTCGCAGTATCTCGGCTGCATCTCCCCGTAATGCTGCTGCTAAGTGGACCGACTTGGCGGTAGAGTCCCAGCCGTTAGCTTCAGCTACGATGGAAAACTGCGTCTTATATACCTGCCAGGAGGAACTGCCGTCGTAGGTAGATAGCTTAATAAATTTGTGATTCTGGCTTCTTCTCTCTTTCTTTTCAGTTTCTTGGGGCATGGATTCTAACTTTTCTTCCACTTTTCTCTCCAGATCTTCTTCTATTCTCTTCAGTTTACCTTCTATCTCTGAAAACCTTCTTTTCAGTTCCTGATCAAAATTTTCTTTAACTTTCTCCTCGAAACTCCGTTCTATCCTCGTAACACTCTCTTCAACCTTCATAACATTTTCTTCTATCTTCATAGCTTTCTCTTCAACCTTCATAACATTTCCTTCTAACTTCATAGCTTTCTCTTCAAAACTTTCTTCTATTTTCAAAACTTTCTCTTCGAAATTTTCTTCTATCTTTATAACTTTATCTTCAAAATTTTCTTCTATCTTTATAACTTTCGCTTCTATTCCATCCATTCTATTTTCCATCACCGTTAATTTACCCTCGATTGATTCTTTCACCGTTGAAAGCTCTCTCTTCATCCCATCTTGATTTGATTTAATTTCTTCGGTCAAGCCATCTCTCAATTCTTTTTGTCCGGTTTCTATTTTCTCTATCAATCCGGTTTCCATCTTTTCCTGTCCGGCTTTCATTTCTTTCATCTCTTGACTCAGGCTATCTTTCATCTCTCTTTGCGAGGCTTCCATACTTTCTTTCACCTCTCTTTGTCCTTCCTTCATTTCTCTTTGCCCTTCTTTCATTTCATTCATCTGGGTAGCTAAGCTTTCTAGAAGTTTCTTCATCTGTTCCTCCATAGCTCTAGTTATAACCATTCACAGACAATCCCACTTCTGACACCAGAAATGTTGCGTACTTGGGGGTTCGTGAGTTGTCTGAGAATGAAAGGCCAAACGTACAAAAATTCAGTAATTTATTCACAGAAAGTTCCAGAAAAATACAGGTCTATAAACCAAGTATCAGCTTCAATTCGACCAGTAAACACAGCTTAAACAACAGCTGTCAATAGGAAATCCACAGTACAAACTGTATAGCAATAACACTTGAAGCAAGTCTCTCTCAAAGAGGCTCAAGAGCAATCCAAGCACTAGCGAAGCTGGCTGAAGACTGAACTGAACTGACTGCCTTGGCGAGGAAGCGCTCCTTATATGCTGTTCCATGGAACCCAGATTTTTCGAGAAAACTCTAGAAAGTGGTCAACCAATCAACTTACAGCTTCCATATTTGGTATATCCCATATAAGGATTTTCTCGCCAAGGTCGCCAAAAAAATCGCCAAGGTGGGAAAAAGTCGCCAAATTTGTCGCCAAATCCATTACCTGCATTACTGGGGCTTTTTAATGCGTTTTTAAGGGAAAATAAGGCTATTTCAACGCTAAAACGACTAGAAATGCACAAAATTAGCACTTTATCAACTTACTAAGCCTCTTTGAAAGAATTTATACAAAAATAAACACAATTATTTACAATTTCGTAACAATATTTTAAAAACTGCATTTTTCTTCCTAAGTTTTTTATTTATTTATTAAGAAACGAAGAAAAATCCTGATAAATTTGTTTTTAATTATTCTAGATTTATGGTACAACCATTAGTTTGAAAGGTATTGACGGGTTCTTTTCAGAAACACTATCATTAAAAATTTACATAGACATCACCCCCCCTCCCCCTTTCCAGTGAAAAGCGATACATCTGCATTTACAATCTTTTTTTTTTTTTCCATAATTGGTTATTATTATTTTAAATCATTCTTTTTAATTCACAAAGATTCGTTAAAAAATAATTCTCACTGCGCGTATTTATGCGAAGTTTCGTTTTTATGTTGAAGCAAATAAATAAATACGATAAAATAAATATATACGGGATGACAGCGCTGTTGGGCGTTTTGTGTTTTTGAAGTAAGTCTGATTGACTATGCTAGGATTCTAGGCATCAGGTGGAGTGCCCTCCGGGGGGGAGTCTAAGAGGTTCTAGTCTCCTAGTCCGTATTTATGCAAGTTTAGGAGAAAACCACGGAAAACTCCAAACGATTAGGTCAACGAGCGTGAGCTGGAATCGAACCCGGCACCTCACGTCTACCAGCTTTGAGCCCAGAACCGATCGGCCGATGATGGGCCATTTTCAGCAACAGCTTATAGGCACTAATTAATATTTTGATGTTAGAACTAAATGTCAAATTTGGTTGAATTTCGTCCACTTATTTATTAGAGCATCCACAAAAGTTTAGGCACACACGAAGACACTTAAAATAATGCAATCATGTTCAGGATATGTCAAAACGTATAAATTCGTTGGAAACCGGAGACTGCGGAGAGAAACTTTCCATTAATCGAATACTTTCTTCTTAAATATAAAGAAGAAAATAAGAAATAAAGCAAATATCTTAAATAATGATGCGTCTAGATTATTAATAAAAATATTATTATAAAGACATTAAAAAATAGAATCTATCCTATTTCTTTTTATATTATTATAATTGAATTTCTTTTACAATTATTAGATGAAAGTATTATATTCCTATAAATTTTTGCTCTAATTTTTGATGGGTTTATTTTTTTATGCCATTGGGAATTTATTTATTTATTATTTTTTTTAAAATTCTAATATCGTCAATAATGAAAAAAAAAAAAATGTTTAATACATAACCCCTATGAGAATTGAAGATCAAGACTACATTTCGATATTTGTTTATAGCTATCCCTCGCCAATACACTTGGCGAAAGAGGCTCATCGCCTACAGCCGAGAACTCTGACCACGAGGAAAGATCACAAACTACGCGGGCGCAATACCTCGATGATTCGGCTTTCAGCTAACACAATACCGTAGTAATTCACGGGCACAGGTTGGTTGGTTGGTTGGGTTTTACGTCGCACTAGTGCTGCGCAAATGGGCAATTGGCGACGGTCTGGGACTCGCCCCTAGAGGTGGTCCGGAGACATGCCATCGCAATTTTGATCCTCCACGGAAGGGATGGCTCTCCCGCTTCGGTGACCCCCAGAGGTATAATTTTTGATGGGAACATGGAGGACATTGCGGCCACGACAGATTTTACGTGCACCAGCCACCATTAGTGTACACGACGGTCTTTGGCCGGCTCGAGTACCGAACCCGCAATCTTCCAATTGCGAGGCCGGCGCTCTACCGACTGGGCTACCGCGGCCCTCACGGGCACAGGAGAATTGAGAATTGTCACAAATTTTGAACTGTAAACTTTATTATTTATATCTTAAAAAAAAAAAAAAAAATTATCTGTATTTTTAAAAATATGCTATTTTTAACGAAATTACCAAACGAGCGTTTTCTAACGTTCACGGCAGATGGCGGTAGTCCCGGTTGATGTGCTAGACGAGGCTATAGGATTTCGGAATTTGATAGAATTATTGACGGAGCACTTTCTTGCAAACATACCCTTTACTTGTGGATCACGAGTTGTTTACATTCTTGTCATGTGTCCACGGACGCAGTGTCTACGCTGCCGGCTGCCAGCCGTAAACGTAGTCTTCCAGGATAACCTGCCGGCTGGTTTGTTTATGTTTTGTACGTCCGTCTTGTTGGCGAATAATATTCTGGCGATGTTGGCTTGGCGTGAATTTGCTCTGTTTTTTGCTTTCCCCCTCCCCCTATCCCGTTTCCCGCGCTTATGCCATTTGGTTTGGATTTTAAGTAAGGTTTAGGTAAGTGATTGAATTTTTTTCTAGCAATTATTTATTATAATTAATATGATTTTCTTTTTCTGTAATGTACAAATTCGGTTTATTTTGAATGTACTTAAATTTTCTTGCGTTTCGTTTTGAAAATAAATTAATACTTGTTTTTTTTTTTTAATCTGCATGTGGTTGTTGATTTTTGAATTATTGTTTGAGCATTTTAGTTAGATGCTTTTCCTTAATAGTTTTTTCTTTATTATTATTATTATTGTATAACTTATTACATATGTTTGATAAAGTAAATGTTTTTAAAATAGTTTTAAATAAACCGGGTGGCTGTCTTGTCTTTTGAAATATACCGGCTGGGTAGCTTTTTTTCCTTCTAGTAGTTTATATTTAAAAAATATTTTTTGTTCCATATTAATTTTATTCATAATAATTAGATAAGAATCTTATATCTTATTTTAATTAGTAATGTGTACTAAGTAATTTAATTGTTGAATCCAGCCGGCCGGACGCATAAAAGCATGATATGTTTTATTCATGATGGTTTGGAATAATTCCGCTGTCTGTTTCTCGTTATTTGCATTTAAATAAATTAATAATGTGTTCATTTTCTTAGTAAATAATTATTTGTATGTTCGATAATTTGTTAGATGCTAGGTTTGAAATAAACCGGCCGGTTCGGTTATGTATACTCTTATTTCTGATTTGCATGCAGGATATTTTTTTTTTATATACAAGATTTTGTTCATTTCACTTAAAATGTGTTTATTTATTTGTTTCTCATGCTTCTACATAGTATTATTTGAATTCTCTGTGCAGTTTTATTTAAATTTGTTCTTGTCCGTTACCAATTAGTTCCTATTTGCTAAATAATATGTGTTAAATTTTACATGCAAACATCCTCAAAGCAGAATATGTCACAGTTTAGAACGTATGTTGCAGAACAAACAGCTTTACTGCATAACAATTGCAGATATTTAGAAATTAGGTAGAAAAAAAAATTTGTCTTATAGCCTTAAGAGTGGACATTTATTAAAAATCTGGTATTAATCACTGAAACAATTTCTCAAAAATATTTCTAAAGTTGTTAGTTGATTGCATGGAGAATTTTCTATTCAGCCTTGGTTTATTTATTCTTTTTTTTCAACAAAAATACCTTTGAATGCTATTTTACTATTATTGTTTTCTTATTATATACACATATATTATAGCACATCAAATTCTAAGATTTGTATTTTTATGAGTGTGTCAATAATATATTGTCAAAGTAAATTTGTAAAATGCATGTGTGTCCTGTGGAACATGTTGATTATCTGAAAACTTGTTGCAAAACATTTAAAAGTATTCTGCTTTAGAGGCAAACATAATCCTATTGTGCTTCACTTTTTAACACAGTCAACACAACTCCTATCATAGTTTGTTGAGGGTCTTTTTGGAATATACAATCAATATTTGCACAAAAATTATATATGTTCATATTTGAAACAGTGCGCTTGATGGATAGAAAGTGCCTGGTTCAATCTTAAATAGGTCATGCTCATTGGCCTAGTCGTGTGGAGTTTTCCATGTTTGGGGGTAAAAACAAGCTAGGACTTCTTGGAAACACTTTTGCTTTTCATAGCAAAAATAAAATAACGTATAATATGGATATCTCTATATTCATTTGAAATAGCCAAATAACTTATATTTTCATGACATGTTTTCATAGACTTCAGGCTAAAACAACCAAAAAAGAAATATAGAGATTCTTCATTTCATAAAAAGAAAAAAACAACTGTCAGAAGCTAAAAAATTCCTTTTTTTTTTTCCCCCGTTTTAAGTACTAAAAATAAATGTGAGTGTTACATGTAATGTGTCTTTATCGTTATTTTACATTCATAATCTGTGAAAATACAATTAGAAAAAAAAAAAAAAAAAAAAAAAATGCATATGTTCACTTTGAGATTTTACATATTCAGAAAAATGTGAAATATTTTCTGCTTGTGAACTTTTATGATTTGTATTATTTCACATTCAAAATTTGGACTCTAAAATATATTTTATCTTTATATATTTTTATCTTTCTAGTTTAAACTTGATGATTATGAACTTTTCATGAAAATCCCTGCATGTGTCAATTTTTGTATTTCATGCCAGTTGGATTGCATCTTCAGATATAAATTTTATTTTCTGTCTGTTGATGCAATCTTGCTAGCAAATCAAGTATTGCATTATATGGTGGAGCTGGATTGGATGATGAATCAATATTCTGTACCCCAGAAAGTCAATCAGCTTAAATAAAAATCTAGGCAGGCAGTGTAAGAAGCCAGAGATAGTAGATGAAGTAAAAGTATTTCATATACATCCTGTAAATCAAGATACCAAGAGAGTGACCGTAAATAGTAAGTTGCAAAGTTAGAAAAGTAACATTCTTTATTTTAAAAATACACAATAAAAATTCATTCTCTCTCTCTAACATAATCCATTTTAAATGTATATTTATGTATTTATTTCATCAGTTTAATAAAACTCACTATGAAGGCTTGTATAAACAATTTATCAATTTTATATACATAACTCCAAAAGATTTCTAGAGGTGTATTATAAGAGTCTCTCTTTGCTATATTACTTATGAAGAGAGCATTCATGAACAAAACAATAATTTAATATTTATTTTACATTTACAGTTTGAACTCTTTAATCTTAATGCATTTATGTTTTATAGTTTAAATTATAAAGAATATGAACGTTACATGAAAATTCCTGCACATGTGAATTTTTATATTTCATGCCAGTTGGATTACATCTTCAGGCATAAAATTTATTTTTCTGTCTATTGATGTAATCTTGCTAGCAAATCAAGTATTGCATTATATGGTGGAGCTGGATTGGATGATGAATCAACATTTGGTATTGAAAAAATCAGTCTGCTTAAATAAAAATGTGAGCAGACAGTGTAAGAAGATGATGAAGCAGAAGCACACCTCATATATCCCATAAATGAAAATACCAAGAGAATAACCTTAAATGGTAAGTGGCAAATTTGGAGAAATAAAATTTTTTTAATTTAAAATAGCACAATTAAAATTAATTCATTTTATCCCTCTCTCTTTCTAATATATATATATATATATAACTAAGTTTTCAAAAGTTAATCTAAAGCAAATTTAGTGCACTTTTACAAAAACAACTTTCAGCAAAGAAATCATTCACATTGATTATATGCTTCATAAATTAACATGCAAACACAATCCATTTGTTCTCCAATTATTAACATAGTTATAGCACAACTGTTATCACAACATAGTTTGCTAAGGGTCATTTTAGAATACATTCAAATCTCGTTAACATGAGTCAAAAAAAATTTCATGCTATCAGTAACTAATCTTCATTTTCACGAGGATTGTGGAAGCGGTTCATGTTAAAAGTAATTCAGATTAACAAGGTTCAACTGTATATTATACAGGGTTGGCAGGTTTTTGATGCGTGACAGTTTTTGACAGTTAAAGCCGTCATGTCAAAAACCTATATTTATAATTTAATTGTCATATAAAAACTTAATTTAACAAAGTATAGTTTATAAAGATTTTTTGAAAAGTAAATAGATCGATGTTCTTTGAAAAACACATTGTTACAACATTTTGATTAATATAAAAAATGAAACTTTACGCTTTTAAAATTTTATTATGAATTATTTCTATGTTCATTCAAAATCTGCTGTGATACTTTTATATATTACGAAATTTATTTATAACTATGCTTAATATAGTATATGTTAAACTTAGTTATGTGATACTTTAAAAATATAGTTGTTTTTAATAAGATATTGTTTATGAGTATGTTTTAAAAGATAAACATATTAATTTTTTTGGAGAAACATTATTATAACATTTTGATTAATATAAAAACAAAATTTTAGGCTTCTAAAAATTCATGATTTATAAATCATTGATAGATCATTTTGATTGATAAATCATTTTATTTGCAATACAACATTATATATTTCAATTTTTTTAGTATTATGTATTTAACCAGTAAAATAAAAATGCAAGGCCTAATATTTTGTATTTAAATATTTTATAGAGAAATATATCTTGTTCTTCTTTTAATGACTGTTGAAAGACTGTTGTTTTTAAGAAAAAAGAATAATTCTGAATGTTAAACGAACTTGAATTGCATCTGAAATTCTTATAATTATTGCGAGACAAGAGAAATATGAATGCTTTCTGGACGTGTATAAATTGTTATAAATTTAATATTTACTCGTACAGATTTTTAAAAAAATTATTAGTCTAAGCTGTAGGGCCCACCAGCAGCCAAGCAGTTCGACGCTCAAAGCTGGTAAACATGAGGTGCCGGGTTCGATCCCAGGGTGCACTTGTCGGCCTAGCCGTTCAGAGTTTTTTGTGGTTTTCTCCAAAACTTGTATAAATACTGGCTAGGACCCTTTAGAAAGACCCCCCACGGAAGGCACACTCCCTTTTAGGCCTAAGATCCTAGAGTAGTCAATCAGCCTTACTCCCAAAATACCAAACACCAATAGTCCAAGCAATAAACAGGTACAAATATTTATACAATCAATAATAACAATAAATAGATAAAAAATTATTAATAAATAAGTGTAATAAATATAGATTATAAATATAATTATTTTCAAATCCATATTAATTTACTGCCTACACATGTTTTACTGAAAGAAAAAAAAAAACCAGTATTCCTGTGTTTTCATGGCTTATGTGAAAAAATTCATAAGTAACTTTGGAATTTCAGAATTTCATAAATATTACTATAAATAAACATACAAAATATGTCTATGCATACTTTGTACATATTTCTTAGGTCATAAAACAGCATATCTACCTAAATTTTAATTATCTACAAATTGTTTTAAGATTTTTTAATTTATAAACTGCATAATATTTAGATATTCCCTTGTATATGGCAACTAATTCCTACTTCTAACCAGATTCTAGCTCATTTATAGATTTTCATTTTGAAAATGCAGGTTTGTGACGGTAAGAGGTTTCTGACGGTTTAAACCCTTGTCATGTCAAAAACCTGTTTTTGACGTCTAAAACCCAACCCTGATATTATATATGACCAATATTTACCTAAAAATTGATTTATATATATTCCTGTCTGAAACATAATCCATTTTTAATGTAGATTTTTAAATATTTATTTATTTTTTTGTTTAATAATCCTCAATAAGAAGACTTAAAAAACTTTATTAATTTTGTATATTTCCTCCTGCTAGAACCCAAAGAATTACTAAAAAAAATCAAGTAGAAATATGAATGTTAGATATCATGTTACTTTGCTGTTATGTCTAATATACAATTAATAATTTATTTTTATTATTGCACATGTTCACTCCTTATTCTGAGATAATTTTTTACAGAGATAGATGAATATATATAGAAAAGGGTTGTGTAATAGTTTTGTTTGTAGATGAATATGAATTTTGAAAATAAAAAAGGTCTCCATTTGTGAATTTTCATTCCAGTTCGATTACATTTTTCAGGCATAAAATTAATTTTCTGTCTGTATGCAAACTTGCTAGCACTTTAAATATAACATTATATGAGACAAATGGATTGAATGAATCAACAATGCTTGTTATCTTAAAAATCTAATCAATTGAAATAAAAATATGTATGTTGAGGGCAGACAGTGTGTGAAGACAAAGATGGTACATGATGTAGATTGTGCATTTATCATTGCACATTGCATATTCATTAACCCATAGGTATAAAAATACTAATAAAAGGACCTTAAATTAGATGGTAAGTGACAAATTAAAAAAAAAAAAAAAAAATAGCTGGACTGACTGAAGAAGACTTGTATCCTTGATAATTTATTGTGTTTTACCCTACATCATTTAACTTTAAAATTAATTGTAATTTTATCCCTGAAATAAAATACTTTCAAAATTCAAGTTCAGTTTTTATTAAAATAAATAATTAAAAAGTATCTGCTTTAAATCAAGGACTATTAAGGCAATATGTTCTTTATCCTTAATTTGAAATATTTTTTAAAGGACTGTGTTTGTACTTGAGTTATAAATCAATAAATGGTGTATGCTACTGGAAAATTCAAAGCTATTTTTTTTTTCCCTTTTAGTAGTAATTTCTGTCTATGGATGGCAGTACCAACAATTTGTTTAGCTTAGGGACCTTGGGGGGGGGGGGGGTCTTATTTCATTTTGTAAATGAAGCTTGTTATATTCTTAACTTTTATTGTTCACATCTAACTTTTTTTTCCTCCGTAAATTGCAGTGATAAATTAAAAATATTTAAAAATTTGAAGATGAATTATTATTTAAAATATGCAAAATAAAAGAAATGTAAAATAAAAGTCAAGGTTTAGTGCTTATTTGTAAGCATAGAGGGCGACACTAGACAATTTTCTTTTGATATTCTTCCACAAATTCATTTTTGTATTTAAAATTTTTATTTATTAGTACAGTCGGTAACAAAAGTCTCCGAACACTAGCAAAAATTCCTATCTGAAAAAAGTATACTTAATACAATTTTGTCAAATAAATCCTTGTTGAATCCTGTTTTTAGACTAACTAAGAACAAGATTCGACAAGGATTTATTTAACAAAACTGTATTAAGTGTACTTTTTTTATATAGGAATTTTTGTTAGTGTTCGGAGACTTTTGTTACCGACTGTAATAATAAAATCACTTCGGACTATTCATTTTTCTTAAATCAAAACATAATAATACGTCGTAATGGTTAAATTATTTAAAAAAACGAACTAGGTTTTGTTTTAGATGGTGTTAGGATTGAGGACAATTGACTGCACTAGAATCCTAGGCCTGGAAGGAGTGCTCTACACTGGTTTCTTTCTAAGGGGTCGTTTCTTTCCGTATTTACGCAAGTTTCAGTGAAAACCGCGGTAAACTGTACGCCTCAGCCGACGAGCGTGACCTGGGATCGAACCTGGCATCTCACATCTACCAAGTTTTTGACGTTTAAAACTAGGTTTTAGAAGCTTGAAACAACTTTAATTAGGTGTGTGTATTTGGTAATAAAGACCAACTGACTATACGAAGGTCCTAGTTCTAGGACTATTAGGGTTATTCTAAATTGTTAGTTGTAGTTACGCATGTTTCGGAGAAAGTGACAAAAAACTTAGGACGACTAGGTCTAAGATCGAACCAGGTTCCCCCCCCCCCCCCCCCTTCCTGCTTCTACAGCAGAATCTGTCAACCACTCGTGAAGCCATCTTAAATTAAAATTTCATTTTAAAATGTTGAAAATTGCATAGTTGTTAAGCATAATACAGAAATACCTCACAATTTTAGTTAAATGCTAATAATTCATAAAAAATGAAAAAAAAAAAAAAAGGTTTGAATAAGCAAAATGTAAAACACCAAAATTCTTCAAAAAGTTTTGCTTTAAAAATATCACAAGTAAATAAAAGAAGATGGTGCTTTGCATTTTTTATCAGTTTTATTATAATGCTTTTATTACTGACTTCCTAAAAATTTTCGACTTCCGGTTTTCAACGGATTTACATATTTTGATAGGTCTAGAACACGATTTGACTGTTTTTAGAAAATGTTTGTCTGTCTTTGTGTGTGTCTGTGAGACAAAAATTTTATGGCAAGTGTATCTCCGGAACTACAGTTCAGAATTATATATAAATTTATAAGTAAATGCATGTTTACCTAAATTAGTGTCTATCAACTTTTGGTGTCAATTGTTCGACAGGTGGCGCTGCTATACAGAAATTTCCGCAATTTAAGAGGATACTATATCTTAGACTCTATTACGTGTAACGAATCAAATCTTGATGTGTGAGAAGGCCATTATGAGACATTATGCTGACTTAATTTGAATGCTTATAGGCCACCAGGTGGCGCTGTTATACAGCGATTTCCGAAGTTTAAGGGAAGGCTGTATCAGAAACTACTGCCCATAACTCCATATAAATTCGTATGTAGATGCACTTTGACATAAATTAGTGCCTATCAACTTTTGGTGTCAACTTCTCAGCAGGTAGAGCTGCTATACAGCGATTTCTGTAATTAAAAGGGAAGCTATATCTCAGGTTCTTCTGCGTATAATCAATCAAAACTTGATACGTGACAAGACCATTATGAAACATTATGCTGATTCAATTTGAATATTTATCGGCTAACAGGTGGCGCTGCTATACAGCAATTTCCGCAGTTTAAGGGAAGGCTGTATGCTGTATCTCAGTAACTACTGCCCATAATTCCATATAAATTCGTATGTAGATGCACTTTGACATAAATTAGTGCCTATCAACTTTTGATGGCAACCGCTCAACAGGTGGCGCTGCCTCAAACGATTTCCGCACTTTAAGGGAAGGCTATATTTCAGGTTCTATTTCGCGTATCACCAAACTATATGGGAGAAGGCCATTATGAGTCATTTTGCTGATTCAATGTGGATGCTTATAGCCCAATAGATGGCGCTTCTATACTGCAAATTTCATCGATAACGGGAAGGCTATATCTCAACTTCTATGGAATATAACTGTACGAAACTTGATATGTGAGATAACCATTATAAAAACGTATATTTTAAGATTTTATTTATAGACAAACTGTCTGTCTTTGGATATTTCGTATTAGTTTTCACTAAGATGAAGAGCATTTGCATTCACCATGTTAGATAATTTTAATAAATCATTTGCACTTAGTGAATTTGTATAGGAAAATATAGAATAAAGTTTTGTGGTGGCCACAACATACTAGTTTTTTTTTTCAATTATTTTAATTAAAAGTAGATACAGATTTTTTTCTCTTTAATTAAAAAGAATTTTCCAACTATCCATTTTTAATATTAATTTTTAAAATTAAAATTATTTTAAAGTTTTTGTGTGTGTGTGTGTGTTTGGCAAACAAAATGTAAGTAAAATTTATCATTTTTACATGCCAGAAATGAATCTTTGTTTAGGTAATAACAAGACTACCTACAATGATGGGAACATTGCAATTTTTGATGCATGTATATTAATTTTAAAGCAGTTTTTTCATCCTTTTACCCGTTAAATGGTAGATTTTTTTTTTTTTTAAATAAATTTGAATTTGTGTTTTTTTATTTTATTATTATTATTATTTTTTTTTTTTTTTTTTTTTTTTTTGCACATTTTGAAGTTCCTTGAGTCGGAAAATCAGATTTTTAGCGTTTGTTCTGTGTGTGTATCTGTTTATTATCAGCATAACTTAAGAACACATAAAGTCTAGCTCAGTATTTTGAATCTGTATCATACGAGGATGCTGTTTGAAATTTTTTGTTGAAACAAAAAAAAAAAAAAAAAAAGGGGGGGGGGGGGGTCCTGCACAGTTACCTCCAAGATAATTCATATTCATCATGTCTGTGGATGTAATACCTTGTAAATACTGTTTAACATCTTTAGACTGCATGAAACAAAAATAAATGAAAATAATAGCATGTTTCGCATAAATTTCAGTTAGTCATTATTCATCATAATTATTTTACAGAGTCTCACAAAGTAATTCGGAGATATTTCGCATGGAAATTGCTCGAAGTACATTTCAAGTAATGCTATATGTTTTCCATGCTATACTAAATTTAAACTACATGATTTATATATAATTTATAGACAATAGACAGAGCTACTCAAAATTAAGCGAAAACATTCTTTTCTGTTGAATATAATTGATGGAATTGCTATGCTTTACTATGTTTCACCGAATCTAGCTGCTTATATACATATGGTTAATGAAATATTATTTGAAATCCAATTTTCGAAATTGCGCAGCAACAGTATACCCCTTATTTCTCACTTTATCCTCTTAGAAGGGTCCGCCTAGTGATGAAATGCTCTGGCTTTCGTGCTGGCTTCCAATTCTATTAAAGACTTGGATGCTTGTACTGGTTCGGTATCCAACTTGTATGAAGTGATATGCATTCAGTCGAATCAACATAGTTTTCTATAATAGCCAAATTTATCACATGCCAAATTTAGGTCTTTATATATTATAAAAGTTGAGATATTGCTTTTCCGTAAATGGGGTTAAATTGCTCGATACCAGCGCCACATGTTAGGCAATATGCACCCAAACGAAATCAACATAGTTTCTCTTCCTTGCTATCATGCGTGTCATGTTTTTTTCTTTCATTAAACACTATAGAAACTGAGCTCTAGCCTCTTATTAAATGAGAGAAATTGCAGCATGGCAGCATACCTGTTGGACGATATACCCCATAAGCTACTTTCTGTTACCATGCATTACTATAAAGACAAATTTTTGCAGTTTAAGATCAAAGATAGAATGTACTGTATTTAACATTTTTATTGTACTTTAAAAACGTTTCAAAATGGTTTTCGAAACACTTTTATTTAAATTGCACTTCTGTATGAAAAGAGCTACTGCCCCTTCAACACCGTTTGGTTGTTGCAGCTACATTCCTAAGCATTTAAGACTGTTATTTATTTATTTTTTTTAATTTACTTCAAATTATTCAGAAAAATGTCGGCCATCCTGTTTTATTAAACTTGCTTGACTAATTTTGATTAGCCCTGTATATCGTCCACCAGATTTTATGTACCGAACACTGTAATTAAAACTAACACCATGAGAAAGAGAGAGAAAAGAGGGACATAACTTGAAATGCTCTTCTTTCCACTTACAAATATAACACAAATCTTTCAGAGCTCTTTTGCATGCCTTTGTAAATTAAAGATAAATTTCAAAATAATTGTATGTGAAACATGGTTTTGTGCATTTAAGAAATATATGTCAATTTTGTTTTGTGTAGTGCTGCCAAACATATAAAGCTGCTGCTGCTACAAGAAATTTCATCCATAGACAATGTATGGCTCCCCCCTTCCCCTTTTTACTTTCCGAACACTATAGTGAGGAAAGTATTGTAATCATGTCAAAAATCCGAATTCGAGATTTTGATGTTTCTATACGTTTTGAGGTCCCCTGAGTCCGTTTTCACTATTTTTACGATGATGTATGTATGTATGTTTGTAGTTTGTATGTCTGTGAGTGAACACGCTAGCGTCTAAACGCTTTGTTCGATTAACCTGAAAGTTGGTACGCATATTGTAAGTCACCATAGTACGAACCCTATAGATTTTGGTGAATCTAGCACTTATAGTTTTTTTACAGGGACACAAAGAAAAATTCTTTATCATTATGGCCTATGGGAGCAAAATCTTAAAAGTGCGATAGCATCTAAACGCCTTATTCAATTGAGCAAAAAATTTATACACATATTATAGGTCACAAGTACTGAATCTGTATAGATTTTGGAGAATCTAGCACTTATAGTTTTTTTACAGGGACACAAAGAAAAATTCTTTATCATTATGCCTATGGGGCCAAATTTTTAAAAGTGTGATAGCGTCTAAACGCCTTATTAATCTGGGCAAAAAATCTTTACACATGTTATAGATCACAGTTGAACTAACTGTATAGATTTTGGTGAATCTAGCACTTATAGTTTTTTTACAGGGACACAAAGAAAAATTCTTTATCATTATGGCCTATGGGACTAAATTTTTAAAGTACGATAGCATCTAAACGCCTTATTGAATTGAGCTGAAAATTTATATGAGTATTATAAATCACTGTTGCACTAACTATAAGCATTTTGGTGAATCTAGCATTTATAGGTTTTTACAGGGACACAACGAAAAATTCTTTATCATTATGATCTATGGGCTCAAAGTTCAGTAGCGTTAAATAAAACATCGTGTAATAGATGGAGAAAAATACTCAAACACTCTATTATGGTTTCCTCTCTTTTGTTTGTTTAACAACTCCTCTTTCTTTACTTTATCTACAAAACTGTTAATTACTCAATGTTCGGAAAGTCGAGTGGAGTCACTCCAGATTTTTTTTTTTTCGGCAATCATATTACATATTGCAATATATTTAATATAAATAAAAAAATACTTATACTGCACATAAAAACTGCTGTTTTTTTTTTTTTTTTTTTTTTTGCGATAGAACATAGAACCTAAACCATAAAAAAAATGGCGCCCTGTAAAAATAGCACCTGCAATTTGGCAACATACGCTAAAATTAAACAAGAACGAAAACTCATGCGTTTCGCATAGATTACTAATGTTTTCCAGTTATACGTACTCGTTGCATTGTTTAACGTTCAATGTGCTTTTTCCCTACGTGATCACACAATGGACAGATAGATAGAATAAATAAATTTATGATCCCTCTTAAGCATTGTTGAAAAGTGTTAACAACACTTAACACAAACAGAAGTATATATAGTTCCAACAATTTCCAATTTTAACCCGTATTGTATCTGAATATCTGAGTGTAGGCCTGTAAATCTGAGCGCTAAGCATACCATTCTATATAAAACATTTTTTCCCCTATGTGAATAATAAATGCCAATTTCACTATGATTTGTGTGGTACGAACTTATTTAAATATGATTTATAAAAATGCTTCTCATAGAACGCAATGCATTGGGATTATTTTGGGAATCCCTGTGCACAAGCTAATTGTGATATTCATATTATTTTAAATGGGGAACACGCCACAGTAAACTTGAATAACATATCATTTTGTTGAAATTCTGAAAATATTGACAGGTGCTAGAGCTTGCACAGACGGGCAAAACGACAGACAGACTAATTAAAATCATAATCACTCTTAAACATCGTTAAAAGGCTTCATAAAAACGTAAATGCAATTATAGCCCTTAATGTATCTAAATATTTTTGCGTGTCCCTATAAATCTTAATGCTAATCATACTACATTTTATGGAAAACATTTTTTTATGCGTGTGAATTATAAATGTCAATTATGCAGCATAAAGTTATTTAAATATTTGACACAAAAATGCTCTTCATAGAGCACATTCCATTGGCATTTTTTGGGTTCCATGTACACATACATATTGTGCTATTTATACCATTTTAAAATAACATGTCAATGAAAACTTTAAAAAAATATCATTTTGAAGAAATTCTGAAAACATTTACGGATACTAGAGACGAACAGAACGATAAACTATTTCAAATTTTAATCACTCTAAAACATACACTTAGCCCAGCGTTCCTTCCACTGTTAAAACTTGTTAAAAACACTTTATACAACTAAAAATACAAATCAAGCAATTTCCAGTCATAGATATTAATGTACTAGAATATTTTTGTATTGCCTATAATCTTAATGCTAATCATACTACATTATGCAGAACACATTTTTTATACATATAAATAATTATTATCAATTTTATTCTGATTTGCACAAAATAACTATATTAAAATATTATTATAGGAATACCTCTCAGAGAATGCAGTGCTTTGAAATTATTTTGGGTATCCTATAAGGAAGGGCATGTTTACAAACAAAAGCTCCGTCAGTCAATCTTTGCCACTCTCGAGTGGCAAAAGATCGACCTGGATTGGTGGAAATACCAGTGTTTTGCCACTTTACCCATAATTTGACTGCGAGTGACGTCATGTGCCCTTTCCTTATTACATAAACTAATAGTGGTATTTTGTATAAAAAGACGACTTGGAGCGAGATTATTAAAACTGAGGAAGTCTTCAACCTCTTGAACGCCAAAGGGAAAAAAATGGAAAGCAGACAGCTGTTTCGGTAGCATATAGCATACCGTCTTCAGCGTATAGATAAAGAGAGAAGTGCTCGTATACAGTCGGCAGCAAAAGTATCGGAGCACAGGCAATAATCCCTGTCTAAAAAAAGTACACTTAATACTACTTTGTTAAACAAATCCTTGTCCAGTCATGTTCTTAGTCAGTCTAAGAACATGATTCGACAAGGATTTATTTAACAAAACAGTTTTAAGTGTACTTTTTCGACATCGGGATTATTGGCTAGTGTTCGGATGCTTTTGCTGCCGACTGTATATCGGAGACGAATCGAATTCTAATTATCCAACAGAATTACATGGAATGTTGTGTTTTGACCAATAGGAATTTTGGAAACACAAGTTGTGAAAAATTCAGAAGAAATTAAAAGAATGTGGACTGAATGCAAAATTTCTAACAATCAGACACATGCGGTACAGCGAAATCACAATTGACAATATATTTAAAGTTTTTATAGATGCAAAAAGCTTCAATGAAATCGAGTTCTTGAGCGGATTTAGGTCTGCAAATTGTTTTAATTGAATCAAATTTAAAATTATGGTTTTTCTCCTAACAGTGCTTAGAAATAACCGATTTATTAGTTTCCGGCTTACGAATGTAACTAATATGTTGACTAATACATAACAAATGACCAATGTATGTTAAACCATATATAGACACGAAATACTATAGATGCCCCAAGAATTATACATGGTCTGTTCAAAAAGTATCCGACCTTTGACCAGAAAAATATCTTAGTTACTTTGCGGGATTGGGATCCTAATCCCCTTCAAAGTAGGTCCCTTGCGCCTCCACACACTTAGTGCAGCGTTGGTGTCTAACTCCGTCGTCGCATTCTGCATTATCGTATCTCTACTCTGAAAACGAGGTCCTTTCAATGACATTTTCAATTTCGGGAACAACCAGAAGTCGCAAGGAGCCATGACTGGGGAGTAGGGAGGTTGGCGGACGACTGGAATTCCATGCTTCGCCAAGAATATTTGAGTCAGGTGTGATGAATGTGATGGCACATTGTTATGATGACACTGCCAGTTTTACGCAATCCGTGGGTCTGGTCTTTGGCGCTGAACTGCATCACGGAGTCAGCAAAGAACTTCACCTCATCTGTCTGATTGTTGGAAATTTCACATTTAGTTCACATTTTCTTAATTTCTTCTACATTTTCCACTACTTGTGTTTCCCAAATTCCTATTGGTCAATCCTCCACATTCCACGTAATTCTATTGGTTGATCAGAACTCGATTGCTTTCCTGTATATATGAGAACTTCTCTCTCATTTCTTCAACTAAATGTTGCCGAAACAATTGTCTGCTTTCCAATTTTTCCTTTTGGCGTTCAAGACGTTGAACATTTCCTTGGTTTTAACAATAGAGGTATTTACCCCATTTTCAGTAGGGAATGTCTTCTAGTTAACTGTAATAACGTACATCAATTTTAAGAAATTCCATAGGTATTTATGGTAGTCAGAGGACGGATAGGAAAACTGACAGACGAAGTCATAAACACTTTTTATTTATGTTGAAAAATGGTTAAAAGAAAGTTGGGCTCCCTGTGGCAGAAATTTATTATGCTTTCTGCGACAAGCTTCATCAACACGAAAATCTTTCTGCAGGAATAGTTTGTGAAGTTAACATTTACGAATTCAAAATAAATTATTTTTAAATTGTAAATAATATTAAGTATAACCAATGTATTTAAATTTTAACTAGGCACAAATGCATATATCTGCACAATTGCAAGAAAACTGTTTTTTTTTTTTTTTTTTTTTTTTTTTTTAAAGGTGAAAAAAAATCTATTGATCTTAATTGCTTCAGATTTTTTGTTCACATTAATATACAATATTGTTTATAAAATATTCAATGAATTCAAACCATAAAATGCAGTAACACATAAAAAATAATCTGCAAATTTTTTAGGCATTTAAATCATGATATTAAGCAAATGTTACAAATACTTTTAAAATTTCATTACTTTATTATATTATATATATATATTTAAATACACAAATGCACTTATTTCATAAGGTGCAACCCAAACAACATAAAATATAATACAGAACTCAAAATTAAAATACAACAAATTAAAAGTAAAAATTAATATAGAATACTCAATATCATAATGAAATATAAGTAATTTACAACATTTATATTTTTTGAGATTATTAGAAATATACACGATAACATTCTAATACACAAGATTTATTTTTTGTATTATATACAAATAGCATAAAGATGTGTATTTGAAATCTAAAAAATGTGATTTGACATTAAAGAATTCAGAATGTATAATTATACCATCATTTAAATACATAAAGTAAAACAGAACACAAGATCTAAGTAACACAATTATAGATAAAGCATAGTCGAAATATTTTCATAAAGATTGAGGCAAGTGAAATATTTAATTTTTAAGGAAATGTTGAAATCTGAAATGTAACAGATTTCATGGATAAAATCTATAATAGAAAATAATGATTACAGATGAATGAAATAAATAGAAATCAATTAAAAGTAATATTTTATACTGATATCTATACGAATAAGTAAATAAAAATAAATAAATAAAAGCATTTGCTGTTTAATTAGTATTTATTCAAAACAACTAAATTAGGTAAAATTCTTTTTGCTTACAAAAAAAAAAAAAAAAAAATCAACAAAACCTTCGGTTTGATTTTTATTTAAAATAACTATTTAATTTGCAATATTTCAATTAAAAAAATAAACATTTTTAAAAATTCAAATGTTTAAAATGAAATAAACAAGCTGTAGAAACTAATGAGTATTTTTGTAAAATAAATTAATAATTTTTTTTTAACGACTTTATATGCTCAAACAACAAAATTTAAAGCTAAGAATTTTAATCACAATTAAAATATTTAATGATTAGTAAATAAATAATCTGGTGTGTCACTCACACGACTTTCTCTTACCCTGAAATTTAATACTATAAATACAGCTTGCAGATTAATAGGTAAGATAACGAGTACTGTTATATAAACCTATGTTAAACAATTCATATTAGGCTTCTGAAGAGTTTTATATGATAATTAGTTCTGTGTGAGGGGGCTGCCGCCCCCCTCAACCCCCCGTTTCATTAATGCACCTACATTTATACAGAATTTAATTCGGTTATTAAAAAATAATTCTCTTTTTAAAAAATAATTTATTAAAATTATTATTAAAAAAATTATCTTTTATGATAAGGCAGACGATTTCCATATTAGAGTAGTAGTATAACACCAAATGTCCAAAAAAAAGTCCATTTTATTCTCAATATTTAAAAAAAAAAAAAAAAAAAGTACTATTTTTTTCTAAGTTTTTTTTTTTCGTTAAAAGTAAAAAAAAAAATCGATAACTTTGCTTTAAATTATCGCAGATCGATGGTTTAACCATTCGTTTTAAAGGTATTGGCGAGCTCTTTTGAAAGATACCCATCATGAAAATTTACTCCCCTCGAGGGGGTACTTCCCCCCCAAGGGGGAGGCGAGGCTCCTACACACACAATTTTTTTTTCCCAGTTAACTATCTCTATTGCAAAAAATATATATTCGTTTCATTTGGTTTAGTGCAGTCTATAGACATTAAACTCTACTTTCCTGCAATTTCCCCCATAGACGTAATGTATTAGAATTCTCTTGATTGTCCCTGTACACGAACCATTTGCTTGATCTTAACGAAAAGCTTACTGTAGCGTCTCTATATGATACACATTTAGAATACCAAGTTTGAACTTTCTGCCATAATTTGTTCTTGAGATATGCTGATAACAGACATACACACACACAGACATACAGACACACACACAGACATACACACAGACCATTTGCTAAAAACATTATTTTCGTATTCAGGGGACCTCCAAACCTGTAAATATAACAAAATCTCGCGTTCGAAAATTTGATCCAAAAACAATACTTTCTCTACTTATGGGTAAGAGAAAGTAAAAAATTAGAAAAGTTACCAATTTTATAACTTAAGATACCCCATTAATATTTATTGCTCTTTTACTACATATAAAATTCTAAATATCAATAAAGTATTTTTAAGATTAATTTCTTATTTTTCTATTTTTTGAAGCTAGGTTTGAAGCTTCATTTTTACTTCCTTATACAAAGTATAAGGAAGTATAGTAATCCCGATTTGCGAAATGGATTTTGCATTTCACATTGCTCGAAAACGAATGATCGCTGAATGTTGCAAATTTATACGTGTGACTGTCATGATGTCTAGTTGTACACCTGCAAGTGTCGTCCTAACACGAGCTCTCGTTTTAGAGATATAAGGGACTTTACACGATTTTTCGTGACGTCTGTATGTATGTGTGTCTGTGTGTGTGTGTGAGTGAGTATGTCGCATAACTCAAAAACGGTTGGACGTAGAAAGTTGCGAATTGGTACATATGTCTGTTATAACATCTAGTTGTGCACCTCCCTTTTTGGACTTGGTATGATTTTCCGTTTTGGAGATATTTAGGAAAATTAGGTTCATAATGGCCAAAATGTATCAAAAAACGGTAATAACTCAAAAACAGTTTGGACAAATCTTGCAATTTAACTGACTTCCCCACTAGCTAGGCATTTGACAATGCATTTTTTTAAATATTTTTAGCCAACTGTTTCTAATACCTGCTGCCTTCAGCAGCGTTTATGTGATACAACAGAAAATTTATTTAACTAACTTCTCAACATTTGAAACTTTCAGACTAGATCAGAACACGGTGAAAATGCATTTTTTAAATACTTTTAGCCAACTGTTTTGGGTCCCTGCTGTCTTCGGCAGCGTTAACAGTACAAATCTTGCAATCGATTTTTAACTAACTTCCCGACTAGCTAGACATTTAAAACTTCTGGAAAAACTCAGAACACGGTGACAATGAATTTTAAAAATATTTTTAGCCAACTGTTTCAGGTGACTGCTGCCTTCGACAGCGTTTATATGGTTCAACAAAAAATTTATTTAACTAACTTCCCGACTAGCTAGACATTTGAAACTTTCAGAATAGTTTAGAACACGGTGAAAATGCATTTTTTAAATTTGTTTTTGCCAATTTTTTCGGGTCCCTGCTGCCTTCGTCAGCGTTACCAGTACAAATCTTGCATCGGTTTTTAACTAACTTTCAGAAAAACTCAGAACACGGTGATAATTCATTTTTTAATATATTTTTAGCCAACTGTTTCGGGTCCAATGACAATGTTTTTTAACATTATGTATATTTCTAAAAGTGTATAAGGAAGTCATGTGGTGCACACATCAGATTTTTTATTTTGCGTATAACTATAGACGTTACAAAATTTTCCCATAGTCTTATTTCTGTATATTATTTGTGAAATGTATTGCATAGTTTGAACCAAACATTAAAATTAATGCAGCTTTAAAAAATGTACGTGTATTTACTACCACGCACGTATGCACGCTTCGCATACATTAAAGAAAAAAAACATCACTAGATGCAACTAATTTGTCGTGCGTAAATCAGAAAATGTATGAAAATCGGTACAGCTGCAATCACGCACTTAAAAAAAGAAAAAAAAAATCACTGGATGCAGTGGATGCACTATTTTGTTATGCATGAATCTGAAAATGCATGAAATATGAAATTCGGAAAATGGTCGCAAAGCCACATTCTTTCGAAAAAACATCTTTTTCCAATACAATATATACACACGACACGAGCGGCAGGCGCGGTGCAAAAACAAAGTTTGAAGACACGAAAATGAAGTTCGATGTGAAGAAGTTACCAGTGAAAAGTGTCGATACACCGAATCATATCATCGGATTACGAATCGCTAATGCATGACGTATCAAAGCTAACCCAAGTGAGTTACATCCGCTTTATCTCCTCTCCTTATTCAGGATTTAGGCGATCGTATCTACAGGGCCTGATTACCCAAAAGGCTCAGGAAGCACAAGCTTCCCCTCTGAAATTTAAGAGGGGCCCCCAAAATGACTAAAAACAGGTTCTTGGATTTTCTGTTTCATATTTTCACCCTCAGGTTGAATTTTTTCTAAGAAAGGTCGCCTAAAGCAAGGTAAAATACTCACTATTTCGGGAAAAATATGTTATTTAGCCTCAAAAATCGGAATGTTCTTAATTAATAAGTTATACGATTTTAATGTTGTGTGTAGAAACTACCCAGGTATACGAATGAAGAAAAAAAAAATCCAAAATGAAATTGGGGTCCAGAAATGATACTGAGCTTCCCCTAGCTTCAAAGCTTAATCGGGCCCTGCGTATCAGCAGAAACGAAAATTTGTTCTGCAGAACAGTTTATAAACCATTCTTTGAGTTTCTTTCTCTCTGTCTCTTTCTCTTTCTCTCTCTCTCTCTCTCTTTTTTTTTTTTTTTTTCTTTTTTTTTAACACAATGGCAAAATTTATTTGACTTAAGTAAAATCTTTCTGCAAGAACATTTCTGTTTCTGCGACATTGCCGCCGTGTCGCCGTGTTTCTGCCACGGGGGTTGGGCTATACCAACGATCGACAAATCAACTACTAAATAGGAAACGAGGAAATGAAGGTTGAAAATGAGTGACTTTAATATCGCAAAAGAACTGCATAATGGTAATTGGCGACAATCTGGGATTCATCCCCTGTGCGTTGTTTCTGAACAGAACATGCAATCATAATTTTGATTCCAATAAGGAAAGCGCAGCTGACGTCACGCTCAGGGCAAAACACTCTACTTAGGTTAAGACTATTATATAACAGGCTGAATCATTCGCCGCCATTCGTATGTCATGTCCGTCATTGCTAAACTTAAGATTACTATATAATAGTCTTATATAGTCTCATATAATAATCTTATATGGTAGTTAGTCACTGTCAAACCTAAGACTATTATATAATAGTCTTATATATATAATCTCATATAATAGTCATATACAACAGTCTTAGTTTTAGCAATGGCGGCCAATGATTCAGCCTGTTTTATAGTAGTCTTAACTCAGGTAAGACTAGAACTCCTACATTGATAGGCTGACGCATCCGCCATTTTCTAGGCCACAAGACCGGATGACGATTTATTATTGTTGGTTTTTCGGAAATAAATTGCACGAATAACTCCAGAATAGAGCACCGCCTGTTTATATTTTCTTCTAATCCAGAAAGAAGGAAAAAGTGGATTACAAATTGCAGATGAAGCTCGCGGATACCCTGAGCAGAAGCACAACTTTTCAGCGAAAGGTTTCCTTATTTTCAACTTATTTTATTTAATTTTCAAAGTTGTTTGACAAATTTAATATGAATGTACTGTTTTTTTAAGTTAGTGTTTTTAAATTCTTTTAAAATTACATTTATTTTAACGTGAAGGTTACAGTTTTGAGAATGTTGGCGATGTTCTTAAAATTGCCAACTTGTTTGTTTCGTGATAAGAAGTACAGCATCTAGAATAAACAGTGTGAAAAGCGGCGAATAAAATTGTACTAAAAAAATTAAGCCTGTCACCAGATGTCATTGTAATCGAAGCTAGTGTCCCGACAACAAAACCGAGACTCCCTATTGGTTAATTATATGCTTAGATCAGGTGATTAAACTGACGAAACTGGGAAAAGTCAATCAGGTCTTCGATTTGAGCAATAGCTTCGATCACAGCGACATCTGGGTAAGCTTAATTTTTGTAGCATCATTTTAACATCACGGTTATAGGCGATTGCCACACTGTTTATTCTAGAGGCTGTAATAAGAAGTTCTAGCTCACTTGATCTGTATAGAAGCTGAAAGGCGATAACGACGCTAATCAGGTAACCTAGCTTTTTCTACCGCCAACACTTTCCCAGACGGGCTAGAAAATGGCGGACACTGCGCCAGCTCTTATCATATAGGAGTCTTAGGTAAGACTACTATATAATAGTAGTCTTATACTCAGGGCAAAACACTGGTATTTTCACCAATAGAGATTGTCCTTTTACCACTCGTGAGTGGAAAAGATTGTTGTTGTTGTTGTTGTTTTGAAGGGAGAGACCCTCAGAGCATGGGGTTTATAGCTGCAAGGCTTTACACCCCTAATAATCCTAAACAAGTTCGATGAAGATCTTAATTGTGAGGAATCACACAGTACATGGTTGCATCGTCAGTTAAGGACGTGTGGATAAGACGAAGGAGCCAAAGTCAGAATCTGTCAGACTTGAGAATAAAAGACACCAACTGGCGAGCTTGAGTAACTCCAGAGACGGCTAGATCGCATAAATCGCTGAAGGAAGGCGAAGAACCAAGGAGATTGAGATTGCTATACAAATCATGCCGAGCTGAGGCGTAGCGGCGACATGCAAGGAGGTAATGGTCACAGGTTTCTGGAACCTGGCAGGTTGGACAGAGAGGAGAGTCACTCATATGAAGCTTGTAGAGGAGAGCCCGGGTGGGGAGGGTTCGAGTCCGCAGGCGGCTGAGGAGGACTTCACTTCTTCTGGGCAGACAAAGTTTACGATGCTCCCAGCTTCTTTTGGTGAGGTGGGGGAAAACCACACTGTATTTCCCTAAGAGCCACTCTTGGACATCATCCCTTTTATGAATGGTGTGAAGGTATCGACAGATGTCCTCTGGAGACACCTTGCTGAACGAGGATGGTGCAGAAATGGTGGACCGAGCAAGCATGTCGGCCATTTCATTCCCATGGATACCCATATGACCGGGCACCCAAACCACCTGAACCTTGTCCAGACGGCTGGTTACCATGACCAGCTTGCGGTAAACCCAAGTAATCACAACTGGCGAGCGATAGTTGATAGGTGATCACAGACTTGCTGTCGGAGAAGATGATAAGCTTCCCCTTAAGAGGGGCATGGTCCAAGGCCAGACCAATCACAAGCATTTCAGCAGTAAAGATAGAATTTATATTGTCGATTTGCTTTGAATGTCCACAGCACAAAGACATGTCCCAAACAGCGATGCCAGTGCAAGAGCTAGTTTTGGAGGCATCAGTAGCCATTTGATGTCACTCGCTATGTAAAGAAGCATAATCAGTGAAAGTCTGGTGAACAAGCTCCGGATGGAGAGACCTGCTCTGGAAGTCTAAAGTATCAATTAGAAAAGAAATGTTGTCACACAAAGGATAGGGGGGCTGAATCCAAAGCAACAAATCCTGAGAACTCAGACCAAGCTGACTAAGAATAACCCTCACGAGGGAACCAGGAGAGCCAGAGTCAAAATTGGAGGGATCCACCAAGGAGTGAATGGGTGAACTCGTACCTAAACCAAAGTGGCGGATGAGAAAACGTTCCCTATGGAGGTCTTGAAGGCTAGCCACAGTAAGCGAGTTAGCTTCCCGGCGAAGAACGGGGATAGGCGTCCACCGAGGGAGGCCCGTAGCCACCCTAAGAACAGCATTCAAAAGGGGCTCTAACCTCTTCCGAGTGGAGGGGCAAGCAAAAGAGTACACATTGCTACCAAAATACAGGGAGCTGACAACAGTAGCATTCGCGATTCTGAGAAGGTTTTTGGTGCCAACACCCCGAGAAGTATGACTAATGCTCAAGTTTCTGCACAGTTTTCTCACGGAGACGAGAGACGTGATTGCCCCACGTCAAACCCCGATCGAACAACAGGCCAAGGATACGAAGGGAGACCACCCAGGGAATATCTTCTCCCTGCAGCCGAAGGTTAGAATCAGGCGAGATTTTCCTCCTGGAAAAAACAATCGCAGCACTTTTATGAGGGCTGAGACTCAACTTCCAGTAATTGCACCAGCGAACCAGATTATGAAGGGTGTCCTGAATATCATGCATAATATCTTCGAGGCAGGGGCCAGACGCGTAAAGGAAGGTATCATCCGCAGATACAACAGCATTAACCCGAGGACCAATTGCTTCAAAGATATCACTCATATAGAAAGAGAAGAGTAAAGGAGACAGAACAGCCCCTTGCGGGACCCCCACGAAAGACGAGACTGGGGCAGACAAATTCCCGACCACCTAACCTGGATAGCACGTTGCATGAAGGAATGGCACCATTTCGTGAGATGGCCGTCAACGCCCGCTGACAGCATCTTAAAAGCCAGGCCGTCCGGCCAGCGTATCTCCGAAATGTTGGCGCATACAGGTCAACCTGGCGAATTTTTGTAGCTCGCGCCAAAACCCTCTCTGTCGCAAAGCAACCCGCCTTTCCACTTCATTCATGATTCGTTAAGGATTCGAGCAATCTTTTTTTTTTTTTTTTTTTTTTTTTTTTTTTTTCCCAAGAGAATAAACTATTAAAAATGTGTCAGTGGAGTTTTAGTATCGTAATTCTTAAATAATATATTTAATGCAAAAATTTATTAGAAATCCTCCACCCTTTAAATTTAATTTAGCAAGATTAATGAAGAAATAAAATTGTAATATTCTAATTTTAAAGCTTTTAAAATTGTTCTTGAAATACATTTATTTATTTATTTATTTATTTTACTTTCTCTTACCAACATATATGGTAGAGAAAGTATTGTTTTGGGGTCAAATTTTCGAAATTGAATTTTTGTTATATATACACGTTTTGAGGCTCCCTGAATCATAATTGTTAAAAATGTGTCAATGGAGTCTTTGTATCGTTATTTTTAGATAATATAATTTAATGCCAAAATTTATTAGAAAACCCTTTAAATTTATTTTATCAAGATTAATGAAGAAGTATATTTGTAATATTATGATTTTAAAGCTTTTAAAATTATCCTTGAAATACATTTATTTTATTTTATTTTATTCTGTTTTATTATTATTTTTATTATTATTATTATTTACTTTCTCTTCGTCAAATAAAATTGTTTCTAAACCTATTTTAGATTATTTGAAAAGTACATTAAACTTTACATTCTTACGCTATTGATCTTAAGCTTTAATGTGCAATCTGTCATTATAATATTGAAATGCAGGGTGAAAAAGAAAGTCGTGTGAGTGACACACCAGATTATCATTATTACGCATCATTATTTAGTTTATTTTACCCATATATTGTAAGAAAAGTTTTATTTTTGATTCAGATTTTCGAAATTGAGTTTTTGCTACATTTGCTTAAATATCATGAAACAAAAAATTAGGTTTTTAGCGGTTGCCTGAATGTGTGTGTCTGTGTGTTTGTTATCACCATACCTCAAGAATAGATATTGGGACTCGGATGAAATATTAAGTAATTCGTGTGCAGTGACTAAGAAAAGAATTCAAATTCATTAAGTCTATGTGTGAATTTTCTGGTAAATACAATTTAATATTTTTGGATGAAACAAAAAAAAAAAAAAAAAAAAAAAAATTGAACATTTATTTTATGTGCATGAAAGAATGTTTCGTATACAATGTAGAATGTATATCCTTTATTAGAAGTTTACACAGAACCCCACAAAAGAATTCAGATATATTCATACAATGGAATTGCTGAAAGGTCATTTCATGTCGTGCTATGTGTTTTAAATTCTGTGCTAAATTAGTACACTATATTGTGTTTGTAAAATATATAGTAAATATACAGGTCTACCCCAAATTAAATAAAAGCATTTCTTTTTATAAATAAAAATCAATGTAATAAATGCAATTAAAGTTTAATTAATTTAAAATTATTCTCTTATTCTAATTTACTTTATCTTATCCGTAAAAGGTCGCGAAAGTATTGTTTTCGGATCACGTTTTCGAAATTGAATTTTTGTTACATTTATATGTTTTGAGGTTTCCTGAATCCAAAAATTATATTTTTAGTGGTTGGTTTATGTGACTTGTCTGTGTGTATTACAGATATTGAGTTTGTAAAATGGATGCATCAGTTTTTAAATATCACTTATGTCATTGATAAGGACAATATTGCTTTGGAACAATGTAAGTTGTAAACTTCACATGTTATTCAAAATTTACGTTTTCTTTTTAACATGGCAAAATAGAGCAAAATTTCGTTTAAACGTCCATTATGCCAATATTTTGTCGTAAACATGTCAGACTAATATTTTAAAATATATTTTTTAATACACTTCATTAAATATGAACATTTTAATTTGAAACTTTAGTAATTAAATATTGTGTTTCCTTCATTTGACAAATTAGGCCAATACTTCCCACGAACTTGCAATATGGGGATCAGTTGTGTTGGAAATTAATGTACGAAAACAATCCTAATAAAATTAGTCATTTAATTACGATAAATCAAATTTATCGAATCGGATAGAGGGTAGCCTATGAGGTGCGGCATTTCAGTCTGCGACTGTGTTGAGTGTTCTATCATACTCATTCCTTTTAATATGAATACATTTCGCTCTCAATAGAAATTAGTAACAATAAATATAGGATGAAAATGGTTATGCGCATCATTATTACTTTGATTTGTATAACATATTAAGTTAGATTGTTTATGATTACTGAAAAACAAATAGAATAGCATTAATAAAATGTTTAACGTTTTATTTTATAACTTTGTATGTTGGGGTTGGGGGGGTGGGTAAAGAATGAGAAATGGACATGTCCGAGGAGGAATTTATACTTAGAAAATTTTATGAATTTCAACCATAAAATTTAACACGAAATATCTATTTTATTATGATTAAGATGCTCTTTAAAAATACATAATAGATAAATATAAGGTGATAATTTATGAAAATTCAAGCACTGCATCGTAAGAGAGATATTTTATAAAGTCATACATTTAAAAAATTTAAATACAAAATGACAATAAAAATAGTTGAAATGTAAAATGGCGTACTACTGATTTGGACTTATGAACATTTTTCATGCATTTTACTAAGAATTTGTAATTTGTTTGAACAATTTTTACAAACTTTTTGGCCTTATACATGAAATCGGATCTCAATGCTAATATATTACCATTATTATTATCTACTTCTCTATTCGGATAACTATTTCTTAATTTCAAGATATGTTTCGTTTTGCGATTTAAATCCTACATTAATAATCAGAAGAAAAAAAATTAATAACAAAAAAAGAAAGAAAGGAAAACGCCGGATACAGGTTAAGCGGCGTGAAGTTTCTCTTTGCACTTCCAGATTTGGCGAAAATCGCATTCTCTGGCGAAAAATTGTGAATTTGTTCTGCGTGCGCCAACAGTTCGGAGATACGCGTCCGGCCAAACGGAGTCGTAAGCAGAGGCAATATCCACCGAGACCAAGACACTAAACCACTTCTGCCGCCGAGCCGATACCAGATCAGCATAGATTTTTCGTCAAAGCAGGTGCACAGTCCCTAAAAGGAATAAACCCGTAGTGGTTCACATGGAAAACATCATTCTTAAGCACCCAAGGAATCATCCGCCGAAGAACCATCTGCTCAAAAACCTTCGAGATAACAGGGGTGAGGGAGATTGGGCGATAGGAAGACGAGGAACTGGAATTCTTACCCGGCTTCAAGATAGGAACGACAATGGCTTCCTTCCAGGACTTGGGAACTAGACCCTCCAACCAGAGATTATTAAAGCAATCGAGAAGTTTGACCAGACTGCTATTGTCGAGGCACTTGAGAAGTCGGAGGGAAATACCATCATTTCCAGGTGTGCGATGGGAAGACTTGTGCAAGGCGTGTTGAAGGTCCGAGAGAGCAAAAGGCTTCCTAATGTTGCTATCCACGTTGGCACTGAAGTCCAGCGGGATGTAACAGTCAATAGGGGGGCGGACAAACGTGTGAGCAAAAATATTAGCAGCAGCCAGCCTACTGTCATTTGAGGTACTAATGTAATTATAGGACTCCTGGGGAGGGTTCTTCCGGTTTTGGAGAGCCTTGAGAAGTTTGAAGATATCACTAGCCTGCCCACTCCTTTTACAGACCTCGGACCAGTACATACGTTTAGCGTCCTTGATTTCTTTCTTAAGACGAGCAGCGAAATGCTTGTGCTGCATCCAGTAAGCCGAACTTAGGTACTTTCTCGCCAGGCGAAGGAACTTGCGTTTCTGCCCAAGAAGATAACTGCAGCGGCTATCCCACCAGGGAGTGCCGACACGATCCAAGATCCTAATCCTTCGGCTACTCACAGCGACCGACCTTTGGCAAATATGTACCATGTCCTCATAGGACGGACAGTTACAATCCTGTAACTTCTTGTTAAGCTTAACGGTAGCGGACCCCCAGTCACACCTTAACCAAACACTATGACACGGACGGGAGCCGGGCAGCCTATCGAAAGTAAGTTTGGTTGGGCAGTGGTTACTATCAAACGTATCAGAGTGGACCTGGACACAGGTATTCGAAAACAGGTCAGGTGAAACAAGAGAGAGATCAATTAAGGTAGAAGATCCCCCCGGGGAAACATGGGTAGGAACGGAAGTATTAACAAGACAGATATTGTTGTTTATGATCCAGTCGATAACCCTCGAGCCCTGAGGAGAATCCCGACGGCCACCAAAACTCGTATGATAACTGTTGAAGTCACCAACTATTATGAAAGAACTATTGCAAAGGTAAAGAACCTGGTTAAACCAGTCGTAGTCAAACCTGCCGGGATTAGAATAAACGTTAAGGATTTGAAGCCTAAAACTAGATGACAACTTACCTTCAACACCCAGGACCTCGTTGCCATGGGAAGAGCTTGGGAGTGAAAGATGACGAGAGGAAAATTTGCGATTAACAGCAGTAATAAGGCCACCGCCGTGTTGAGGGTACCTATCAGCCCGATAGACAACCTTCCCAGGAAGAGAAAAATCATTTGAAGTACTCAGGAAAGTTTCCTGGAGGCAAATAAAATCAGAACGAGAAAAGAACGAATGATGGAGCCAAGCAGAATTTGCTCGAGCTCCGCGGATGTTCCAATGAACTAATGAGACTCCCATTAGAAGAGAAACAAAAATAAAGAAAAGAAAAGAGGCCTCCGGCCAAACAAGTTTTTTTTTTTTTTACCCAGGCCCATTACCAAATGAAGGTATCTCGCTGGGAACAGGAGTTCTTATTTGGCTATTGTCTGTAGGTAGACCCGAAGTATCCATTGCATTTAGAGTAGGTGAATGCAGGACGAGTTCAAGTTTCTTCTTTTTTAGTAACCTTTTTGCTTGAGATTCCGAACTGTCTGTTTCTGTAGATGACGAAGAAGTCGCACCGTGAGCCGGCGGACGGAGGGATAAGGCTAAAGTCTGGGTCAGGGATCCCAGCATTTGTTGAAATGTTTGAAGTTGGGCAGCCATAAGTTGCACCATTTCTATCATAGATGATGACAAAGCTTTCAAGGAAGCTTCTAGATCAGATTTGGTGACGAAGTCTGGCAATGTTGGGCTACTGGTTGAAACTTTTGCATAAGATTGGGTTTTGACGCCCTCAGTCTCAGAAAACCTCCTTCTAGCCTCAGCTATGGTCAGGTGATTAGCGCTGCGGAATTTTTGAATTTTGACTTCACGTACAGTCGGCTGCAAAATTATTCGAGCACTAGCAATAATCCTTGCCAAAAAAAAGTACACTTAATACAGCTTTGTTAAATAAATCCTTGTCGAGTCATCTTCTTAATCAGTCTAAGAACATGATTCGACAAGGATTTACTTCGCAAAACAGTCTTAAGTGTACTTTTTAAATAGAGGAATTAATGGCTAGTGCTCGAATAATTTTGCAGCCGACTGTACGTACAACGGGCAAGTTTTGTCGAGAGCCTCGTGCCCCCCTTTACAATTGACACATTTCAGTGACGACGCGGTACAGACGCCAGTATGACTCTCACTACATTTTACACAGACCGGCGACTGTTTGCAAGACTGTGTGCTGTGATTGAATTTGTAACAATTCCGGCATGGCCGTGGATTGTCCCAAAATAGGGTAATTCTATGGTTTTGATACCATAATTTGACATGTCTAGGTAGCTGGGTTCCCAGCTTCGTGACTAAGACAGTTGTCAAAGGTATTTGACTGTTGTTACTTTTTCTTATGAAACGTCTAATTTCAAGCGGGATTATTCCCTGCAATTCTAATTCTTCAGCGATATCCTGGCATGAGATAGTTGAGTCAATATTGTGCAAGAGGAACCTTGTGGATATTGTTTCTTTAATTACATACGGCTCCACCACAACGTCAAACAGTGTTTTAACTTGCAAAAGTCTTTGAGCTGCTTCTACCGCCTTAATAATCACAAGAACCTTACCCTGACGGGTCATTTATAGCGTTTCTATAACATTTGTTTTTTCCACTATTTTTAAAATTTCAACCTTCAGTTTCTTAGGGTTGGATGCAGGCAGCGAACCCTCTTTAGCAGCGATTAAAATGGCAATTTCATCTACTCCATCATTTACTGCTGCTTGTAAACAGTCGGGAAGATTATTATTAACATAGAAGTTAGGATTAAAAGTCGTACCTTGTGAAGTATCCATGTTTTGAGCCATGTCCAGTCCTTGCGTGCTTACATTTCCATTCTTCACAATATTTGCCGTTGGGTTTACCGCCAGCTTCAGTAGTTTTAACAACTGACCTTACCGCAAAGGTCAACAAACAAGTTCAGTCCTAATTCGGCGATAACAAACACTCTTGTACCACCACGTGTATGGCGGTTCACACACTTCGTAACACAAAAGTTCAAAAAAAAAACTTTCTTTAATTAAAACTGTCAAAAAAAATAAACTTGTTCACCGAACAATAACTCAGTAAAGAAACTAGAATTACTCTACCCGAGTTTCAAAACTAAATATAAAGAGGAAACACTTAGCAATAACCAGGGTGTTAGGTGGGTGTTGCGCTAGCCACGCAACACCCACCAAAACATCAAAAGATCTCGTGGAAAAGATTGATTAAAAGAGCGTTTGTTTGTAAACATGCCCTTTCCTTATATTCTTTAACCACATTTCTTGCGACCATGGAAGCCTCTGCGCAAGTGCGGATTGAACGAGTCCAATGTGAAAATAGGTGTGACTGAGAGAAAACAAGCGATAAGGGAACACCGAATAACTGGATGTTTGCCAAATAACAATCTCTCGGCCAATTTTGCATCCCTCCAAAAATTTGGACTCGTTCTCACTAAGGCTCCTATATATACGAGCTGGCGCATCAGGCATTTTGTTGCCTTAGGGTTGCCACATGTACCCAGCGCGTTTCTCTGATAAACAAACGACAATTTTTTTTTTTTTTATCGTCTTACGTTACTTTAGAGTAACTTGTTTTATTACATTTCATAATTTTAGCTAAGTAAACTATGATATGGAAGTTTGTTTAGTGATAAACTGCTATAATCATTCAAGAAGTGAATATAAAGTGTTCACAGACCTTCTATTCTATTACTGTGTATTTGAGTTTTGGCGACATTTTGTAAAAGAAACAGAAACCGCCCTAACAACACAACTTACCCCAGTACATCTATAGGATATCCTCAGAATGAAATGACATCCTGAGAATGTACTGGGAAAAAAATGTGTTTTTAGGAATATTATTGGTGGTTATTGCTCTTATCTTGACCGGATTAGCTTCAGATCAAGATTTCTTAAAATCATTAAGGAAGCGATAAGGACGCCTAGCGGGAATGCCGTCCTCTTCGGAGGCACAAAAATGGCGGTGATGCGCCGGCCTATTATTTTATTTAGGGGCTCTAGTTCTCATTGCTAGTCGTAGGAAACGTAGTCGCACTATATTTAATTTAATCGAAGAAGAGAAATTTAAACGAGTTGAATAGATTTTACGTCGCACTATATTTACGTATGGGTCAATTGGCGACGGTCTGAGAATCATTGTTAAAGAGTCATATAGTCGGAAGCAAATTTATTGAACACTATCCTACTTAAATTCTACAAAAATCCTTAGCTTACTAATTCCTACTTAAAAAGATGGCATCTAATGCTGTTTTGTTAAGTACAGTTGGCAGCAAAAGTATCCGAGCACTAGCCTATAATTCCGATGTCAAAAATGTACACTTAATACTGTTTTGTTCAATAAATCCTTGTCGAGTCATGTTCTTAGTCAGTCTAAGAACATGATTCGACAAGGATTTATTTAACAAAACATTAATAAGATTACTTTTTTTACATAGGAATTTTTGCTAGTTTTGCTGCTGATGATTTGCTGCCGATTTTGCTGTTTTGATGCTTTTGCTGCCGACTGTACGAACGACGTTTTGTCACATTTTTGACGGCTTTTGCGCCTTCTTTGAGTGATAATCGCTTTCTTGGCAACTGGTTCTTGGAATTTTGCATTTTTTTTAATGGTTTGTTTTTCTTACCACCAAAACTCCAATAAGAAAAGGCAAACAGAACAGCTTTCAATCAAAAACAAGGATTAGATTACCTGCTTTCCATTTCAGCTAGTGTAAGTAATTGTTTATGTTTCATTTACACCCAATCGAAATATGAAACAGTGATAACAAAGGTGGAGGAAACTTGCCTTGGTGGAATTGATTTTTCGAATGAATTGGTAGTATGGTGGGGATGTGATGGTTGAAAGCAAAAAGGTTACTAGTCCGGAGTCTACTCTGATATCTCGTTGATGGTAGCAATCATCAATGAACCAATCACTTCATAGGAAATTAAAAAAAGGAAGGTTTAAGTTGAATGGTTTTAACGTTACACTACAATTACACAGTTGTTTGTCTGTGATCCAACCTTGGAGATGATTCGCATACTAAGGTGACCAGACCAGCCGTCCTTATTTTTTGAGGACAGTCCTCAGTTTTCAAATTATGTCTTCTGGTACTCGAAGAAAGTAACATATTCTCATTTGTCCTCAAATGTGAACTCCTGTCCACATTTATTCTTACTTTGTGGCTTTTTTTCCTTCATTTTATTTATTTTTTTGAAATTTAACACCAGTGATTCCACTGTCCTTATTGTAATTCTTAATACTTTCTATGCACTTCTTCACAATGTAACAAATCATAATCCACCAGTTCACGAATTTGAATCCCATACAGGGTTTATGGATAAAATGCGGCAAACTCCTAACATCTAGGCTGACGAGCGTGACCTGGATTCTAACATAGCAACACCCGTCTACCAACTTTGAGAAATTAACCATTTCAGCCCCTTTTGGAGTTTGATGTTCTCCTTTCAAAGTGAAAAATCCAAATTTTTCTAGTGCACAAACAATTGTAGAGGTGTCAGACAAATATGCAGACGAGCAACTTATAAAAATGCTTGATTAAGCATTGTCTGTATCAGTTTGTACAGGTTGTTTCAAACTCAGAAACACGAAATTATATTTTATTCTCATATAATATTCCGGCCCCTGGCCCTGGGTGTTTTTTCATTTCTTCGTATTGTAATTCTGTCATGTGGCGTCTGTAATTATCTGACGAAGATTTACAAGCGGACTACGAGTCAAGCATACAAATCTGATGTATATGCTACCAAATTCCATCTAGACTTCTAAATATTAGGTTGTTCCTAATTTAGCTTAGTTTAAGCTCTGTAGTAAATTTAATAATGTTTATTGATTTTTGTAGTAAAAAATGACCATTTCATTGAATTATTCAAGAACATTAATTAATCTTTGTAGCACAAAAAGAGATTTATTGAAGTGTTTGCTAAATATTAATTAAATAAAATGCATTAGTGGACTAGAACCTGCCTGTTTCTTTAAGAATTACTTTCTACACCCTAAAATGTCAACAACGTTTCTATTAATATCATTACAAGCAATATTTATTCGCTGAATATTCAATAAATGAAAGGCATTCGTCGACTAGAACCTGCGTATGTCTTTAAGAATTCCTTTCTGCACACAAAAATGTCAACAACTTTCATAACAATATCATTATAAGCTCTATCTAAGTGCTGAATATTCATTAAAATGCATTCATCGACTAGAACCTGCTTGTGTCTTTAAGAGTTTTTTTTCTACGCGCTAACACGTCGACAACTTTTATTTTTAATCAATTTCATTGCAAGCTCTATCTACGGACTGAATATTGATTAAATGAAGTGCATTCATTGACTAGAACCTGCTTTTGTCTCACAGAATTAATTTCTACACGCTAAAATGTCGACAACTTTCATAACAATATCATTACGGGCTATATCAGTGTTAAATTCTTTTGAAATCTCTATGATGGTAGTTCATATATTGCCAAAACTTTTGTATTTTTGGTCATTAGGAATATAATTTTCCTAAATATCTCCAAAACGAAAAGTCAAAAGTCACATAAAATCCAAAAAGGAAGATGCACAGCTAGATTTTACAACAAACCAATATATCAATTTGCATCGTTCTACGTCCAACCGTTTTTCAGTTATGCAAGATACACATTCACACGCATACGTACGTACATACAGAGGTCACGAAAAATCGTGTAAAGTCGTTGATATCTCCGAAATGGAAGCTCGTATTAAAACCAATGTTGCTGGTGTAAAACTAGACATGATATTCACATGTATAAATTTACTAGAGATGAGACGGGCTCAGCCCGAGCCCGTAAGCCCGAGCCCGAGCCCGGGCCCGAGCCCGATCGGGCTCAAATCTTACGCAAGTCTTCGGGCTCCGGGCGGGCTCGGACTCAAGCTAAAAGTTCCGTTTATTTTATTCTTCACTAACTGGAAAATGTAAAAAAAAAAAAAAGAAAGAAAGAAATTTTATTCATTTTGAGAGCACCTTTAGTAATGTCATAATAGTCATGATAGGTTATAAATCACAAAATAATCTTGCAAACCTTAGTAGCTTTCACTTTCCTTTTTCTAAATAGAACTCTTTTTTTCAACGGGATGCATATTATGTCATAGTGTTATACAGTAATCCTTCCTCCTTCGTTATATCGGGCCTCATTATATCACTCATTCGGATAAAAAAATTTTCCCCCGATAGGTACGTTATAAACAATGGGCTGCACTGTAAATATCTATTATATAAATATGTACATGTATACAGAGACACAGACATTATAAATTGTTATAATAACATTTATAGTTATTTAAATTGAGGATTGATAAAAAGAAAATTAATTTGAAAATGAAAACGGTACTTAATTTTACTATTGTGTATGTGTTGCATAGCGTACCACTTTCAATATCGGGCTCGGGCTCTGATCACACAAAATTTTTCGGGCTCGGGCGGGCTCAGTTCAAAAATGTTTCGGGCCCGGGCGGGCTCGGATTGCCAAAATAGAGCCCGAACTCACCTCTAAAATTTACAACATTCTGCGATCTTTCATTTTTGAGGTATGCGAAACACAAAATCCATTTCGCAAATCAAGATTATAATATGTACTTCCTCATATTTTGTATAAGGAAGTAAATGCACTCTATAACAAAAAAAGCGACACACCAAGAAGAAGTGGGGACAAAAATTGGTAGATGGGTGGAATGGGAGGTCCGAATGGGACAAAAATTGGTAGATGTCATGTACATGTAGAGAAAAACAATTGATTACAGTTTCAGAAAAATTGAATGATTTAATCAAGAGAAAGGGCCTCACAAAGTAAACAAGTCAATAACGCGTTGGTCCACTTCTGGCTCTTATCTACGCAGTTGTGCTTCTGTGAAGTATCGTGCCAAATTCTGTCCAATTGTTGCGTTAGATTGGTGAAATCCCGAGCTGGTTGTAGGACCCTTTTTATGATGCTCCAAACGTCCTCAGTGGAAGAGAGATCCGGTGACTGAGCTCAACCCCATTTCACCGAGCCGTCTATTAAGGGTATTTGAAGTCACTGAAGTACCAGTTGCACGTAGGAACGATGATAATGATGAATAGGTGCTTGATTCCATCAAAATCTGAATATATGTCAATTTGTGTCCAGTTCGCATTACTCCTTCTTGGTGCGTCACTTTTTTTGTTATAAAATATATATTGTGTAAATGAAATATAATATAATAAAATAAATAAAAACAATATCCAAATATTTTATACTAAACTGGATGTTATTGGATTATTAAATACGTTTTAGAAAAAGGAAAAAAAAAAAAAAAAAGACCCTCACATTGTTTATAAATAATTCATAGAGCCAATAATCAACATCTTGGTCTTCGAAAGAAAGGCAGATTTGAACAGAGATTGCGTTATGAAATTCTGACATGAGCCTTTTTTTTTTTTTTCAATTATTATTTTTTCTTTTCAGAAATTAGAATTTTAAGACAACATACTTTGTATTGTACATTAAGTTTTTAAAAATATACAACAGACTTGGAAAAATGTATATTAGATATAATGTACAAATACATTTCAAAATATTGTTAAACATACAATATACAAATGCACATCTAATATACTATAATACAAGTATATAAAATACTGCCCACCTCTGCCTGATATCGATGTATGAATAGTTTTCGTAATTACATTTTGGTAGATATTTGTGTGGTGTGGATGATTAAGGCTGACTGACTTCTCGAAGGTTCTAGGCCTGGATCGATTGACCACTGTGAGTGAGGGTCTTTCTGAGCCCGTAATTTGGCAAATTTCGGAAAAAAAACATGGAGAACTCCGAACTAGGCTTACAAATGCGATATGGGTTCGAACTAAGCACTTCCCATGTCCCCTTTGAGAGTAAAATCTCTCGGCAACTGATGGAGCTTACTTTTGGTAGAATTCAGTTCGACTATTTTAATCATGTTATTTGGGTATAAAGTGCACAAGGATGGAAATCAAATTGCACATGCAAAAATTATAGTGATAGACCCCATAAAAGTAATATCTCATGTTATAGTAACCGTTAATGACTTAAATGTGCGAAGCGGTCAAAACTCATGAAACCATCTAGAATAGACACATCCTTATATTAAAATTGCAATAAAATAGGAAACTAATAAAACGAACATTTTTATTCTCCCCCCCCCCCCGGAAAATCCGATAGTGAACTTGAATATTATATATCAGTTTCAAGAAATTCCATGAAATTTTTCGGGAGTTAGAGCGTGGCTAGACAGACAGACGGACCGAAATCATTAACACTTTTCAACCTTACTGGAATGTGTTAAAAACATTTAGAAAGCGATAAAAACGATTAATTTAAAAGAAAATGCAATTCCAGATTTTTAATAATTTTTAATAATATCCATTGATGTAATTGAATATTTTTGTGTGGCCCTATAAATCTATTGCTAATCATACTGTATTCTATGGAAAGCATTCTTTTGTGCATATGAATAATATATATTTTAATTTTATTAAGATTTGTGCAAAGTAAAGTTCTTCAAATTTGGTTTATAGAAATTCCTCTCATAGTACGCAATGCTTAGGAATACTTTCGGGTGTCCCTGTATACAAACTAGTGATGGTATTTACTTCATTTTCAATGGGGGAACATCCGATAGTAGACGTGAATAACATATTTCAATTTCATGAAGATTTGTATAAAGTAACAGTATTAAAATATGGTTTTTAGAAATACCTCTCATAGGACACAATGCTTTGGAAAACTTTCCGGTGTCCCTGTATACATACGAGTAAAGGTGTTCACTCCATTTTTAATAGGGAACATTCGATAGTAAACTTGAATAACATATATCAGTTTCAAGAAATTCCAAGAATATTTATGGGAGTTAGAGCGCGGACAGACAGACAGACAACTGAAGTCATTAACACTTTTCAACCTTGTTGGAAAGTGTTAAAAATACTTCGTTTACCGTTTGAGTATGAAAAATTAATGCACTTCCAGTCAGTTTCAATCATAGCATAGTCCCGCGGTATTCTATCCTGCGGAAATTAGCCCCCCTCCCATGAGAGAAACAACAAATATGGAAGTTCGTTTGATCATCGTTAGATCACATTTGATCAACATTTTTTTTTGTTTAATCAATTTAATGTAAAGAGATATAAGCACGAGATATGCTAATAACAGACACACACACACACACACAGAGAGAGATACATACACAGACCAACCACAAAAACATGATTTTCTGTATGATTCGACCTCAAAATGTGTAAATAAAATAACACAGACTCGAAAATCTGATCCAAAAGCAGTACTACTACTTTCTCTACCATATAAATGAAATATGTAAGGAAAAAATTTTTTAAAGTAAGGTGAAGGTCAAGTTGTTTGACTATGGGAACGGCTATCTCTTGTCTCTTATCCGATTGGAGAGTTTACTGAATGCTGACCGATAGATAAAATCTCCCGGGGTGGATTTGGGGTGACGAAAAGAGGATACAAAAAAAAAAAAGTTTCTCAGTCTCCGATAATTTGTCCATTCAAAGGTAAATGATGAAAATAAATCACTTTTAAGAATTACTATTGATTATACTTTATTAGTTATTACTTTATATATATATATATATATAAATAAAAGCTGTTTAAAAATCATTTAATAAAATATTCTAATAAAAGAAAACAAATTTATTTATTAACTAGTTGGCATAGGTGGACTCTGCTCAGTTCCCCATCATATTTATGTTCTCGTAAATCTCTAGTGCGAGACATATTGTAATCATGTTAAAAGAAATTAATTTGACCAAAGCTTGATACAGTGACAGAATGAAATCCCCGCCTAATAGGCTATCCACCGTTCACTTCGATATATTTATCTTATTCTAATCTATTAATTTATTTTATCAAGGTCAATTCCGTTGTTTAGTTTTCATGCTACAATTTCCAATGCAATAATCCTCAAAATTCATATTTATATGAAAAATGTACAATTTCGCTAGGTTGATAAAATCGTAAATTACGAAATTTTCCTATTACAATATTTGTATTCAATCATGTTCAAACAAATATCATAAAAGTTGTCTAATGTATTTATGATCCTCAAAATGGAAGTTTATGCTCAATTTTGCCTTATTCTGACATGTTAAGTAAATCGTAAATTCCGAATAACTTACGAATTTTTTTAATTGGAAAAATCATAGTCTATGATATTCATGCCAGTATCCTAAATAATATTTCGAAAGTGGTTTGACATCTTTACGATGAAAATATCCCACAAGATTCACGTTTATGTGAAATTTTGCTCTATTCTGCCATGTTAAGAAATTCGTAAATTTCCAATAACTTACGAAATTTTTATATTGGAAAATTCTAAGTCTTAATATTCGTGCAAGTGTTCTAAATAATATTTAAAAATAGTCTGACATCTTTACGATTAAAATATCTCAAAATTGACGTTTATGTGAAATTTTGCCCTATACTGCAATGTTAAGAAATTCGTAAATTTCCAATAACTTGCGAAATTTTCAATGTAGCATATTTATAGTTACTGATCTTCATTTCGGCATCAAAACTGATATTTTAAAACTGGTGTGACATTTTTACAGTAAAAAGTTTCCATTAATGCACTTTTAAGTGAATTTTTGTCCTATTCTCCCATGTTAAGAAAATCGTAAGTTTCTCATAACTTACGAAGTTTTTTAATTCGAATGTTGCAAATGAATAGGGTTGTTGCCAGTATCGAAAGTAATATTTTAAAACTGATCTGACCTCTCTGCGATCATTTGTTCGTGAGATATCATGTACACAGACTAACAAACTAACACACTAACAGACACCCGACAGACAGACACCATACAAATTTTGTAATTTTCCGATTCCACACACCTGAAAAAGTGTAAAAAAGTTAAAAAACCGAGGTCGAAAGTTTTCACGATTACCTAAGTTCCCCATACCGCCATACCTATAGTATGATGGGGAACTAAAAACATAATTTTCAATAACTAATTTAATTGAGATTGCTTAATACTATAGTTTGCACGTTTAATTATCAACTTCTAATCAATTTGGACTTTTAAATATTTCACTAGCCGAGCGGTTTTGCTGTCAAAGCCGGTAGACTGGAAGTGCTTGGTTTGATCTCAGGTGGCGCTCATTGATCTAGCTGTTCGGTGTTTTCCATGGTTTTCTCAGAAACCCATGTGAATACCGGTTTTGGTCGCTTAATACCCCCCCCCCCTCACTTCCGAAAGGCATATTCCCCAGACGTAGGGCCCGCGTGTTGTTAGTCGGCCTTAACACTTACACCACGAAACTATTTTTAATATAAAAAGATTATTTCTCTAAATAATAATTTAAAATAATAATAATAATAATTAAAAAACCAATTAGCAATTTACTGCAAAAATAATAAAGATTAAAATATAATTTTTTAATAACTAAAATAGTTGAGATTGTTTAACACTATTGCTTAGGCTTTTAAATAGAAAGCCTGTTTTAAATTGCTCTTAAAAATAAAAAAAATTTTCTCTATCATTAACAGAAAGAAGGAGATAATTAAAATTATTTTATTCAAAAAATCCAATTGAAAAAGTAATTTAATTATTAAGAATATAAATTTTAATAATTAAATTTGCCGATATTGCTTAAATACTATCGTTTGGCTTTTAATTGAAAAGCTTATTTCAAAATATTTTTATTATAAAAAGATTTTTTCTATGAACTATATTATATACATATATAAAAATTCATAGTGATATTCTGTTTTTGGAAATCGCCCAATAATTTATTATATTTAAATTATAATGTTTTTAATCTGACAATATAAGATAAAATTTCGTATAAATGAAATGTACATCATGAGAGTTATTTAGGGAATTTAACAAATGATTATAAACAGGACTCATGAAATGCGATAGCTTGGTCGCCAGTGGCGACCAATATATATATTATCTTTTCAACGAAAACTCAGCTTTTTTTTTTTTTTTTTTTTTTTTTTTGAAATGGGCCTAGATTCGAATGCCGAAACCTGTGCTAAACTACAGTGCAGTATCAATTCATGTAAGAAACAAGTAGGAAAGCAGCGACTTATGGCTATCTATGATTATTTCGCACTCCGTCATGTTGAACGTATATACCGATAGGAAATTTACGCCGTGTTCCACTATGCATGTTTAACAACCCGGAGTTGAATCGTTTACACCGCTCACTTTGCGACCCAGTGCTGAATTGTTGCACCACCAGACCAGTGTAATCAACTGTCGATGGCAACGGGGTATTGGTTTAGAGAAAATAATACAACCGGTTTGAGGATGTTAAATTTAAATAGGTGTTTCCTGATGTATAATCTAGTCCTATTTAATGTTTGATTTTTATACACATAATTTTAATTTCTATATTCAAGTAAATTGCAAAACTGAAAATAAATAAATAAAGACAGTTTTTTTTTTACTGGTTACCAAAAATTTTTCCTGGCGACCAGTTTTTTTCCCAATTCCTGGAGCCCTGATTATAAAATACTTAAGAATTAATAACATTATATAGCAGTAGTAAACTAGGAAATGATTGTGTGTAATATAGAACCTGGAATACAGTCTCCGTAGAAATTGCATTGTAGTAGCGCCACCTGTTGATCGATTTGTAACAAAACTTGATAACCACTTATTTATGTCAAGGTACAACTACATATAAATTTATATAAAATTATGTGCAGTAATTCCTACGATACAAAGGGCACAAAATTTTTATCACACACTCAGACACCCATTTCCAAACAATGGTCTAATCGTGTACTGGACATCTTCAAACGTGTAAATCCATTGAAAACCGGAAATAAAAATTTTTTCGAATGCAATACTTTCTTCTATTAAATTTTCTATTAGTTTTATTATTCACTTAATATATTTCTTTTCATGTCAAAAAAAAAAAAAAAAAAAGTAAAAATTGTTTTTTTATTTGTTTTAGCTTCATTTTTAATTTTTACTTCCATTACCCTACTACCGTAGGTAATGGAAGTATTGTATTTGGTCTATTCGATATCGAGATTTCACATGATTTACACGTTTTAAGGTCCCCTGAGTCCAAAAAAGTGGTTTTTGGCAATTGGTCAGTGTGTGTGTGTATGTGGAGAATATTCTGGCTATTATAGCTCGCAAACTAATAAAGATAGAACTTCGAAACTTTAGAATTGAAACAAGTCTTGTGTACAGATGAATTTCCCATATTTTGGTGAAAATTGAAAAACAGGAAGTGGGACCGTAAGTCCGTATCTCAAAAACAGCTCTTTCTTCAAATTTGCTATATAAACACTCTATTAGATGTCCTTTCGAATGATATAATTGGTTAGTTCAGGAAAATGCATTGGCGTCCTGTATAAATAGCTCAATTTCAGGTCTCACAAGGGAGTTCCTTTAAAAACGCCTGTACGGATTTTTTTCAAACTTGCCCTATTAACTCACTTTTAAATATGATTTTGTATGCAATTATTGTTTTCCTGTCAATAATTGAGTTTTGGTAAAAGTTGATATCTCAAAAACGGCTCTAACGATTTTCTTGAAAATTGTTGTAAAAATCCATTTCTTTCTTATGTATCACGTAGTTATTTGAGGAAAATTAACAGCTACCCTGTTAAGTTAGGTCAGAAGTTCAGGTAGATCTTGAAAATTGGAGTTTCAAAAAATAACTCTACCATTTTTTTTTCTTACTTTTTACCTCGCTATGTGTAAGCTTCGATTTATATGTCTTTACATGTGTATAAAGTTTATTTTACTACAAAAATGTTAGGTTTCTATTTCTTTAGGTCACTTTTATATCTTCTGATCACATTATCTCAAAAAAAAAAAAAAAAAAAATGCATATAATATGTGTAATAGTGGGCAATGGAAGTCGTGTGGTTGTTTCACACCAGATTTTTTTTTCTTTTAATTTCATGGCTGTTATGAGGTTTGATTTTGAAGCTAAAATTACGTCAATTTAATACCGTGCAAATTTAATTTTTGACTTAGCTTTATATTAGTTTTATTATTTATTCACGTGAAAGTATATTTCTTTTCATATGAAAAAATAAATTAATTAATTGATAAAAATAAAACTAGCATGTTGTGGCCATCACGAAAACATTCTTCTATATTTTCCTATACAAATTCAAGCAGTAAAAATCATTTGTTATTACTTCCGACCCTACTACCATAGGTAATGGAAGAATTGTATTCTGTCCAAAAATTCGATATCGAGATTTCAATTGATTTACATGTTTTAAGGTCTTCTGAGTCCAAAAAAGTGGTTTTTGGCAATTGGTTAATATGTATGTGTGCGTATGTATGTGGGAAATCTTCCGGCTATTATATCTCGGAAACTAATAAAGATAGAACTACGAAACTTTACAATTAAATCAGGTCTGTTGAACAGATGAACTTTCCGAATTTTAGTGAAAATTGGAAAACTGGAAGTGGGATATTCGAAACCGGAAGTCGGGCTGTAAGTCCGTATCTCAAAAACGGCTCTAACGATTTTCTTCAAAACTGCTGTATAAACACGCTATTAGATGTCCTTAGGGAAGACGCCATCCATGAAGGTTTTTCTAAGGGCTCTTGGCCTATTTACGCGAGTTTCGGAGAAAACCACGAAAAACTACGATTGGCTAGGTCAACGAGAGCGACCAAGAATCGAATCCGGCACTTCCCGTCTACCAGCTTTTGAGCGGAGAACTGCTTGGGGCTCGGCTACTAGGCGTATATTAAAATTTCGATTTTTCCCCCCTAAAGTTAATTATAGCCTATAGCATTAAGGGATAGTGTTAGATTTTGATTAATGAAAAAATAATTTTAAACCTGTTTTTTTAATTTCAGATATTACCCTTACATACATATAAACTGTACCTCTTAATAATGTTTACAGGGGTCCCACCAGAGTAAAATATAGGATTTCTTAGAAAAAATATAAAATATTTATTAAAAACACGTAAAATTACTGATATACAGGAGGATTCAGATTTGATCGTTCAAATATGGTGAGAAAGAATGTAATAGAAAATGAAAGCTGTGTTTCAAGCAGAGTATATATATACATACCAAGGGCAGCTCTAAAATATAGGCCAAGGGGAAGAAGAGATAGAGGAAGACCCCGTAAAAGATGGATTGAGGTCGGAACAGGCTTATAGCCTTCAACCGTGTGCAGTGGCGCCGGAACCGGTATGGCAGGTATGGCCGTCGCCATACCAATTTATAATTTGATGTGGCAAATATATATATATATATATATATATATATATATATATATATATATATATATATATATTTAAATGAAAAAGGTTTCAACCTTCGTATTTTTTGGAGAATATTTTACTTCCATAAATTTTAATGTGAACGAACTGTAAATTCAACTTTTCTCTAAACCTTTCGGGGTGACTTTTGTTTTACCCTTTTCTTTCTCTCATCGTTATACTTCGGAATTCTCTTTCTGTTTACCCTTTTACTTATTTTTAAGCGAGAGCATAAAAATAAATTTGGAATCATAACGAATTATCATACAGAAAAGTGAAATTATGTTCTAAAACATAGGGACTGAGTGATTATGTGTCCGCCATAGTCGCTGATTACGAAGAAAGGGGGTCGTTTCTGGAGCTATTGCCCCCATGGAAAATTTCCAGGAGACGTTGCCAAGTGACAGTTTCATACGAACTCCAAACAACCAAATTTGAATTTTCTGCAATTATTTGTTCTTAACTTATACTGTTAACAGATATACATAGAGATCAACCGAAAAAATTTGACTTTCGTATTTAGGTCACCTCGAAACATGATATTATTCAAATAACCAAAGTTTAAAATCTAACTTCAGAAAATACTCTGTTTGGAGTACGAGTATGAGAAATTTATGTTTTTTTCTGAGCAGTGTTTTTCGATTTAGTAAAATATTGCAAAGCACTTAAATCAATTATATATTCAATACAAAAGAACGTTTAGCTAAATTTTGCCCTGTACAGTCGGTAACAAAAGTGTCCGAACACTAGCAAAAATTCCAATGTAAAAAAAGTACACTTCATACGGTTTTGTTACCTAAATCCTTGTCGAATCCTTTTCTTAGTCAGTGTAAGAGCATAATTCGATAAGGATTTATTTAACAAAACCGTATGAAGTGTACCTTTTTTACACGATAAATATTTTTACAAATTTGTAAATAATTCGTAGTTATTTTTATGTAAATTCATTGAAAGAGGCTTATAGTCAGATGATAAAATGTTAATTTTCAGCATTTTTAGTTTGTTTTCGAATTAAAATAGCTTAAAAACCGTTAAAAAAGCCTCATTAAGGACAGTAATGGATTTGGCTCCAAATTTGTGACTTTTTCGCTCCTTCGCGATTTTTTAGCGACCTTAGCGAGAAAATCCTTATTATCGATATGCCAAATATGGAAGCTGTAACTTGATTGGCCGATGAGTTTCTGGACTTTTTACCCATTTTTCTACGCGGGTATTTAAGAAGTTGATTTACGCCAATAGTCAGTCTCAGTTTAATTTTCGACGATGCTTTCATTGCTACTGAAAGAGTTCTGAGCCTCTCTGAATTGCAGTCGATTGCTGTATGTTAATGCTCTGATACAGTTTGTACAGTGAACTTGCTGTTGTTATTTAAGCTGTGTTTACTGGTGAAAGTGAAGTTGATACTTCATTTACAGACCTGTAACCTTCTCAGATTTTCTGTAAATAAAGTTTCCAGCCTCTGCAAGATTCCCCTTTCATTCTCGGACAACTTACGAACACCCAAGTACACGCAACAATATCTTTGGACATACTGAATGAATCTGAGAACTTGTCATAGTATTTTATTGTATGTGCGCGTTAGGTCTAAATTCAAACTAGAGAGGGCCTCTACGCCCCATCAGTGGCGTAGAGGTTCTGGTTCTGATCCCCAATCAAACAGACAGGAGGTGCTCGCTTCGAACTCAGATTGCACACTTCGGTCTTAGCCGTTCGGAGTTTTCCATGGTTTTCTAAAACTCTTGTAAATATCAGCTAGGTTTTTTTAGAAAGACACTCAGACCTAGGATCCATTCGTGGTCAATCGTATCTAATCTAAATATCATTGGGGCCACGGTAGTCCAGTAGGTAGAGCGCCAGGCTCGTAATTGGAATATTGTGGGTTCGGTACTCGAGCCGGCCAAAGACCGTCGTGTACACTAATGGTGGCTGATGCAAGTAAAATCTGTCATGGCCGCAACGTTCTCCATGTTCCCATCAAAATTATACCTATGGTGGGTCACGGGAGAGCCATCCCTGCCATGGAGGATAAAAATTGTGATGGCATGTCTCCGGACCACCTCTATGGTTGAGTCCCAGACCGTTGCCAGCTGCCCATTGTGCAGCACTGCACTAGTGCAACGTAAAACCCAACCAACCAACCCAAATACCATCGAAGCGGGAAAGCCATCCCTTTCGTGCAGGATTAAAATTGTGATGTCATGTCTCCGGACCTCCTCTAGGGAGGGGGGAGTCGCATACTGTCGCCAGTTGTTCGTTGCGTAGCACTTGCGCAACATAAAACCCAAACAACCAACCCAAATACCATCTAGGAAGAGAGTACTAATTTCGAATTGGTTTCTTCTGCTGATTTTTGTTTTTCTTGCCATACCAAGTTTAATTGACTTCCGGCGCCACTGGGACATGATGATGATGATAAACATAATTTCAAAATCGTTTTAAAATTTACCAATTAAAAGATATATGATAATATCAACATCATACATATTAAGTTGATGGCATATATATTTAATTATTCATTTGTAGTACCAGTTAATTTATAAAACCATTTTAAAATACTTACGCTAACTTGAAATATATATATATATTTAAAACAAATGGGTAGAATCTAATGCATTGTATTGAAGAGGATGCCGAAGAACTCTGGGACTGAAAATAGTCAGTATCACAAAAATGGCTCTAAAATTTTTTTTCAAATTTGCTACATAAGTATCTTTTTAGATTTTTTTCCCCGTATATATTACTTACTATATTACTACTGCAAGAAAACTAATACCCACCCTATATAGTAAGAAAGCACCACAGAGCTGGCCTTTTTAAAGTAATAAGTACAAAACTTTGAAGAGGTTATTACATTTTATGATGTTTATTCAAAGTTTTGTACTTATTAATACCCACCCTGATTACGTAGGTCAGCTTTTAGATCCAAGAAAATTGTGTCTCAAAAAACAGCTCTACCGATTTTCTTTAAATTTGCTCTATAAATTCTCTTTTATAATGCATGAATCAGTTCATTACTACAGGAAGGTTGGTTGACATTTGGTTAGCTCAATTTTATTTATTATCTTCTGAGCACACTATTCCCCAAAATCTGTATAATATTTACAGAGTAACGGGTAACAAAAGTTAATTGCTACGCACCAGAATTTCTTTAATTCATCGCATTTGTCTAATAACCTTTAGACAGGGTTCATACTCATTTTCAGAAAAAAAATTCCCTGAGTTTTCCCTGAGTTAGTTTCCAGAATCAATAATTTTTCCATATCGACAACTAGTGATGTTTATTTTAATCTATCCCCCCCCCCCTTTTTTTTCTAAAAAGAAAATAAATAAAAAATAAATAGTTACAAACTAATTGCCTAGAATGTTTTGGATCTGAATAACATATTTTAAATTAAAAACCCTTTTCAGACAAAATAAAATATTAATCAGAATTGGAAATGTGTATATATATAACAAACTCTTGGAAACTTAATTACCTTACATAAAAATTTGCCCTTAAACCAAATGCTTCAAAAAATTTGATTAGACAATGATTATTAAACAACATTGTATTTTGTAACGGTCACTATCTACACTTTCGACCCAAAATGCAAACTGTGGATTTAAGTTTTTATCTGTCTAGTCCAGATTAAACGATGTTTTCCAACTCATGATAATAATTACTTTTTAATTACAATTCAATCCATCTCACAAAAAAAAAAAAAAAAAAAAAAAAAAAAAATTAAATGCCTAAGCTAAGCATGTGCACACTGCATCAGTAAGACTAAATAACAAACGAAATATTTAAAGTTGCTGCCAGATGCCGATTATCGAATGAAAACAAATTAACTATAGAGAAAAATAAAGCTAAAGAATCTCTTAGAGAGAGAAAAGGTGTGTCTCTGTCTAATTTCATGATTGGGTTGTTCAAGATGCAAAAAGCGTGCCCAGTTTTTCATTGAATTGGCATGATGTTAATAGACGTGTCTTATCAGATTTCCATAATGACGTCACGGAAACGCGCAAGTACCAAGTTTTTCCAGAGTAGATCCCTGTTTTTCCAGGTTTTGGTGCTTGTTTTGAAAGTTTCCCTGAGGTTTCCCTGAGATTTTATGACCAATTTTTTCCCCTGAGTTTTCCCTGAATTTCAGGTTCTCCCTGAGGCGTATGAACCCTGTTAGAAAGGGGCTCTTCTGAAATCCCATGGTGAAGCGTGATGACAACTGCTGTCACAGCCCCTCTCTAAAGACAGTTTTTAACTTGGCTGAAGCAAGACCTGTGCAATACGCACCTCAATCATATTATTATATTCTATTGCTTTTCTGTATAGTTGGATTCTGATATCAACTGCTTTTACTTCCATAACCCTACTACCGTAGGTAATGGAAGTATTGTATTTGGTCCAAAAATTCGATATCGAGTTTTCACCTGATTTACACGTTTTAAGGTCTCCTGAGTCCAAAAAAGGAGTTTTTGTCAATTGATCAGTATGTGTGGAATGGTACGGGTCTCGTATACAGATGAATTTTCCAAATTTTGGAGAAAATTGGAAAACCGGAAGTGGGTCATCGGAAACCGGAAATGGGACCGCAAGTCCTTATCTCAAAAACGGCTCTAACGATTTTCTTCAAAACTGCTGTATAAACACGCTATTAGATGTCCTTTCGAATGATACAGTTGGTTAGTTCAGAAAAATTAATAGGCGTCCTGTATAAATAGCTTAATTTTAGGTCCTGCAAGTGCATTCCTTTCAAAACGGCTGCATGAATTTTTTTCAAACTTTCCATTTAACCCTATTTTAAGTATCATTTTGCGTGTAATTGTTGTTTTCTAGTCAACAATAATCATGCCAAGCTTTGGTAAAAGTCGGTATCTCAAAAACGGCTCTAACGATTACCTCGAAAATTGCTTCATAAACCCATTTTTGATATCCTTTCTCATGCTTTGCTTGGTTATCATGAGGAAAATTAATAGTCATCTTGATCAGATAGATCAATTTTAGATCACAGAACGTAATGTAAAAAAAAAAAAACACTGTGTAAATTTTGTTTTATATGTCTATGTCACGTGTATTAAATTTCTCTTACCGGAAAATTTTCAGTTGTCTATTTCATTAGTTCCATTCTATGTTTTCTGATAACTCTATCTCCAAAAAGTGCATATCATTCGTGCAACAGTGGGTAATGGAAGTCGGGTGGTTGTTTCACAATCACACCATATTTTTTTTTTTTTTTTTTTTTTATCCTTTTATGAATGCAGACGATTTTCATCCGAGAAAGGTATTATACTAAACATCCAACGGAAGTGAATTTTTACCGTGCAGATGACATTCTTCCCATTCTGGGATAAAACTGCAGTATATCTCAGCGCCACTTATATTCACCCAGTTTAATCAGTATAATGTCTCATAATGCAGGGATGAAACTTTTCAGAGGCTACCCCTGAATTCAGGGTTTTTGAAGATTTTACTGTGTCTGAATTCCATGATAAATTATTTTGTTTTTGTCAAAATTTCTAATTGTAAATTTTTAATTTGCCTTATAATGTATTAAAAATTCTCAAAATACCATTATTTATAGACAGCCATACGGTATATAATTAATGTCTCCTTGATTTACATGTAAGTAGCAGTTTTCAGAGTTTTGGCATGTTAGGAAGTTTCACCCCTGATAATGGCTTTTTCATATATCTTGATCGATTATACGCAATAGAATCTGAGATATTGCCTTCCCTTAAATCACGGATATCATTGTAGAGCAGCGCCACCTGTTGAGAGATTGGCACCAAAAGTTGACATAAACTAATTTATGTCAACGTGCATCTACATATAAATTTATATGCAATTCCGTGCAGTAGTTTCTGAGATATAGCCTTCGCTGAAATTGCGCATGTATAGCAGCGCCACCAGTTTTGCGATTGGCACCAAAAGTTGATAGGCACTAACTTATATCAAGGCGCATCATATAAATTTATATGCAATTTCGTGTAGTAGTTCTTGAGATATAGCCTTCCGTGGAATTGAAGAAATCGCTGTCTGACAGCGACAGTTGAGTGATTGGCATAAAAAAAAAAAAAAAAAAAAAAGTCACAAATTTATGTCAAAGTGCATCTATAAATTTTTATATAATTCTGTGCTCTGGTTCCTGAGATACAATCGCCACAAAATATTTGCCATACACACGAAGACAGGCATTTTCTAGAAATGGTCAAACTGTATTCTGGATCTCTCAAAACGTGTAAATCTATAGAAAACCAGAAGTCGAAAATTTTTATGAACCAATACTTTGCTATTGAATATAGAAGAAAATAAAAATCTTTATATATATAAGAGGCAATGTTTGTGTGTGTGTCTGTGTGGACAGCGTAGCGCAAAGACGGCAGCTCGGACACTCACGTGTTTCGACATGAAAGTTCCCTCCTAGGGGTCCTTGTGCACCTCGAAGCCCGATTTTCGATTTATTTTCTTTTAATTAATTAAAATATGAAAATATTAACCTCATTTATCTTTAAAAAAAAAATAGCCATTTAAATTTTATACATAATTTAATTGTTGCCAATAAATAAATAAAATAAAATAAAATAAAAAATTGGGAATTCATTTTTTTTCCCGACAGGATAATAAATACGTTTACTTAAACGTGAAAAATAAAAAAATATAAAATATTAAATTATGCATCTCTGAAAAGTTGACGTCATTATCATTTTGAAAATTTTAAATTTTATGCACATTGATAAAGTGCTAATATACTTTATGATATTGTTACATATTGTTCTAAAATGATTTTTTTTTTTTTTAACTACTATTTTTTTATATTTTTATAGTCAAGTTGTTATCTTTATATATATAAAAGGCAATGTTTGTGTGTGTGTGTGTGGATAGCCATTTAAATTTTATCCATAATTTAATTGTTGCCAAATAAATAAATAAATAAAATAAAATAAGAAATTGGGAATTCATATTTTCTCGACAAGATAATAAATACGTTTACTTAAACATGAACAATAAAAAAATACAAAATATTATTATGCATCTCTGAACAGTTGACGCCATTATCATTTTGAAAATTTTAAATTGTATGCACATTGATTAAGTGCTAATATACTTTATGATATTATTACATATAGTTCTAAAATGATTTTTTTTTTTTAACTAATATTTTTTATATTTTTACAGTCGTTATATATTAAAAAAAAAAAAAAAATGCCCATGACGTCACAATCGACTGCGTAGCGTTTCTTTACTACAATAAACTCTATCAACTAATAAATTTATTTTATCAGTTTTATTTATAGATCATACGGGGCGATTTTCTAAATTTTGGCGTTGAAATACACCGAATGTTTTTCGCCAAGAACTTTAATTTAGCAACAGCCCATTTTAATCTCAGCAGCGCATCAAAAAATATAAATAAATTATACAATATTCTTCGACCACATTTCATGAAACCATGGAAGCATCTGCGCAAGTGCTAACTCAACGAGTCTAATGCTAAAATAGGGGTGACAGTTATCTGACTCGCAGAAACTTGTGGTCTATCATGTAGATAGATCGACAGAAATAAGCCGCAGGTAATGGAAAACACCATTACCAATTCAGCTATCCAGGCCGACAACCGGTCGGCATTACTCACTCAGACAACCTTTAGGCAGAAACTTCTGGTCTATCATGTAGATAGCTCGACAGAAATAAGCCGCAAGTAATGGGAAACACAACTGGATAGCTCAATTGGTAGAGCCTTGTCGTTGTAAGTCAAAGATCCGGGGTTCGACTCCCGGTCCAAGCATTATTTTCACTCAGTCGGAAAAATAAAATTTCCATAAAAACATTAGTTGTCTAAAATGAGGCAGAAAATAGTGCTCATAGTATATTGTTATAAGGGATTAATTTTTTGCCCTGCATCAATTGTACTGTTGCAATGAAAGCAGTTTTACTGGCAAAGTGAAAGCAGTTCATTCACTTTCAGTGGGGTCAGCCTTAATGACAAAATTGGTGAGCGGGCGACCAAATTTGGTGGAAAATGGTAGTTTAGAGGGTTCCCGAAGTTTCGAAGCTCTCCAACGCAGGGGAGCATAGATCTCGAGCTTTCCATGGCATTCTCGATGGAATCATCGCCAAGCGTTATATAAATAGGGGTGAGTTGATTTCTGCGAGAGAGTATGCAGTCACTGAGATTCAGAGTTATTCAGAGACCTATTCTGAGTGATTGCACTTTAGGGATTGAGCTTTAAGCGACTGGATATTTTTCGTTAGAGAGCGAAGATTTCTGCTCTAGAGTATTTGATGCTATTTGCTTTACTCCTGTGAAACAAGTGACTGTTTCTTAAACTGTTCCAGAACATTCATCAAATAGTGATTTCTGCTGCAAGAGTAACTGCTTCAACTGTTTTCAGAATATTCGAAAAATTAACTTTACTATTGGACTGTTTTCGAGAATATTCGTTTTAAAAAGAGTTTCGCTGTACAGATTCGAGAAGTTCAAAAAATATTTAATATCGCCAAGGAGGTCCCATTCTAAAGCTGTGACGAAAATAGTCGGCAATCGAAATATATTTATTGAAAAACTTCAATAATTCAGTTAAAAAGAAATCACTTAAATATACTGACCAGCGAAGCGGGCAAAAGCCTGCTAGTAAATATATAAAAATGAACATGTATTTTTTTTTTTTTTTTTTTTTTTTTTTTTATGTAATTATTGTTTCCGGTTAATAACTGTGTATATCAAGTTTTGGTAAAAGTTAGTATCTCAAAAATGGATCTAGCGATTTTCTTGAAAATTGTTTCATTAATCCATTTTAGATACCCTTTCTCATGTATAACGGGGTTATTACAGGAATATTAACGGTCATCCTGATTAGGTAGTTCAATTTTAAATCTTGGAAATTGGTGTTTAAAAAAATAAATCGATTTTTTTTTTCTTATTTTTTAACTTGCTATGTAAACTCTGTTTTATATGTTTTTATACGTGTATCAAGTTTCTCTTACTGGAAAATTCCAAAAAATGCATATAATAGCTTCAAAACATGTATACAATACGTGTAATAGTGGGTAATGTAAGTCGTGTGGTTGTTTTTAATCTTTTTAAATTTATAGAAAATTTAAAATTTCTGTAACATAGCTGAATAGAACAAAATTTAAAATATATGTGCATTATGAGAATTATTGTATGATAAATTAAATACAAAATTGACATCTGATCTATAAGATTAAGCAGCATTAAGGTAAATGTGTCTAAGCGGGTGAAGGATAGCTTTGGTGGACGGGGCATTTCATTTGCTAATTGGAAAATGACCATCAGCAGAGTTCTTGGCTCTAATCTTATCTACATACAGGGTTCGCACTAAGGAAAAAAAATGAGTGGGATTCTCCCACTCTAACAAAAAATTTAAGTGGGATTTTGAAAATTTAAGTGAGATATTGAGCACTTCTATTGCTTTATTGTTTCTAGAATTGATCATTGACCACAATTCGTATTCCGGAGATGGGAAAGGGGGGGGGGGGGAGGGGGAGGAATAAAAAAAATAATTACAGAGTAAGAAATATTAAACTCTTTCAATTCTACTTCTAGAATCTAATAAAGCAAGTTTAAAATGAATATTATAAATATAATTTATGTTGCAGATGGGTAAAGATTGGGAAACAAGACTTCTGCAGAACATTTCATTGCTGATCGCTAGATGGAGATAAATAAAGTGGGAGGTGGGCAAAAAATAATTACATGAGAAAGAAATATTTAACAATTGTATTTCTTTACAGGTTCTAGAATCTCATAAAGCAAGTTTGAAATGGATATTGATATTTATGTTGTGGATGGAAAAAGATTAGGAATCAGAAGCTTTTGTAGAATATTTGATCGCCCATTGTTCCATTTTTATTTATTTATTTATTTTTTAACGAACGATATCCGCGATTTTTTTATAAAACGGAAAAAATAAATTCGCGGAGTTCAGTGAATTAGATAAAAAAAAAAAAAAGATCGCGGAAAATCGCGGGAAAATAAGTGCGGGAAAATCGCGCATGTGAAATTTTTTTAAGTGGGATTTATTTTAATATTGCGCGATTCCCGCGATCCCGCGCTCTAGCGCGAACCCTGACATAAATAAAGAGAAGTGTCTGTGTATGTGTGTCTGTCTGCGCTCTGGTGCTCACTCACACTACTGATCACAGAGCTTCCAAATTTGGCATATAGGTACCTGGGATCCTGCAGGTGTGCACCTCATGGAGATTTTTTCTAATTTGAATTTTTTAAATTAACATTTTTTCGATTTTAAATATTGGCTTCTTTGTTTCATTTTTCATAGATTTATACTTTTACTGTAATCGTCTACGTATCTTATAAACGGCTACTATGCTATTTATTTTTTATTTAATACATTCGTTTAAAGACAAAGTTTTTTCTTTTTTTAACTTATTATGTTTATTGACAATAAAATGGTAATGCAGTAAAATAAATTCAGAATATTAAATTTAAAAATGTATTTATAACTGTTATGTTTATGTATAATTTTTATAGTATAACAACTTTTTATTTTTCATTTTTAATTAATTCCTTTAAAAGAGTTTTTTTTTATTATTATGAGCAGTTATCGGAAAACAATGGTAGTATATAGTAGTTAGGATTAAACTGATTAAAATTTATCTGTTTCTCATGTATTTAATTCCTTTGAAAAAAATATCTACTTTATTTTATTTCGTTATATTGGTCGGAATCAAATTGTAAAATAGTGTAAATAGCGGGGACATAGTTCAAAAACTAAAATATTTAATAGATGCTGAGATACAGTCATATTTAAAATCATCGTTTGTAAATAATAGCAGATCCACCTGTCGTCAATAAATATCCATATTGAAATGCCCAGGAAAGAGCTTTCTGCAGACAGTGGAAACCTGAACCCGATGCAGTGCGGACAGAAAATAGCTACCATAGGCAGCGGGTACCCAAAGTGATGTTTATAGCGATTACAATGTAATTTTTTTTTTTTTTTTTTTAGTTTTTATTTATAATGTGATGTAAAAAAATAAATATTTATCCAATTCTTTTGAAAATCCATTTAAATATTGTGACCAGCGAAGCTGGCGTAGCCTGCTAGCATACAATATGAGTATTTATGATAATGAGTATTTATGAGAGTAAATATATAATGGAGAATTGACAAATATTATCTATGCCAGTTAGTTTTTGGTTGTAGCACTACTGTAGTAAGAATCTGAATATAATGTTAAATCTTCTATCTGTAAAAATTATAATTCAAAATAAAATTAATTTTTTATGTAAATTGTCTGTTTTGTAAATAAATAAATAAAAAATTTGTAAATAAAAATTGCTTAATATTTTTCTTAATTTTATCGAAGAATATCTTATAAAATTGAAAAAAAAAAAAAAAAAAAAAACCTTTAATGTGGGCAAAATTATAGTTTTTTCATTTTTTTTTTTAAACCCATTGGAACAGACCAAATGGTCCAACCAAGGGTAAGCAGAAAAAAAGGTCACCCGGAATTAATATATTTTGTTTTGTCATCGATTAATATATTTTGTTTCGTATCATATCAATTAAATAAGGGTAAAATATGAAAAAATAAATAAATAAATATAAATAAATAAAAAAAATATAAATAAATAAATAAAATAAATTAAAATTACAAAAAACATATATGGTTTATTACTTTCAAATTATTATTAGGTAATAGTGAGAAAAAGTTGTTTTTTTAATAATAAATTATTTCATTGTATAAATAAATCAATTACATTTTTAAAGTTTCGTCGTATGACATTTTTAAAGAAATCTCCATTAAAAAAAAAAAAAAAAAAAAAAAAAAAAAAACTACTACTACTACTGCTAACAATAATATAAAATATTTATCAATCTGTACATATTTTTCATTATAAATCATACTATAGTTATAAGGATCTTAGGCAGTGATAAAAATTTTCAACATCGCTTGTTTTTACATTTCTACACGTTTTGAGGTGTGAGAAATGGAAATCTAAAGATCATAAAACTGATACAGTTTATAGTGTTGTTAGTTTATTAGTATGTGTACACGACATCGCGAAAACGATATATATTTTTTTAATTAAAAACTTCTTATACTTTAAGAAATTAAAAATTAATAAATTTTTATTATTGCTTATAAAGATAAATTTTAATTTTAAATAAAATCTTAAAAATTTTGAATTTTTATATTTGAATATATACATATATCTTTCAAAAGCATCTATTAATACACACACACACATATATAATCATAAATCATTATTTTTAACTCTGTAACTCATAACATATATGAATGATTTAGTTCATATAAATTTGGTTTATAAATATCAGTAATTATATATATATATATTAAGGGGAATCTCTACCTATCGTCTCCGAAAGCCGAAGCCACTGTTATTCCATGGGAAATTTTGCCCCATTATAATTCATTAACTAGTACATATTTTTAAATTCCGTTTTCACTTTCCGAAAATTCACAACTATTAAACAATTTATCGCTTTCTAAAAATTGATTTTTTTTTTTTTTTTTTTTAAGCTCAAAAATGAAAAATTTCACATTGTGAAAATTCGCATTTTACAACATCAAAATAAAATACTAAAAATAATTTTTAGAAAGCGATAAATTGTTTAATAGTTGTAAAGTTTCTGAATGTGAAAACGGAATTTAAAAATATATATTAGTTAATAAGTTATAATGGGCGAAGTTTGCCATAGAATAACATTGGCTCTGGCTTCTGGGGACGATAAGTGGAGAGGCCTCTTAACCTAAGAATAAATATAATTTAATCCTAACCTTTTCTGACTTATGATATGGTCTGCAGAGATTTTGGGGAAAGTTAAGAGACGGTAAAATTTGTTTATCCTGCTCCACCCGTCTTAAGCCGTGGTGGCCTCTGCTCCTTCTTAGTTTTGTTTGAGTTTCATTTGTTTGAACACTGCCTTTATTTCACATAGTTTTCAGTTATACTAAATATAAGTACTCGTCACATACTCACTCTAAATTAAAACATTCTTACAAGCTTTTAAAACACATTTTTATCTATTTATTCTCTTTTAATAGATTTTTTCTGGTGACTTTTTTTTCGCTTGACTTTCTTTCTGGTGACTTTTTTTCTGCCAATCCAATCCTGTTTTATTGTCTTCATTTTCTTTTTTACAACTTCCATAACAGTTCTTATCACGAAGTAATAGTACATACTAAATATTACCCCATGGCTCTTATACATATTGCTATAAAACTTTTGTAATAACTCCACCTCTGATTTAGATTTTAGCTTAAACTATACGAAGATTACTTATGGTTTCTCATTCAGTAAGGCAGAAGATGTTTTAACAAACTGTCAAGGTGTCACATAATTTAAAAGACACATTCTATGTTCATGATAGAGACTTAATACTGCTTTAAGATTTTGAAAGTCACAAAGTTTCATATCTTCCATTTTTTTTTTTTTTAATAATTATGTGTCTTGCAATCTGAGGAATTATCCTTACCACTCGTGTTATTAATCTAAAAAATAAATATAGGATATGCACTGAAAATATAGGCCAAATTTTAAAAATATAGGGCATGTAAGAGTGAGTGGCAGGAGGCCTATATTTATATAGATATTATATCTATGTTTATTATTGAAAAACAAAACACCCTTATCATAAATATGTGAAAAGGCAAAAAGGGGTCTTGATGAAAAATTTCTCGACAAAGAGAATGGGATAAAAGCATGAAGAGCTTCCTCTATCTTCATGGATAAAAGTTGAAAGCTCTAACAGAAAAAATGTCTGGTGTCGCCCTCTATTAATAAAAATGAACTTTAGAAGTTTTTATTTCGCTTTTAGCATTAAATTATTCTACTAAATATATATCTTAAAGAAATAAATAAAAAGGTTTTCTGTTTTTCATTATAGTTTAGGTTTAAGGTGAGAAAAAATTAAGACTCAACAGTTAGAACAAAAAGGCAAAGCATCTAATAAGTTTTGTTGATAAATAATAGAAAAAAAAAAAGTTTATTAATTTTGGGGGGAGAAGAATTTTTTGCATAATTTTATAAACAATACAAAAAATATAAGAAATAAAAATAATTGATAAATAAAACCATCATTTCTTCACAGTTAATCTGCAAAAAGATGTGTTGGCTATTATAATACTTTTGACAGATGTGCAAAAACACCATATATTGACAGTAAATGATTAGTAAATATTTGAAAAATGTCACAGTCTCAAAGTACAAATTAATTTTTAAAATATCAGAGGAGGAAAAAAAAAAAAAAAACTTGTTACCATTGAAATTTTCCAAGAATTCAATTTCTTTCATTCAGATTTAATGTGGATTATACATTATAGATGCTCACAGATTAGGCATATTTTAATATGTAAAATACATTTTAATTTAATCTTAATTTTTTCTTTGCAAGTTAGGATAATAACATAGGTTACAAAGTTTTATACTACAGTTTGTCACCATTGAAAATTTTCAGGAATCTAATTTATTTGTTTTGTTTCAAATTCAGTTGGTTCAACAATATAATTATTATTAGTCCATATTATAGTAATATAGACAAAATAAGAATGAAAATAACAAAATTAAAATTGTAATGCATTATTTTATTATTTCTTTGCTATTTATATTTTAGAGTATACAATACTACATATTATTGCTTTTAAAAAATTTGTGTTTAATAACAATATATCAATATATTTAAAATAGAGAATCAATTTATTGAAGTTGACTGATAAACAAAAAATTTATGTAAACAGAAAATTAAAACTATTACAGTTAAAGTAAAATAAAAATATTCACTCATTATAAATGAGGAAAAATTCTAAGTACGGAGAGGGGGGGATATCATACATGAAACACTTTTTGGAAAAGCTTCCTAATTTAACTTTTAAAATCTACTCAATATAGAAAATAATCAAATTGTGCAAAATGATGAGGTTTCAATGTAGCATACTTTTTTTTTTAATTTTAATGTAGCATGTAAAACCCAATTAAACAAACATTTATGATGGAATTTATGAAAAATATATTAACATCTTTCAACTAAACAAATTATTCAAATATGAATGTGTTTAACAGAAAGATAGGGTCAGGTGTTGTAAAATAGATCAAAAAACAGCATATTTTACATATGCACTTAAACAGCAGAAAATGTATTGATTCCATTTGTTAAAAAATTGCACAAAATATGCAAATAAATATTCCTTATGACATCTTAAGAGAAATACCTCTCAAAAAACCAAAAAAATTTGTGCTGAAAAATAAATTTTAAAATATGCTGTTTGTGACTTATTTTACCTCATGGGTTGGGGTAAAATAAGTCATCCTTTAAAACTGTTTTAAATTTTAATACAACTTACTTCATGCAAATAAAATTACACATACATATTCCTTTTTTTTTGATAAAAACTTGATTTTGTGTTCTTTCAAGGGAAAAAAATGTCTGTATGGTCCATCATTAGCTCAGGAAAAACATTTAGAATTTACGTACGATGCATCTACATCAGAAATATCTTTCTCTGGAAAATTCCAGTAGGAACTTCCATTTCCACTTTTATTTATCTCTTCAAATTTTTCAGAATATTCATGATTGGGCGAAAGAATAATGCCATGAAATATTTTCTTTGATCTTTCCCCAGGAAATTCTACTTTAACACATTTTCCAACTTTTACGAATTGATTAGTACTGATGCTGTCCAAATTTTCTTCTTGAGAAAGACTTGCTTTTTGTTTCTTTTACAATTGTTGTTTCTGTGATTTTAGCATCTCTGTTGATTTTTTCATCATACAATCAATTGAAAAATAAATTGGTTGTTAAAATTACTCCTGATTTTTGTGTGCATTTTCCAAAGTATCTTTGGAAGACAATGTTTGACTGGGTGATAAAGTGTTTATAATAGCAGATTTTATGTACTTAAAAGGATAATATATAAATAGTATCCTCTTCCATGACTGTTGAAGTCGCACTAGAATTAATTTGTCAAATTGGAGATTGATGATCTAGATTCACCCACTCTTGCATTTTAAGTTGATGCTAAACTGCAGAGTTTCAGGAGAATGCTGTGTCCTGCCTGCCATTTGTATGAAAAAGTGGCACCTTTCTTAAAAAATAAGCTGGAATGAAACAACTTTTTGAATTACACCTACAAACTGAATGCTTTGATTCAACTTCAATATGTATTGTCTTTTTGTTTTTCCCTCTTAACATAAGCCTAACATGATTCAACAATTGACCTATTTTACCTCACATGTGTTTTTTTACTCCAAAATATTAATACAGTAGAGAGTCAAAAATCTGCACAGTTCGTGACCAGAGGTTGTGCAGATTTTAGGATTTTGTGGATTTCGGGGCCCATAAAAAATGATTTTCACTTTGAAAAATAAAAACAGAATATTATTCAAACTAAACACATACTAGTGAATAACACTGAATATTAAATTACTAGGTACATAAGAACATTTACAAAAATATAAAATAAAACAATAAATAAACATGAATAAAATATTTGTCAAATTTAGATACAATCTGTTCACATATAACTAGTTTTAAACTAAATTTGAACCTGCATGATTTATTTATTTTTTTATTTATTGTAAATAGTAGGAACACAAATTTATTTTTCTACGAATTTTATTGAGTTCTTCCTAAAAAATTATGCCTTTTTCAGAAAGCATTTAAAAAAATTAGTTTATTATTATTTACCTGATTGATATCATCATATCACAATAATCATTATTTCCTTTTGATGAATTTAAATATACTGTCAATTTCATTAGCAGCAACTTGGCTCTTGCAGTCTTTCATATTATTATTATTTTGTTTTTCTTTTTTGTAATCATAAAATGCAAACATAAAATCTGTATTCAAGATCTTTTTAAAAAATTCTGATTTGCAGTTTTGTAATTTATTAATAGTGAATTTCATTGTTTGTATCTGACAAGCTGTGTGGATTTCGAACTTCGGCGGATTTCTGGCTCTCTATTGTATATACATTTTTTTTCTCACGGAAGTTTAGGAAATTCATCTTAAAAATGTGCTTTTTGGAATATGATAATGAAAAACTGTAAAATTTGCTTTTGAATTAGTTCAAAACCAAAGTTTTTCTTAGCAACACATTCAAGTTACTAATACAAAACACACAAATAATTACTGGCTGTAACTAAAACGTATCAGTTACAGTTAATTTTGTATACAAATGAAGACTAATTTAAATAATATTATATGAAACCAGCAAAATTAGAATTTAAAAAATATTTGGATGTTTTTTTTTTAAGTTTTTTTTTTTTTTTTTAAACTGACCTATTTTACCTCACCTGACCCTATGCAATTTAATATTTTAAATTTACACAGATGATTATAGGAATAAAGAAACAGCAAGTGTCATGGTTTAAGTTGAGTTTAAAATTTATTTAGCAAAAAATCTTAAATGATTTTTTTTTTAAAGCAAACAATAAGTTTATGAATGCAAGTTAGCATACTATTCTAGATTTCTCTATATGTTTCACTTTAATTTGTAAATTTACTTTTAAAATTTAGTCATGACATGCTGAAAGAATTATTATTACACATCAATAAAAATAAATTTGAAATGAAAAAATAATTATCACACTGTTTAATAAGATACATTAAAAGCCTAACATCATGGAACAATAGGGCAATATTTTATATAATGCATTATAACTGAATAGTGTTAAATTTTAACTCAATTTGAACATCTTAGTTGTGTTTGATTTATAATCTTTTTGAATGGATATACATATAATTAATGTTGTAGTAAAAAAACTGCTTTATCTCATGCTTATACTGTACTTTATATATAATAATATAGTAGAAGCGAAGCAAATAAAAAAATAAAATAAAATAAATAAATGAATAAAACTTATTACTGAAAAAGTTTTCTTATTTAGATATATATATGTTCATGGCAATCAGTTTTAGAAATTCTTCTTGAAAATTAAATCCACTTTCAGGGCCTTCAATAATAATATACATCTTTCATAAATGGCTTACATTTTTTAGTAACAGCCTGTTTTCAATTTCTATTTTTTTACTAAATTTATGTGACTGAAATGCCTTTTTCACAATTGGTCAGAAATCCCAATACTTAAAAAAAAAAAAAAAAAAAAAAAAAGATTTATCTTTAATTGTGACATTCTCGGCGAAGATTTTTTGAATAATAGTAGTACTTAATGAAATTCTATGGTAAAAAAGTGAAAAGCTTGTTCTTTAGGTATTGCATTTTGGATAACTTTTCGCATTTTGAAAAATAAAATGACTGTGATAGAGATAGTGATACAGCAAGCACATCAATACTTTATTTAAAATTGTTTTTCAAACTACTTGTAAGTGATATGTTTATGAAATTTTACTAAATTCTGGAAATAGTAAAGAGTTCCTAATCATTTAGACAATTTTACATTTTGAGAAGTCTGAAGTATTTAAATTCATAAGGAAGTTTCTTTTTAAAAACTTATGCTGGGGGGGGGGGGGATTAATCATACATGAAGCACTTTTTGAAAAAGCTTCCTAATTTAACTTATAAAAACTACTCAATATAGAAAATAATCAAATCATGCAAAACAATGTGGTTAACTTTTTTTTTTTTTTTTTTTAATGTAGCATAACATGTAAAACCCAATTAAACAAATATCTATGATAAGTATATAAACATCTTTCAGTTTAATTTAGTTGAATATGGGAAGTTTCTTTTGGAAAAACTTATGGGGGGGGGAGGGATTTAATCATATATGAAACACTTTTAAAAAGCTTCCTTTAGTTTATAGGGAGTTTCTTTTTAAAAACTTATTGGGGGGGGGGGATTTAATCATACATGAAACACTTTTTGATAAAGCTTCCTAATTTAACTTTAAAAAACTACTCAATATTGAAAAAAATCAAATCATGCAAAACAATGTGGTTAACTTTTTAAAAAATGTAGCATAGCATGTAAAACCCAATTAAACAAATATTTATGATGGAATTTATGATAAATATATAAACATCTTTCAGTTTAATTTAGCTGAATATGGGAAGTTTCTTTTTAAAAACTTATGGGGGGGGGGGGGATTAAATCATACATGAAACACTTTTTGCAAAAGCTTCCTAATTTAACTTTTAAAAACTATTCAATATAAAAAATAATCAAATCATGAAAAATAATGTGGTTAACTTTTTTTTTTTTTAATGTATCATGTAAAATCCAATTAAACAAATATTTATGATGGAATGCATGATAAATATCTTTCAATTTAACTTAGTTGAATATGAGCAGATTTCAACTGAACAAATTATTCAAATATGAATAGGTTTAACAGGAAGATATGCAATTTAATATTTTAAATTTACACAGATGATTATAGGAATAAAGAAACGACAAGTGTCATGGTTTAAAATTTATTTAACAAAAAAGCTAAAAGCAGTTTTTTTTTTTTTTAAAGCAAACAATAAGTTTATGAATGCGAGTTAGCATACTATTCATTCTGGATTTCTCTATATGTTTCAACTCTAATTTGAAAATTTACTTTTAAAATTTAGTCATGATATGCTGAAAGAACTATTATTACACACCAATAAAAATAATTTTGAAATAAAAAAATAATTATCACACTGTTTAATAAGATACAGTAAAAGCCTAACATGATGGGACAATAGGGAAATATTGTATATAATGCATTATAATTGAATAATGTTAAATCTTAAATCAATTTGAACATCTTAGTTGTGTTTGATTTATAACCTTTTTGAATGGATATACATATAGTTAATGTTGTACTATAAAATCTGCTTTATATCAAGCTTATACTATACTTTATATATAATAATATAACAGAAGCAGAAAAAATAAATAAAACTTATTGAAAAAGCTTTCTTATTTAGATATATACATATATATTGATGGCAATCAGTTTTATGAATTCTTCTTAAAAATTAAATCCACTTTCAGGGCCTTCAATAATAATAATATATATCATTCATAAATGGCTTACATTTTTTAGTGACAGCCTGTTTTCAATTTCTTTTTTTACTAAATTTAGGTGACTAAAAAGCTAATAGTCAGAAATACTTAATATAAGTGAAAACTTGTCCTTTAGCTATTGCATTTTGGATAACTATTTTGCAAAACAAAACGACTGTGTTGGAGATACAAAAGAACACTAATACTTTATTTAAAATTGTTTTTCAAACTATTTTTCAGTGGTAACTTGTATATGAAATTTTACTAAATTCTGGAAATGGTAAAAAGTTTCTAATCATTTAGACAATTTTACGTTTTGAGAAGTCTGAAGTATTTTGTATTTAAATTCATAAGGAAGTTTTTTTTAAAAAACTTCTTTTTACTTTCAGTATCTAAATTCCTTCCAGAATAGCCTGTTTTTCACAAACTCCAAATAAAGAAATTGTTACCTCTCATTCATAATTATAAGCTATAAAATGCATTTATATTGTGTAAAATTATAGTAAGAAAAAATCAGGATATTTATTGGAAGTAATATGGCCGAAGTAAGAAGGATAAATAAAACATTTTTTGAAAATAATAAAATTTAAATTTTTAATGTATCCCTTTCCTATTTCTTAGTCATTTTAGTGTTTTTACAATACTGCACATTACTGCTTTAACAAATTTGTAAGTGTTAAAAAGAAAAAAAAATGCGATTGTTCCATTTTTAATAACTTTTACCTTCAAGCAGGGATCACAGATTCCTGTAAACAAACAATAAATAAAAAAAATAAAATACAATACAATAGCAATCATTGTTTGAGCCAGATAGTGATACATCATAATATCTATCAACCCTACTCCTGGGAAAGGAATGAGGTTACCGTAATCAACTTTTTTCTTCATATTTTCTTTTTCCTCCATTGTACACTTTTCATTGGCTAGCAGAAAATCTAACCAAAACACAGCGAAGCGCAGTAGCCTACTGCGTCGGCCGGTCAGGGAGACCGGAGATCTGGAAAACCGGACCAGCCGGTCGCGTAGTCACGGCCGTCCACGG